>OY740781.1:3321842-3782163 GCA_963514005.1 Raja brachyura
GGGGGGTGGGGAGAGGAGGGGGGTGGGGAGAGGAGGGGGGGGGGAGAGGAGGGGGGGGAGAGGAGGGGGGGGAGAGGAGGGGGGGGAGAGGAGGGGGGGGAGAGGAGGGGGGGGAGAGGAGGGGGGGGAGAGGAGGGGGGGGAGAGGGGGGGGGAAACTATAAGCAGTTTCCAGTTAAACCACAGCCTCTCTGGTTAGTAGGGCGTATAGAAATAATAAAGGAGATGGGGGGGGGGGGAGAGGGGGGGGGACTATAAGCAGTTTCCAGTTAAACCACAGCCTCTCTGGTTAGTAGGGCATATAGAAATAATAAAGGAGAGGGGGGGGGGAGAGAGGGGGGGAGAGGGGGGGGAGAGGGGGGGGAGAGGGGGGGGAGAGGGGGGGGAGAGGGGGGGGGGGAGGGGGGGAGGGGAGGGGGGGAGGGGAGGGGGGGGGAAGGAAGGGGGGGGAGGAGGGAGGAGGGGCAGAGAGATATTGTATTGGAATAATCGGGGATTTGAATTTTCCCAGTATTAAGTGGGGGGGGCAGAGGAGGGGGAGAGGAGGGGGAGAGGAGAGGGGGGAGAGGAGAGGGGGGGGAGGAGAGGGGGGGGAGGAGAGGGGGGGGAGGAGAGGGGGGGGAGGAGAGGGGGGGGAGGAGAGGGGGGGAGAGGGGAGGGGGAGAGGGGAGGGGGGGAGGAGAGGGGGGGGAGGAGAGGGGGGGGAGGAGAGGGGGGGGGAGGAGAGGGGGGGGGAGGAGAGGGGGAGAGGGGAGGGGGGGGAGGAGAGGGGGGGGAGGAGAGGGGGGGGAGGAGAGGGGGGGGAGGAGAGGGGGGGGAGGAGAGGGGGGGGGAGGAGAGGGGGGGAGGAGAGGGGGGGAGGAGAGGGGGGGGAGGAGAGGGGGGGGAGGAGAGGGGGGGAGGAGAGGGGGTGGGAGGAGAGGGGGGGTGGGAGGAGAGGGGGGGGAGGAGGGAGGAGGGGCAGAGGGATATTGTATTGGAATAATCGGGGATTTGAATTTTCCCAGTATTAAGTGGGGGGGGGGAGAGGAGGGGGAGGGGAGGGGGGGGGAGGAGAGGGGAGGAGGAGAGGGGGGGGAGGAGGGGGGGAGGAGGGGAGGAGAGGGGGGGAGGAGGGGGGGGGAGGGGGGGAGGAGAGCGGGGGGAGAGGGGGGGGGAGAGGGGGGGGGAGGAAGGGGGGGGAGGAGGGAGGAGGGGCAGAGAGATATTGTATTGGAATAATCGGGGATTTGAATTTTCCCAGTATTAAGTGGGGGGGGGCAGAGGAGGGGGAGAGGAGGGGGAGAGGAGGGGGGAGAGGAGGGGGGGGGAGGAGAGGGGGGGGAGGAGAGGGGGGGGAGGAGAGGGGGGGAGGAGAGGGGGGGGAGGAGAGGGGGGGAGAGGGGAGGGGGGGGAGGAGAGGGGGGGGAGGAGAGGGGGGGGAGGAGAGGGGGGGGAGGAGAGGGGGGGGGAGGAGAGGGGGGGGAGGGGGGGGGAGGAGAGGGGGGGGGGAGGAGAGGGGGGGGAGGAGGGGGGGGAGGAGAGGGGGGGAAGAGAGGGGGGGGAGGAGAGGGGGGGGAGGAGGGGGGGGGGGAGAGGGGGGGTGGGAGGAGAGGGGGGGGAGGAGGGAGGAGGGGCAGAGGGATATTGTATTGGAATAATCGGGGATTTGAATTTTCCCAGTATTGTGGGGGGGGAGAGGAGGGGGAGGGGAGGGGGGGGAGAGAGGGGAGGAGGAGAGGGGGGGAGGAGGGGAGGAGAGGGGGGGGAGGAGGGGGGGGGGGGAGGAGAGGGGGGGGAGGGGGGGGAGAGGGGGAGATGGGGGGGGAGCGGGGGAGGAGAGGGGGGGAGGAGAGGGGAGCGGGGGAGGAGAGGGGGGGAGGAGAGGGGAGGAGGGGGGGAGGGAGGGGGGGAGGGGGGGGAGGGGGGAGGGGGGGGGAGGGGGGGGAGGAGGGGGGGGGAGGAGAGGGGGGGGGAGAGAGGGGGGGAGGAGAGGGGGGGGAGGAGAGGGGGGGGAGGAGAGGGGGGGGAGGAGAGGGGGGGAGGAGAGGGGGGGGAGGAGAGGGGGGGAGGAGAGGGGGGGGAGGAGAGGGGGGGAGGAGAGGGGGGGGAGGAGAGGGGGGGGAGGAGAGGGGGGGAGGAGAGGGGGGGAGGAGAGGGGGGGAGGGGGGGGGAGAGGAGAGGGGGGGAGAGGAGAGGGGGGGGGGGGGGGGGGGAGGAGAGGGGGGGGGGGGGGGGGAGGAGAGAGGAGGGGCAGAGAGATATTGTATTGGAATAATCGGGGATTTGAATTTTCCCAGTATTAAGTGGGATCATCTTCATGAGATAGGAATTCAGAGGGTAGAGTTTTTAAAGCAGATCCAATAAACGTTTTTGTGCCAGAAGATAGATAGTCCACCTATCCCACCTTGACTTCACAATCCATCCCAACACGGCCACTCCCACTCTACCTGGCCCTCCTTCTATACCTCCGTCGTGGCAATCCCACAGCTGTTGCCGGTCTCCGTCCCCTCTCTTGGCCTTTCCTCTCACGGGAGTCGTGTCTGTGGCTCCGATCACACGATCTCACCGCTCACGCTCTGCCAGAAATAACGTTGGAAGGTGAGTGAACTGAACACCAGAGACAGCACTGAATAAGTGTAACGCAGACCAACAGACAGCAAAACGCAGTGACTGATTACCAGCTCCTTCCTTCAGTGTCCCGGACAGGCGAGTGGCTGCTTCAGTTGTCAGTGTGACTTCTGCTCAGATTGTGCCTTGTTTTACTGAGAGCTTCAGTACTTTCAGTTTCACCACAACCACACCCTTGGCTTTTCACAGAAATCATGTGATTGTCACAATGGGGTTTGGTTTGCAATAACAAGGAGCGGATGGAGATAATTGATGGGAAGTACAACGAGATCTAGGTTACCTTGTCCATCAGCAAAGATCATGGAGCGGAGCAAGATAGACCACTCCTGCAAAACCAAATGGACTGGCGTGTAGTACACAACAGAGCGCAACTTCCGCCATTTCAGTAAACCCGACTCGACTTTAGTTATGCCTCTCGCAATGTAATCAGCGTTGCGGGCGAACAGTTTGTGTTTACTATGTTTATAGTATGTTTATAGTATCTTTGCTTGGAGCCCTGAACACAGACTGCGAATCGAGCCCCCTCCCCCCCACCGTGCAACACTCACAGACTGCTACCAGAAGGCAGACTATTAAATCAACCCCGAGTTTAACACTGTCACTACACAGACTGCTAACCAGATCTAATGATCTTTGCTCATCAGTCACTGAAAGTAAGCAGCAGGTACTGCAGGCAATGAAGAAAGCCAATGGCATGTTGGCCTTCAAAACAAGTTCAGGAGCAAAGAGTTCCTTCTGCAGTTGTACAGGGCCCTGGTGAGATCACACCTGGAGTATTATAGAAACATAGAAAATAGGTGCAGGAGGCCATTTGGCCCTTCGAACCAGCACCACCATTCATTGTGATTATGGCTGATCGTCCCCAATCAATAACCTGTGCCTGCCTTCTCCCCATATCCCTTGATTCCACTAGCCCCAAATTAGTTTCAAACCTTCCCAACAATAGGAGTAAAACTGCCAGCAAGGATATTGGACCTTGCCCCATTCAGGTGCAAACTGACCTGCGAGTATAGGCTGCATCCACTCCAGAAATGTCTGGAGTGCAGTGGAGGCCAAGTCATTGGATGGATTTAAAAGAGAGTTAGATTGAGGCCTCCACTGCCCTCTGTGGCAGGGAATTCCACAAATTCACAACTCTCTGGGTGAAAAAGTTTTTTCTCACCTCAGTCTTAAATGTCTTCACACCACCAACCTAAAGCCGCGGTCTCCGGTGGGGAAGAGCCGACTCTGGCCTTACCTTGTGCACATCTGGACGCTCCCAGCAATGGCTGCGGAGGGTTGTGGTTCTGATCACGGGGAAAAGTGGAGGAGGACTGGCCAAATTTTATGCCTTCCACCACAGTGATGAATGCTGTGGTGAATGTTTGTGTTAATTTTTTATTGTGTTCTTTATCATTGTACCGCTGCTGGCAAATTAATTTCAATGCACTTTATGTGCAATGTGACGACTAAAACCGTATTGTATTGTATTTTGCATTCCATTAGCTTTCTTCACTGCCTTCTGTACCTGCATGCCGACTTTCAATGAGTGGTGTACAAGTTCGCCAGTTCTCGCTGTACCTCCCCCTTACCCAACCTAACCCCATTGAGATAATAATCTGCCCCCTTGTTTTTGCCACCAAACTGAATAACCTCACATTTATCTATATTATACTGCATCTTCCACGCATCTGCCCACTCACTCAACCTGTCCAGGTCACCCTGCAACCTCCTAACATCCTCTTCACAGTTCACACTGCCACCCAGCTTTGTGTCATCTGCAAACTTGCGAGTGTTGCTTGTAATTCCCTCTTCCAAATCATCAATATATATGGTAAACAGTAGCGGCCCAACACCGAGCCTTGCGGCACTCCACTCGCCACTGCCTGCCACTCTGAAAAGGACCCGTTCACTCCTACTCTTTGCTTCCTGTTGGCCAACCAATTTTCTATCCATGTCAACACCCTACCCTCAATACCATGTGCTCTAATTTTAGTCACCAGTCTCCCGTGCGGGAACTTATCAAAGGCTTTCTGAAAGTCTAGATACACCACATCCACTGGCACCCCTTCATCCATTATATATGTCACATCAACAAAAAATTCCAGAAGATTAGTCAAGCATGATTTCCCTTTAATAAATCCATCTTGACTTGGACTAATCCTTTTACTGCTATCCAAATGCCCCATTATTACATCTTTAATAATTGACTCCAGCAACTTTCTGAATGTAGGTACACTACATCCACTGGCACCCCTACATGCATTTTACTTGTTACTTTATTGGGCTGAAGGGAGACACAAAAGCTGGAGTAACTCAGCGGGACAGGCAGAATCTCTGGAGAGAAGGAATGGTTGATGTTTTAGGTTGAGACCCTTCTTCACACTTGCCTGAAGGGCCTGTTACCATGCTGTATGACTCTAATTGACCATGCTGTATGACCCTTTGGCCCACCATGTCCATACATCTTTGCCCATATACACTAATCCATTTGCCCGCATTAGATTTGTATCCTTCCATGCATTACACAGCAGAATCATGAGCAGGACCTTCAAGATTGTAATCTCTGCATTGCTTCTGGTGTCACATGCTCCTGAATATAGGAATACAAAGATAGGCCAGATGAATGTGTTGCCAAAGGGATGGTGTAGGATGGAGGGAGGGCTTTGGATGTTGGTACATAGACATTTCTGAAGTGGATACAGCCTATACAAGCAGGTCAGTTTGCACCTGAATGGGGCAATGTCCAATATCCCTGCTGGCAGTTTTACTCCTATTGTTGGGAAGGTTTGAAACTAATTTGGTCGGGGAAAATGGGACAGGCTAGATGTGTGATTGAAGGTAAGTTTCAGTCAATTGTAGAAACACTAGGTCAGTCATTAGGTAGAACAGACATGGGAATGATGTTGTACATGGTAGGATGAGAAGGTCAAATTACATCTATTGTGTTGTAAGATTTTGACCAGTAAAGCAGATGAACTTAGCACTAATCAGCATGTGTGTATATGGTATTTTTGCAATCACTGACATAGTTGAAAGACCAGCAACTCAATGTTAAAAGGTATAAAAGTTCCTGCCATGACAAGGACAGTGTAATAGAGTGTGAGATATAGTTTGTGCTCACAATCACTACTCAGAGACTAAATCGTGGAAACAAGAAATGCTTTATTTGCGAGTCTGCAGAATCGGGTACCTCTCCAAGTTGAGACACAGCAAAGTCAGAAAAGTAAAGCCCCTTTATACACACAATTCTGCTGGCTTAACCTCCCCTTCTGGCTCTTCCCAATCAGAGCACTGAGGTACACAGTCTATAAGTACGTCCCCAGTACCTCCCACATCATACATCGCATGTTCATGGTAATGAGCAGTTTCTCGACCAGGGGCATGTAAGTAACATTCATTTATTTCATTAAGCATGCTCAGTTGCAATTGACCTGGCCTAGTTTCTTGTATTTTAATTGCAAAGCTAGTATCTGGTGATTATGGCCGCATCCCCATCTCTGCCTGCCACTATACAATGCTACCAGTGGTGCTCAAGGACGATGCTGGTTACCTCATTCACAACAATGTTAGAATCCTTGCCCGGACCTTCACAACAGTGGGGGTTTAATCACTCTATTTCTCACAATCCTCCCTTTTTCTTTTGCTGCACATTTATTGATTAAACCCCAATTTCAAGCTCCCTTGGTTCCAATTGAAGTAACATTCTCCTAACCTTCTCTTCCTGTGGATCCTGGACCTTCCCTGGTCGCATTATCATTATTTTCTGTGCTACCCCTTTTTCTCCCATAGGTACTACTACAGCCTGCATCTGACTTACACTCCTCGTAATAAGTTCCCTAAAACAAGGGATACAACAGGGGATAAAGATCAGCCCAGCCAATGCACATAGAAACACGAGTCCCACCGTTCTCCACCATGTTCCTCCATGGATGGAATCCCACCATCGGTTACCCATAACTGAATTCCACTTTTGTATTGGAACATGTGCCAATTTCCGGATTCCTTCTGATATGTTCATTACTGCCTGTCCGTTGTCATCGATACTTAGACAGCAATTAGAGAGGTTGAATTTTCCGCATACCCCTCCTTCTTCGGCCAGGAGGTAATCTAGGGCCAACCGGTTCTGGTATATTGCTGCTCTCATCTGCATCTGCTGCTTCGCCAGCATCTCTAGTGTCGCCGCAGTTTGGTTGGTAATTACTTCCAGTACTGCCTGGAGTCTTATGATCCGGTTTAACATGTATACCGGGGTTTGGTAGCCCCAGGATCCGTCCTGTGCCCAAGTGGCTGGTCCATAGTATGAGATGATTCTTGCGGGTGGCCATTCATCATCTTCCCATTCTCCGATGTCCATTTTCCTCTTCTTCCGATATAGGTCGTCAAATACGTGTGTTCCTAGAGACCGCCCCTCTTCGGTGCTTAGCAGGAAAAATCCCGGTTGTACCAGTCCAATGAAACAAGTTCCACTCCAATCTGCTGGCAACACCGAATATGCCTTGTCTCCGCATATCCATAACAGTCCTTCAGGGGCCGGTCCACTAGAAGGAACATTTTCCCATATATCTCGCAACACCGGGATTCCTTCATAAGGGTTGTTCCCGGTGCAGTTCCATAGTTCAGTTGATTCCATTCTGTCAGTCTTCATCCAGATAGTGCAGTTTCTCCCCTCTTTCTTAGCCGGATACCATTTAGGCTCCTCTGGCCACCACATTCGGGACTGATTCGGCCACTGGGTGATGATGCGCTGGCAGGGGCTGCTGCCTACTAGGACAGCATCCCTTACCCAGGGCCTAGAGATACACTCAGTCCCAACCGGAGTGTCTGTCAGGACCCATTCCTGGGGACCTCGGTCTTGTCCTGCTGTCAGGTTCCACTTTATCAGGTCCCATACCTCAATGATGGATCCTCTCCATGGCCAATGTGAGCTCATCAGTGGTCCTCCGCAGACCCAACAGTTAGTCACATTCAGGGTTCCAGCTATCCGGAGGGCCAAGTCCACAAACAGGTTTTTTCCTACTTCGGGGATCTCAATCTGCCTCTTTATTTCTTCATACATTGTTTGGTGCAGTTGGGGCTGAGTGGGTGGGGGAGGGGGAGGTTTGGTGATTAACGCTTTTGTTAACCTCTTTATTACTTCTTCCTTCATTTTGTCTAATGTTTCTCTTAAGGCATGGGAAGGGATACCTAACTGTCCTGTCTTGGTCATGCAGACCCATTTCTCCCCTTTTGGGCAGGTAATGTACCCAAAACCTCCTACATATCCCTTATTCTCTACCACATAATACTCTTTTACCCCGTTCTTACAAACAGTTCTAGTCCTTAGGTTATAGCAAGCATCGTTCACATGGGAATGATAGGTAAATGATCTGGTTGTCTGCCCTCCATATTTGATAGGATGGTAGCATTTATCACAGTTATTAACACTTTTTACAACGGTTACCTGCAGAGTAAGCAATACCACGACTGCTCCTTTCATACTGTTCGTTTTATACATTTATTTCTTACTAAAGGTTAATGCCAGGGGTTCATTCCCTGGCTTCACCATCCACTGTTCCTCTTTATCAGGAGCGGGTGGGTCAACAGGCCCTTTAACTCGGGTCGCGTGGGTCCACTCTTTTTCTGTTGTTCATACTGCTGTCTCGGTTGTCAGTAATACTAGGTATGGGCCGGTCCACCAGGGCTGGAGTTTCTCCTCTTTCCAATTCTTGACCAGTGCCCAGTCGCCAGCCTTTACAGCATGTATCGGGAAGTCGAGTGGTGGGCTTTGAGCCAATAATCCTTTAGCTTTTAATTCTGTAAGAGAACGAGATACTGCCAGTAAACAGTTCCTTAAGAATACATCACTGCCCTCTATGGTGGGTATTCCTTCTATATTTCCCAAATAAGGTAACCCAAACAACATTTCATAGGGGGATACTGCTAACTTTGCATGGGGTCTCCGCTGCTTTTCTCAAAGCCTTTCTGTTTCCCTACTGCTCCAAACATGTGCCAGACTCCAAGTACATATGCTGCTCTTAAAGCCTTAATTTCTGCCAACTGAGCTAATCAAGATTTCAGGCAAGCTTCCAATTTGATTACCTTAAAGTCTAATTCATCCTGATGCATCACTTCAAATCCTGCATACTTGCTATTATGATCCCTTTAACAAGAAACATCCACAAGCAAAACCTTTTTGTCCCCTTCATTCAAAGGCTCTGACTGTAAAACATTTCTCAGACTTGTGTGTCCTTCTTCCTTCATTATTTTCCTTAATGGCATCACAATTTCAACATACTTTCCAAACTAGTCTGAACTATATCCTGCCATTCCCAAGATCATCATCATCTGTTCTACTGTCTGAGGTTTGGGAACTTCAATTATCACTTCAATTTGATCCTGAGCTATCGCTTTTACTTCTTTAGATATTACTCGTCCAAAATATTCTATCTGCTGCTGACAAAACAACAACTTCTTCCTTGATACATTATGACCTCCTGTGCCATATTTTCACAGATAATTACAATGTCTCTCTCACATTGCTTCGCACTTGTGGAACAAATCATCCACATACTATATCAACACCTTCCAAATCTGCCTTTAACATCTGATTAAAAACGTAGGGCTAGTATTTAAAACCCTGCAGCATCCTAGCCTAGGCGTATTTAATACTTCTTCTTTATGTTCTTACCATAGCTATGTTCACCACTATCTTAATTATTATTATTATTTCCTGATTACCATACCCGTCTACATCCCCAACACATCTTATCCATTACATGTCTCCATACTAGCCTTTCTTGACCTCCTCCTTGAGATCCCTCCCTCCCTTGGGGACCCCAGTCCTGTCTGGGCTTATATCCAGATTTATTTCACTCCTGATGGGGCATTTGAGGAAATACTCTCCCAAATACATTTATTATTGGCATGGAATTCTCTGGCCCCAGTTTGGCTGTCATCGGACTCTCTGTGTGTCGGTGCATCACTTATTTCAGACTTTTCAACCAGGTCTGTTGTTACTGACAACATTGTCTTTCCTTTTTCACGCTCTTTCTTTTTGAACTCTTCAAGTTACATTTGCATCATTTTCCTCTGCACCACTTCCTTCTGGTCTGCAAGTCTTTTTCCTATCTTTGCGATATTTCTCAACCTCAGTGACCATATGATCGCTGAATCAGGGGTGGGAAATAGATGACAATCCCACCACCTCCTCCAATCTAGACTTGACTTGAGAAGGAATGACATCCACCACAGTGGTTCAGAATATAGTGTTCATTAACTGGTTGCCTTCTATTTCTTGTTCAGTTTCCAGTCTCACCTTTTCAGCTTGTTCTCCAGATAGGCTGCTGGATTATTGTCATTGAGGACCTGCCATACCCTCTGCCTGACTGTGTCAAACAGCGTGCCATTGTTTATTGCATTGTTCACTGCATTTTTATACCAGCCATCTTCAGGAGTTCTGTCAGTTTAGTGATTCCTATCACTTTCACCAACAGTGCCTTCAAATCTCCCATAGCCAATAATTGTCCCACGTTCTCCTCCTCCAAAGCCATAATCCATTTCCTGCCCCAAAAGGAATATTGGGTAAGGTTTTTTTTTTAGCCCTCTCAGTTTATGGGTGCCCCAAAGGATAATCTGTGTCTGGCCTGCTCTTATCGTTTTAAAGCAGTCTCATAAATTTATCCCTCTGCTCCCCACTTTAATCCTTTCTGATATGCCTTCTTTCTCATTCTAAACTCAATTTCTTACTTCTCAGATAGTTTATCCTCCTTTGCAAATGTATTCACCTTTCTTTTAAAATCTTCCACTGACTCCTCCTGATTTATTACTTTCACACCTGTCGTTTCCTACTTCTGTTACCTCCTCACTGCCTCTCTCTCCTTTTCTCTCTAAACTGCCTAAGGACATCTAATTCCTTTCCTCTCCCCTTTTCCCACCTTTCCACCTTATCTGTGACATATAACTCCTAATTAACACTTCCATCTTGTCACACATTTATCTTGAAAGTGCCTTCCTTGGGCCACTTCCTCACAACTGTTTCTGAAAATCTCAGCAAACAATCATTACCCTTCTCCAACCAGAATGTTTACATAAACAAACCACAAAAGTTGGTCATGTCTCAGCAATTAACTTATTTCCAATTATTTCAATCCATTCTCACCACTATTTAGTACAAGTAACAATTTTCCAAATTAACTTTACTGAAAATAAATCTATAGAAACATCAGCAAAACCAAGCAACCTACATTTTCCAACTTTCCCCTTTTAAGTTGCGATGATACAAAGCGTTGTTCGTCACCTTACAGCTGTTCGTAACCTCCCCATTGCTTACAATTTCTTAAAGGAACACACACACACCTACCCTTACAGCATGTGGCCTACAATAAACAAACTTATCACATATATGAACTTCCTCATTCATTCAAAACCATTTTTTACACACAAATCACATCCGTTCCATTCTTACTTCAATGAAATTATGCAATTTCCTACACAGATTAAAGTTTCAAAATTAACATTTATATAATTCTTATTGCTACTCAACTTTCTGCTATTCTACAATATTTTGCACTAACTCCTCATGTACCTGACCAATCTGTATATGAGTTTCTTCTATAGATTGTGCGAAACAACTCATGTGCTTAAGATGAGCTTCTTCAATTTCCTGAAATCTCTTTGAGGTTTCTGTCAATTTTTGTACAAAATCTGTTTTTCCACATATAATTTATAGGTTTCTGTAGCTTTTTTAAAATGTAGATTTGACAGTTGCCTTTTCTATTTCTTTCTGTGTTGCTCCTTCCTTTTTTAACTTTTCGTACTCAAAACATTTGGCACTGTGATTTTCCTTAGATTTTTGCAATGTTTGAGTGATACTCTGAATATTCTGTACAGCATCCAAAGTGCCCAATCCTCATCGGAGCCTAGTTGTGGCCACCAGACCGAACTCCCCCTTATTGGTTCCT
Organism: Raja brachyura; assembly: GCA_963514005.1. Next base: position 3,333,373 of record OY740781.1, read on the forward strand.
TTGGTTAATCAAAATAACAGAACTTAATCATAGTCTCCTTATCTTTACTCCCGGGCCTTCCTTCTCCCCAAGATTGCCACATTCGCCCCAACGGACTATCAGGCGGAATGTGCGGCTCTTCACCATTGAGCCTTTTTCTTTTCCCCCGGACTCTTACTTTTCCCGTTCCGGTTATCCATTGTCTTATCGGACTATTCCCGTCCGACAGACCCTCGGTCGCCCGGGCAATACTTAATAGTCAGTTTTCTTACCCGGGTCCTGTGCACAAGAATCGCTTGACCGTCCCTTTTTTCCCGACACTCCCTCTTGTATCCCGAGTCTCTTGCCCGGATATCACTCACTCAAACCGCTGATGGCAAGCAAAGAGATCAGAGACTGCTGAAATCAGCAGGGTGCACCTTCCCCTCCTTCCATGCCTCCACCGAGCGGCCGAAGTGGTGATCGCGGACGAGCCCCCAGCTTGTGAAATATAGTTTGTGCTCACAATCACTACTCCGGGACTAAATCGTGGAAACAAGAAATGCTTTATTTGCGAGTCTGCAGAATCGGGTGCCTCTCCAAGTTGAGACACACCGAAGTAAGGAAAGTAAAGCCCCTTTATACACACAATTCTGCTGGCTTAACCTCCCCTTCTGGCTCTTCCCAATCGGAGCACTGAGGTACACAGTCTATAGGTATGTCCCCCAGTACCTCCGACATCATACATCGCATGTTCATGGTAATGAGCAGTTTCTCGACCAGGGGCGTGTAAGTAATATTCATTTATTTCATTAAGCATGCTCAGTTGCAATTGACCTGGCCTAGTTTCTTGTATTTTAATTGAAAAGCTAGTATCTGGTAATTATGGCCGCATCCCCCATCTCTGCCTGCCACTATACAATGCTATCAGTGGTGCTCAATGATGATGCTGGTTACCTCATTCACAACGATGTTAGAATCCTTGCCCGGACCTTCACAACAGTGGGGGTTTAAGCACTCTATTCCTCACAAGAGGAGAGAGCATTGCATTATTTGTGAAGGACATTATCATTGCACTAATGGGAAGCATGATTAGCAGGCACTTCAAATGCAACAATATGTGTAGAGGTTAAAAAAGGAGGGGATTAGATTCCCAACAGTTAGCAGAAGATAGAGGAGCAAATATCAAGGTAAATTGCAGAGAGAAATTGTATTGGAATAATCGGGGATTTGAATTTTCCCAGTATTAAGTGGGATCATCTTCATGAGATAGGAATACAGAGGGTAGGGTTTTTAAAACATATCCAATAAACTTTTTTGTGCCAGAAGATAGATAGTCCACCTATCCCACCTTGACTTCACAATCCCTCCCAACACGGCCACTCCCACTCTACCTGGCCCTCCTTCTATATCTCTGTCGTGGCAATCCCACAGCTGCTGCCAGTCTCCGTCCCCTCTCTTGGCCTTACCTCTCATGAGAGTAGTGTCTGTGGCTCCGATCACACGATCTCACCGCTCACGGTCTGTCAGAAATAACGTTGGAAGGTGAGTGAACTGAACAGCACTGAATAAGTGTAACGCAGACCAATAGACAGCAAAACGCACAGTGACTGATTACCAGCTCCTTCCTTCAGTGTCCCGGACAGGCGAGTGGCTGCTTCAGATTGTCAGTGTGACTTCTGCTCAGATTGTGCCTTGTTTTACTGAGAGCTTCAGTACTTTCAGTTTCACCACAACCACACCGTTGGCTTTTCACAGAAATCATGTGATTGTCACAATGGGGTTTGATTTGTAATAACAAGGAGCGGATGGAGATAATTGATGGGAAGTACAACGAGATCTAGGTTACCTTGCCCATCAGCAAAGAGCATGGAGCGGAGCAAGATAGACCACTCCTGCAAAACCAAATAGACTGACGTGTAGTACACAACGGAGCGTAACTTATGCCATTTCAGTAAAGCCGACTGGACTTTAGTTATGCCTCTCGAGTGTAATCAGCGTTGCAGGGGAACAGTTTGTGTTTACTATGTTTATAGTATGTTTATAGTATCTTTCCTTGGAGCCCTGCACACAGACTGCAAATCAAGCCCCCCCCACCCCCCACCGTGCAACACTCACAGACTCTGCTACCAGAAGGCAGACTATTAAACCAATCCCAAGTTTAACACTGTCGCTACACAGACTGCTCACCAGATCTAATTATCTTTGCTCATCAGTCACTGAAAGTAAGCAGCAGGTACAGCAGACAATGAAGAAAGCCAATCATAAGTTGGCCTTCATAACAAGGTCAGTAGCAAAGAGGTCCTTCTGCAGTTGTACAGGGCCCAGGTGAGACCACACCTGGAGTATTGTGGAAACATAGAAACATAAAAAATGGATGCAGGAGGCCATTCAGCCCTTCGAGCTAGCACCACCATTCATTGTGATTATGGCTGATCGTCCCCAATCAATAACATGTGCCTGCCTTCTCCCCATATCCCTTGACTCCACTAGCCCCTAGTGCTCAATGGAACTCTCTCTTAAATCCATCCAATGACTTGGCCTCCACTGCCCTCTGTGGCAGGGAATTCCACAAATTCCCAACTCTCTGGATGAAAAAGTTTTTTCTCACCTCAGTCTTATATGGCTTCCCCTTTATTCTACGACTGTGGCCCCTGGTTCTGGACTGTCCCAACATTGGGAACAGTTAACCATATAACCATATAACAATTACAGCATGGAAACAGGCCATCTCGGCCCTTCAAGTCCGTGCCGAACAACTTTTTTCCCTTAGTCCCACCTGCCTGCACTCATACCATAACCCTCCATACCCTTCTCATCCATATGCCTATCCAATTTATTTTTAAATGATACCAACGAACCTGCCGCCACCACTTCCACTGGAAGCTCATTCCACACCGCCACCACTCTCTGAGTAAAGAAGTTCCCCCTCATGTTACCCCTAAACCTCTGTCCCTTAATTCTAAAGTCATGTCCTCGTGTTTGAATCCTCCCTATTCTCAAAGGGAAAAGCTTGTCCACATTAACTCTGTCTATCCCTCTCATCATTTTAAAGACCTCTATCAAGTCCCCCCTTAACCTTCTGCGCTCTTGAGAATAAAGACCTAACTTATTTAACCTATCTCTGTAACTTAGCTGTTGAAACCCAGGCAACATTCTAGTAAATCTCCTCTGTACCCTCTCTATTATGTTGACATCCTTCCTATAATTGGGCGACCAAAATTGTACACCATACTCCAGATTTGGTCTCACCAACGCCTTGTACAATTTTAACATTACATCCCAGCTTCTATACTCAATGCTCTGATTTATAAAGGCTAGCATACCAAAAGCTTTCTTTACCACCCTATCTATATGAGATTCCACCTTCAAGGAACTATGCACGGTTATTCCCAGATCCCTCTGTTCAACTGTATTCTTCAATTCCCTACCGTTTACCATGTACATCCTATTTTGATTTGTCCTGCCAAGGTGTAGCACCTCACATTTATCAGCATTAAACTCCATCTGCCATCTTTCAGCCCATTTTTCCAACTGGCCTAAATCACTCTGTAGACTTTGGAAATCCTCTTCATTATCCACAACACCCCCTATCTTGGTATCATCTGCATACTTACTAATCCAATTTACCACCCCTTCATCCAGATCATTGATGTACATGACAAACAACAAAGGACCCAACACAGATCCCTGAGGCACCCCACTAGTCACCTGCCTCCAACCCGACAACAGCCATCCACCATTACCCTCTGGCCTCTCCCATTCAGCCACTGTTGAATCCATCTTGCTATTCCTGCATTTATACCCAACAGTTGAACCTTCTTAACCAACCTTTCATGAGGAACCTTGTCAAAGGCCTTACTGAAGTCCATATAGACAACATCCACTGCTTTACCCTCGTCAATTTCCCTAGTAACCTCTTCAAAAAATTCAAGAAGATTAGTCAAACATGACCTTCCAGGCATAGTTTTCCTGCATCTAGTTTGTCCAGTCCTTTTATAATTTTATATGGTTCTATAAGATCCCCCCCCCTCTCCCATCCATTTACAGACCAATTAGTCTAACATCGGTAGTGGGGAAAATGCTAGAGTCAGTTATTAAAGATGGGATAGGAGCACATTTGGAAAGTGGTGAAATCATTGGACAAAGTCAGCATGGATTTGTGAAAGGTAAATCATGTCTGACGAATCTTATAGAATTTTTTGAGGATGTAACTAGTAGAGTTGCTAAGGGAGAACCTGTGGATGTGTTATAGCTGGACTTTCAGAAGGCTTTCGACAAGGTCCCACATAAGAGACTAGCATACAAACTTAAAGCACACGGTATTGGGGGTTCAGTATTGATGTGGATAGAGAACTGGCTGGCAGACAGGAAGCAAAGAGTAGGAGTAAACGGGTCATTTTCAGAATGGCAGGCATTGACTAGTGGGGTACCGCAAGGCTCAGTGCTGGGACCCCAGCTATTTACAATATATATTAATGATCTGGATGAGGGAATTTAATGCAACATCTCCAAGTTTGCGGATGACACGAAGCTGAGGGGCAGTGTTAGCTGTGAGGAGGATGCTAGGAGGCTGCAACGTGACTTGGATAGGTTGGGTGAGTGAGCAAATGCATGGCAGATGCAGTATAATGTGGATAAATGTGAGGTTATCCACTTTGGCGGCAAAAACAGGAGGGTAGATTGTTATCTGAATGGTGGACAATTAGGAAAAGGGGAGATGCAACGAGACCTGGGTATCATGGTACACCAGTCATTGAAAGTAGGCATGCAGGTGCAGCAGGCTGTGAAGAAAGCGAATGGTATGTTCATAGCAAAATGGTATGTTCATAGCAAAAGGCTTTGAGTACAAGAGTAGGGAGGTTCTAATGCAGTTGTACAGGGTCTTGGTGAGGCCACACCTGGAGTATTGCGTATGGTTTTGGTCTCCTAATCTGAGGAAAGACATTCTTGCCATAGAGGGAGTACAGAGAAGGTTCACCAGACTGATTCCTGGGATGGCAGAACTTCCATATGAAGAAAGACTGGATAGACTCGGCTTGTACTCGCTGGAATTTAGGAGATTGAGGGGGGATCTTATAGAGGTTTATAAAATTCTTAAGGGGTTGGACAGGCTAGATGCAGAAAGATTGTTCCCGATGTTGGGGAACTCCAGAACAACGGGTCACAGTTTAAGGATAAGGGGGAAGTCTTTTAGGACCGAGATGAGAAGATCTTTTTTCACACAGAGAGTGGTGAGTCTGTGGAATTCTCTGCCACAGAAGGTGGTTGAGGCCAGTTCATTGGCTATATTTAAGAGGGAGCTAGATGTGGCCTTTGTGGCTAAAGGGATCAGGGGGTATGGAGAGAAGTCAGGTACAGGATACTGAGTTGGATGATCAGCCATGATCATATTGAATGGCGGTGCAGGCACGAAGGGCCGAATAGCCTATTCCTGCACGTATTTTCTATGATTCTATGATTCTATCCTTCTAAACTCCAGTGAATACAAGCCTAGTATTTTCAATTTTTCCTCATATGACAGTCCCGCTATCCCAGGGATCATTCTCGTGAACCTACGCTGCACTGCCTCAATCACAAGGATGTTCTTCCTCAAATTAGGAAAACAAAACTGAACACAATACTCAAGATGTGGTCTCACCAGAGCCCTGTACAACTGCAGAAGAACCTCTTTACTCCTATACTGAAATCCTCTTGTTATGAAGGCCAACATTCCATTAGCTTTCCTCACTGCCTGCTGTACATTCAAGCCAACTTTCAGTGACTGGTGTACAAGGAAGCCAGGTCTCGCTGAACCTCACCCTTGCCTAACCTAACCCCATTGAGATAATAATCTGCCCCCTTGTTTTTGCCACCAAACTGAATAACCTCACATTTATCTATATTATACTGCATCTGCCACGCATCTGCCCACTCACTCAACCTGTCCAGGTCACTCTGCAACCTCCTAACATCCTCTACACAGTTCACTCTGCCACCCAGCTTGGTGTCATCTGCAAACCTGCGAGTGTTGCTCCTAATTCCCACTTCCAAATCATTAATATATATGGTAAACAGTTGCGGCTCAACATTGAGCCTTGTGGCACTCCACTCGCCACTGCCTGCCATTCTGAAAAGGACCCGTTCACTCCTACTCGTTGCTTCTGGTCTCACAACTAATTTTCTATCCATGTCAACACCCTAACCCCCAATATGATGTGCTCTAATTTTAGTCGCCAGTCTCCCGTGCGGGAAATTATCAAAGGCTTTTTGAAAGTCTAGATACACTACATCCACTGGCACCCCTTCATCCATTTTACTTGTTACTTTATTGGGCTGAAGGGAGACACAAAAGCTGGAGTCACTCAGCGGAACAGGCAGAATCTCTGGAGAGAAGGAATGGGTGATGTTTTGGGTTGAGACCCTTCTTCACACTTGCCTGAAGGGCCTGTTACCATGCTGTATGACTCTAATTGACCATGCTGTATGACCCTTAGGCCCACCATGTCCATACATCTTTGCCCATATACACTAATCCATTTGCCCGCATTAGATTTGTATCCTTCCATGCATTACACAGCAGAATCAAGAGCAGGACCTTCAAGATTGTAATCTCTGCATTGCTTCTGGTGTCACATGCTCCTGAATATAGGAATACAAAGATAGGCCAGATGAATGTGTGGCCAAAGGGACAGTGTAGGATGGAGGGAGGGCTTTGGATGTTGGTACATAGACATTTCTGGAGTGGATGCAGCCTATACAAGCAGGTCAGTTTGCACCTGAATGGGGCAAGGTCCAATATCCTTGCTGGCAGTTTTACTCCTATTGTTGGGAAGGTTTGAAACTAATTTGGTCGGGGGAAATGGGACCGACTAGATGTATGATTGAGGGTAAGTTTCAGTCAATTGTAGAAACACTAGGTCAGTCATTAGGTAGAACAGACATGGGAATGATGTTGTACATGGTAGGATGAGAAGGTCAAATTACAACTATTTTGTTGCAAGGATTCTGACCAGTAAAGCAGATGAACTTAGCGCTGATAAGCATGTGGGTATATGGTATTTTTGTAATCACTGATATAGTTGAAAGACCAGCAACTCAATGTTAAAAGGTACAGAAGTTCATGCCATGACAAGGACAGTGTAAAAGAGGAGAGAGCATTGCATTATTTGTGAAGGACATTATCATTGCACTAATAGGGAGAATGATTTAGCAGGCACTTCAAATGCAACAATATGGGTAGAGGTTAAAAAAGGAGAGGATTAGATTCCCAACAGTTAGCAGAAGATAGAGGTGCAAATATCAAGGAAAATTGCAGAGAGAAATTGTATTGGAATAATCGGGGATTTGAATTTTCCCAGTATTAAGTGGGATCATCTTCATGAGGTAGGAATACAGAGGGTAGGGTTTTTAAAGCATATCCAATAAACATTTTTGTGCCAGATGATAGATAGTCCACCTATGGATGGGGCCATGCTGGGCGTAGTCCTATGGAATGGTCAGATAAATGGGTGAAGTGTTAGTTGGTGAGCATTGTGCCATTAGTGGCCGTATCTCAGTAGGTTTCTGTTTGCGTTTAAACCTCAGCAGCATCAGTTTGACTTCACCATCCCTCCCAACACGGCCGCTCCCACTCTACCCGGCCCTCTTTCTACACCTCCGTCGTGGCAATCCCACAGCTGCTGCCGGTCTGCGTCCCCTCTCTTGGCCTCACGAGATCCTGAATTTATCGATCATTGGAAAATAATCACCAATGCATCCACTATTTCTAGACCCACCTCCCTGAGGACCCTGGGATGCAGTCCATCAGGCCCAGGGGATTTATCATCCTTCAGTCACATTAGCCTACCCAATACTATTTCTCGCCTAATTAAAATTTCTTTCAGTTCCTCTACCCCCTTAGATGCTCTGTCCTCCAGTACATCTGGGAGATTGTTTGTGTCTTCCTTAGTGAAGACAGATCCAAAGTACTTGTTCAACTCTTCTGCCATTTTCTTGCGTCCCATAATAATTTCCGGGCCATCCGGAAAAACAAGAGTTTCCTGGATAGGACCTAAGTGAGGTTGTCACGCCGAGGTTACGGGAAGAACCAAGGTGAGTAACGGCGAAAAAGGGTGGAAATCGTGGAGTGCAGAGGACTCAGGTGGCTGTGCCTAATGTAAACAGGTACGCCCTCTTGGAAACTGTCCGGGGAGACAATGTCTCCAGTCCGAGTGGCGGACACGTCGGTGGCTCCAATCCTGGAGATGGGACTCGACCGGCGAGTCCGACATCGGGCAGAACCCTAGTGATGGGTGACTCCATTGTCCGAGGAGCAGACAGGAGATTCTGTGGCGGCAGACGAGATGCGAGGATGGTCTGTTGCCTCCCTGGTGCAAGGGTTCAGGATGTGAAAAGCCAAATTCTGAGCATCCTCGAGAGAGAAGGTGAACAGCCGGCAGTAGTTGTGCACGTAGGCACAAATGACATCGGGAATAAGAGGTAGGAGGTTCTCCAACATGACTTCAGAGAGTTGGGAAGAAGACTGAAATGCCGGACTTCTAGGATGGTTATCTCTGGATTGCTTCCAGTACCTCGTGCTAGTGAGGACAGGAACAGGGAGATAGGGGATCTGAATGTGTGGCTGATGGGCTGGTGCAGGGAGCAAGGATTTAGATTTATACACCACTGGGATCTATTCTGGGGTAGGGGTGACCTGTACAAAAGGGACGGGTTACACCTTAACTGGAGGGGGGCCGACATTCTGGCAGGCAGGTTTGCTAGGGCTACATGTGTGGGTTTAAACTAAATAGTGGGGGATTGACAAATTGGGAGTATAAGGATGAAGTTGAAGGGGTAATGGCTACAGGAAAAAATTCAAAAGATTCCCGAATTAAAGCTCGAGAATGGACAACAGAGTTAGGTGAGGGCCAATTGCAAGCGGTGCGAGGGGAGAAGTGAATACGGAGGTCAAAGTGCTGTATATGAATGCGCGAAGTATAAGGAATAAAGTGGACGAGCTTGAGGCTCAGTTAGAAACTGGCAAGTATGATGTTGTGGGAATTACTGAGACATGGCTGCAAGAGGGCCAGGGCTGGGAACGGAATATTCAAGGGTATTCCTCCTATTGAAAAGACAGGCAGGTGGGCAGAGGGGGTAGGGTCGCCCTGATGGCGAGGAATGAAACAGGATCGGTCCAAGTCAGCATGGATTTACAAAGGGGTAATAATGCTGGACTAATCTTCTGGAATTTTTTGAAGATGCAACTAGGAAAATGGATAAGGGAGAGCCAGTGGATGTAGACTTTCAGAAAGCATTTGATAAGGTCGCACATAGGAGATTAGTGGGCAAAAATAGGGCACATGGTATTGGGGGTAGAGTGCTGACATAGATAGAGAAGTGGTTGGCAGACAGGAAACAAATAGTAGGGATTAACGAGTCCCTTTCAGACTGGCAGGCAGTGACTAGTGGGGTACCGCAAGGCTCGGTGCTGGGACCGCAGCTATTTACAATATACATCAATGATTTAGATGAAGGGATTCAAAGTAACATTGGCAAATTTGCAGATGACACAAAGCTGGGTGGCAGTGTGAACTGTGAGGAGGATGCTATGAGAATGCAGGGTGACTTGGCCAGGTTGGGGGAGTGGGCAGATGCATGGCAGATGAAGTTTCATGCAGATAAATGTGAGGTTATCCACTTAGGTAGCAAATACAGGAAGGCAGATAACTATCTAAATGGCGTCAAGTTGGGAAAAGGGGAAGTACAACGGGATCTGGGGGTCCTTGTACATCAGTCTATGAAAGTACACATGCAGGTACAGCTTTCAGTGAAGAAAGCGAATGGCATGTTGGCCTTTATAACAAGAGGAATCGAATATAGGAGCAAAGAGGTCCTGCAGTTGTACAGAGCCCTAGTGAGACCTAACCTAGAGTATTGTGTGCAGTTTTGGTCCGCTAATTTGAGGAAGGACAAAGAGTAGGGATTAACGGGTCCTTTTCAGAACGGCAGGCAGCCAGCTGTCCCGTAACGAAGATCTTCAGAGAAGTGCACTCCCAGGAATTTGAAGCTCTAGACCCTTTCAACCATCGACCCGTTGATATAAACGGGACTGTGGGTCCCCATCCTACTCCTTCCAAAGTCCACAATCAGTTCCTTTGTTTTGCTGGTGTTGAGGGCCAGGTTATTGTGCTGGCACCATATGGATAGTTGCTCGATCTCTCTTCTATACTCTGATTCATCCCCATCAGTGATACGTCCCACAACAGTGGTGTCGTTAGCGAACTTGATGATGGAGTTCGCAGTCATGATAGAGTGAGTGCAGCAGGGGGATGAGCACGCAGCCTTGAGGTGCTCCCGTGCTGATTGTTATCGAGGCTGACACATTTCCACCAATACGAATGGACTGTGGTCTGTGAATGAGGAAGTCGAGGATCCAATTGCAGAGGGATGCGCAGAGACCCAGTTCTGAGAGTTTGGTAACCAGCTTGGAGGAGATGATTGTGTTAAATGCCGAGCTGTAATCGATAAATAACAGCCTGATATATGAGTTTTTGTTGTCCAAGTGGTCCAGAGTATGGATTTACGAAGGGGAAATCATGCTTGACTAACCTTCTGGACTTTTTTGAAGATGTAACTAGAAAAAAGGACAAGGGAGAACCAGTGGATGTAGTGTACCTGGACTTTCAGAAAACATTTGATAAGGTCCCACATTGGAGATTAGTGGGCAAAATTAGGGCACATGGTATTGGGTGTAGAGTGTTGACATGGATAGAGAAGTGGGTGGCAGACAGGAAACAAAGAGTAGGGATAAACGGGTCCTTTTCAGAACGGCAGGCAGTGACTAGTGGGGTACTGTGAGGCTCGGTGTTGGGACCGCAGCTATTTACAATATACATCAATGATTTGGATGAAGGGATTCAAAGTAACATTAGCAAATTTGCAGATGACACAAAGCTGGGCGGCAGTGTGAATTGTGAGGAGGATGCTATGAGAATGCAGGGTGACTTGGACAGGTTGGGGGAGTGGGCAGATGCATGGCAGATGAAGTTTAATGCAGATAAGTGTGTGGTTATCCACTTAGGTAGCAAAAATAGGATGGCAGATTACTATCTAAATGGAGTCAAGTTGGGAAAAGGGGAAGTACAACGGGATCTGGGGGTCCTTGTACATCAGTCTATGAAAGTAAACATGCAGGTACAGCAGGCAGTGAAGAAAGCGAATGGCATGTTGGCCTTTATAGCAAGAGGAATCGAATATAGGAGCAAAGAGGTCCTTCTGCAGTTGTACAGAGCCTTGGTGTGACCACACCTGGAGTATTGTGTGCAGGTTTGGTCCTCTAATTTGAGGAAGGGCATTCTTGCTATTGAGGGAGTGCAGCGTAGGTTTACAAGGTTAATTCCCGTGATGGCGGGGCTGTCATATGCTGAGAGATTGGAGCAGCTGGATGTACACTCTGGAGTTTAGAAGGATGAGAGGGGATCTTATTGAAACATATAAGATTGTTAAGGGTTTGGACTCGCTGGAGGCAGGAAACATGTTCCCGATGTTGGGGGAGTCCAGAACCAGGGGCCACAGCTTAAGAATAAGGAGTAAGCCATTTTGAACGGAGATGAGGAAACGCTTTTTCTGACAGAGAGTGGTGAGTCTGTGGAATTGCCTGCCTCAGAGGGCGGTGGAGGCATGTTCTCTGGATGCTTTCAAGAGAGAGCTCGATAGGGCTCTTAAAAATAGTGGAGTCAGGGGATATGGGGAGAAGGCAGGAACGGGGTGCTGATTGGGGATGATGGGGATGTTTCCAGCCTCTAGTGTGTCGAAGCCCTTAACAATCTTATATGTTTCAATGAGTTACCCGCTAATCCTTCTAAACTCCAGAGTGTACAAGTCCAGCTGCTCCATTCTCTCTGCATATGACATTCCAGCCATCCTGGGAATTAAACTTGTAAACCTACGCTGCACTCCCTCAATAGCAAGAATGTCCTTCCTCAAATTAGCGGACCAAAACTGCACACAATACTCTAGGTTAGGTCTCACTAGGGCTCTGTACAACTGCAGGACCTCTTTGCTCCTATATTCGATTCCTCTTGTTATAAAGGCCAACATGCCATTCGCTTTCTTCACTGAAAGCTGTACCTGCATGTGTACTTTCATAGAATGATGTACAAGGACCCCCAGATCCCGTTGTACTTCCCCTTTTCCCAACTTGATGCCATTTAGATAGTTATCTGCCTTCCTGTATTTGCTACCTAAGTGGATAACCTCACATTTATCTGCATGAAACTTCATCTGCCATGCATCTGCCCACTCCCCCAACCTGGCCAAGTCACCCTGCATTCTCATAGCATCCTCCTCACAGTTCACACTGCCACCCAGCTTTGTGTCATCTGCAAATTTGCCAATGTTACTTTGAGTCCCTTCATCTAAATCATTGATGTATATTGTAAATAGCTGCGGTCCCAGCACCGAGCCTTGCGGTACCCCACTAGTCACTGCCTGCCAGTCTGAAAGGGACTCGTTAATCCCTACTATTTGTTTCCTGTCTGCCAACCACTTCTCTATCTATGTCAGCACTCTACCCCCAATACCATGTGCCCTATTTTTGCCCACTAATCTCCTATGTGCGACCTTATCAAATGCTTTCTGAAAGTCTACATCCACTGGCTCTCCCTTATCCATTTTCCTAGTTACATCTTCAAAAAATTCCAGAAGATTAGTCAAGCATTATTACCCCTTTGTAAATCCATGCTGACTTGGACCGATCCTGTTTCATTCCTCACCATCAGGGCGACCCTACCCCCTCTGCCCACCTGCCTGTCTTTTCAATAGGAGGAATACCCTTGAATATTCCGTTCCCAGCCCTGGCCCTCTTGCAGCCATGTCTCAGTAATTCCCACAACATCATACTTACCAGTTTCTAACTGAGCCTCAAGCTCGTCCACTTTATTCCTTATACTTCGCACATTCATATACAGCACTTTGACCTCCGTATTCACTTCTCCCCTCGCACCGCTTGCAATTGGCCCTCACCTAACCCTGTTGTCCATTCTCGAGCTTTAATTCGGAAATCTTTTGAATTTTTTCCTGTAGCCATTACCCCTTCAACTTCATCCTTATACTCCCAATTTGTCAATCCCCCACTATTTAGTTTAAACCCACACATGTGGGTTAGCCGGGAGGTGGTGTTGGGTAAATTGAACGGATTGAAGGCCGATAAATCCCCAGGGCCAGATAGTCTGCATCCCAGAGTACTCAAGGAGGTAGCCACAGAAATAGTGGATGCATTAGTGATAATTTTTCAAAATTCCTTAGATTCTGGAGTAGTTCCTGAGGATTGGAGGGTAGCTAATGTAACCCCACTTTTTAAAAAAGGAGGGAGAGAGAAAGCGGGGAATTACAGACCAGTTAGTCTAACATCGGTAGTGGGGAAACTGCTAGAGTCAGTTATTAAAGATGGGATAGCAGCGCATTTGGAAAGTGGTGAAATCATTGGACAAAGTCAGCATGGATTTACGAAAGGTAAATCATGTCTGACAAATCTGATAGAATTTTTCGAGGATGTAACTAGTAGAGTGGATAAGGGAGAACCAGTGGATGTGTTATATCTAGACTTTCAGAAGGCTTTCGACAAGGTCCCGCATAAGAGATTAGCATACAAACTTAAAGCACACGGTATTGGGGGTTCAGTATTGATGTGGATAGAGAACTGGCTAGCAGACAGGAGGCAAAGGGTAGGAGTAAACGGGTCCTTTTCAGAATGGCAGGCAGTGACTAGTGGGGTGCCGCAAGGCTCAGTGCTGGGACCCCAGCTATTTACAATATATATTAATGATTTGGACGAGGGAATTCAATGCAACATCTCCAAATTTGCAGATGATACCAAGCTGGGGGGTATAGTTAGGTGTGAGGAGGATGCTTGGAGGCTGCAGGGTGATTTGGATAGGCTGAGTGAATGGGCAGATGCATGGCAGATGCAGTACAATGTGGATAAATGTGAGGTTATCCACTTTGGTGGCAAAAACATGAGGGTAGATTATTATCTGAATGGTGGCAGATTAGGTAAGGGGGAGATGCAACGAGACCTGGGTGTCATGGTACACCAGTCATTGAAAGTAGGCATGCAGGTGCAGCAGGCAGTGAAGAAAGCAAATGGTATGTTAGCATTCATAGCGAAAGGATTTGAGTATAGGAGCAGGGAGGTTCTACTGCAGTTGTACAGGGTTTTGGTGAGGCCACACCTGGAGTACTGCGTACAGTTTTGGTCTCCAAATCTGAGGAAAGACATCCTTGCCATAGAGGGGGTACAGAGAAGATTCACCAGACTGATTCCTGGGATGTCAGGACTTTCATATGAGGAAAGATTGGATAGACTCGGTTTGTACTCGATGGAATTTAGAAGATTGAGGGGGGATCTTATAGAAACCTACAAAATTCTTAAGGGGTTGGATAAGCTAGATGCTGGAAGATTGTTCCCGATGTTGGGGGAGTCCAGAACAAGGGGTCACAGTCTAAGGATAAGGGGGAATTCCTTTAGGACCGAAATGAGGAAAACATTCTTTACACAGAGAGTGGTGAGTCTCTGGAATTCTCTGCCACAGAAGGTAGTTGAGGCCAGTTCATTGGCTATATTTAAGAGGGCGTTAGATGTGGCACTTGTGGCTAAAGGGATCAGGGGGTATGGAGAGAAGGCAGGTACGGGATACTGAGTTGGATGATCAGCCATGATCACATTAAATGGCGGTGCAGGCTCGAAGGGCCGAATGGCCTACTCCTGCACCTATTTTCTATGTTTCTATGTTTCTATGTAGCCCTAGCAAACCTGCCTGCCAGAATGTCGGCCCCCCTCCAGTTAAGGTGTAACCCGTCCCTTTTGTACAGGTCACCCCTACCCCAGAATAGATCCCAGTGGTGTATAAATCTAAATCCTTGCTCCCTGCACCAGCCCATCAGCCACACATTCAGATCCCCTATCTCCCTGTTCCTGTCCTCACTAGCACGAGGTACTGGAAGCAATCCAGAGATAACCATCCTAGAAGTCCGGCATTTCAGTCTTCTTCCCAACTCTCTGAAGTCATGTTGGAGAACCTCCTACCTCTTATTCCCGATGTCATTTATGCCTACGTGCACAACTACTGCCGGCTGTTCACCTTCTCTCTCGAGGATGCTCAGAATTTGGCTTTTCACATCCTGAACCCTTGCACCAGGGAGGCAACAGACCATCCTCGCATCTCGTCTGCCGCCACAGAATCTCCTGTCTGCTCCTCGGACAATGGAGTCACCCATCACTAGGGTTCTGCCCGATGTCGGTCTCGCCGGTCGAGTCCCATCTCCAGGATTGGAGCCACCGACGTGTCCGCCACTCGGACTGGAGACATTGTCTCCCCGGACAGTTTCCAAGAGGGCGTACCTGTTTACATTAGGCACAGCCACCTGAGTCATCTGCACTCCACGATTTCCACCCTTTTTCGCCGTTACTCACCTTGGTTCTTCCCGTAACCTCGGCGTGACAACCTCACTTAGGTCCTATCCAGGAAACTCTTGTTTTTCCGGATGGCCCCAGAACAGAACAGCTCCCAGCCTGCCAGGTCTGAGTGACTATACTGCCAGGCCTCAGTGACTGAGCTGTCTGTCCAAGAATCCATTTGGCCCACAATGTCCATACTGGCACTCTTGAAACCAAACCCTTTGGCCCACAACACCCATACTAGCACACCAGAAAGCCCCCCCCCCCCCCACTGGCCAGCATTATTGGAATTGGTGGAGAGGTGGAATATTGTGTTGGGTGACCAGCCCTCCCATGTGATGCTGGGACCCAACGGGTCCCACTTAGTCTAGTACCTATATAAATGCCATGAATTTGTATCAAAGTTACTCCTCTCTGGACCTGCCCCAGAGCATCAACTCAGTGTTGGAAGGTTCAAGAGACTAGTCTCAGCTGAATAAAGAATCTAATTCAACAGCTACAAGTGTTTAAGTCAAGTTGACTTTAGATTGACAAATTAACTCAGTTTAACAGTAACAGGATCGGTCCGAGTCAGCATGTCAAGTGAGTTTATTGTCATGTGTCCCTGATAGGACAATGAAATTCTTGCTTTGCTTCAGCACACAGAACATAGTAGACATTTACTACAAAACAGATCAGTGTGTCCATATATCATTATATAAATACATACACACATGAATAAATAAAGTGCAAATAACAGATAATGATAAAGTGATAAAGTGCAAATAACAGATAACAGATAATGGGTTAATAATGATCAGAGTTTCCCAGTCTATTTTTGGAAAATTGAAATCTCCCACAATCACTATCTTGTGCTTACTACTAATATCTGCTATCTCCTTACATATTAGCTCTTCCAATTCTCGCTCCCCATTTGGCGGTCTATAATACACCCCTAAAAGTGTTGCTACACCGTTCCCACTTCTCAGTTCCACCAAAATAGCCTCCCTAGACGAGCCCTCTAATCTATCCTGCCAAAGCACTGCTGTAATATCTTCTCTGACAAGCAATGCAACCCCTCCACCTCTGGTCCCTCCAATTCTATCACACCTGAAGCAACGAAATCCTGGAATATTTAGTTTCCAATCACAACCCTCCCGCAACCATGTTTCACTGATTGCCACAACATCATATTTCCAGGTGTCAATCCAGGCTCTAAGTTCATCCACCTTTCTTACAATGCTCCTAGCATTAAAATATACACATTTTAGAAACCCACCATCCCTTATTCTCTGTTTATTATCTTTTTCCTCTTTCTCGCCTACATTTTGGGTCCGAGTGCTTACCTTCTCTGCCTCTTGCCCCTCACCCTGTCTCCTAGCCCCCACTACCCAAATCCGTCCCCCCAGCCTTTCTTGTTTAAAGTCTCCTTTGCAAATCTCCCCGCCAGGATATTGGTTCCCCTCGGGTTCAAGTGCAACCCGTCCTTTTTATACAGATCATGCCTTCCCCAAAAGAGGTCCCAGTGATCAAGAAACTTGAATCCCTGCCCACTGCACCAGTCCCTCAACCACGCATTTATCCTCCACCTCATTCCATTTCTACTCTCACTGTCACGTGGCACAGGCAGTAATCTTGAAATTGTTACTCTTTTGGTCCTTCTCCTTAACTTTCCCCCCAACTCCCTAAATTCTCCTTTCAGGACCTCTTCTCTTTTTCTGCTTATGTCATTGGTACGAATGTGTACCACAACATCAGGCTCCTCTCCCTCCCTTTTCAGAATCTTTTCGACACGTTCTGACACATCCGAGACCCTGGCACCAGGGAGGCAAACTACCATCGGGGTCTCCCGACTGCATCCACAGAATCGCCAATCTGACCCCCTAACTATGGAGTCCCCTATTACAATTGCCCTCCTCTTTTTGCTACCCTTCTGAGCATCAGGGCCGTTCTCTGTGCCGGAGGCCCGGCCACTTTTGCTGCCCCCAGGAAGGCTGTCCGCTCCAATCAAATTCAAACACGAGTACATATTTTCCAGGTGTACAGCCACTGGGGTACTCTCTAGTCCCTGCCTCTGCCCCTTGCCCTTCCTAACAGTGACCCACTTGTCTGCCTCCCGTGGTGTGGGAGTGACCACCTCCCTGTAACTCCTGTCTATGACCTCCTCACTCTCCCTGACCAGACGGAGGTCCTCGAGCTGTTGCTCCAGGTTCCTAACACAGTCCGTTAGGACCCCATCTCGACAAACCTTGCGCAGATGTGGACGTCTGGAGGGCTATCAGCTTCCCTGACCTCCCACATCTGACATTCACAACAGTACACTGTCTTGGCCTTCATACTCCCCCCTTACACAGAATACAATCTCAACACAATACAAAGTACACAACAAACTGCTGGAATCTGACTGCCAATCAGCTGCTTACGCTAGTCCACTTCCCACCAATCAGCGGCTTCCTCAAAAAAAAACACTTCTCCGAATGGAATGTTATGGATTTTGGTAAGCCCTGCGCTGGATTTTTAAGCTTACCGGTCGGGTGTTGCTCCTCCCCCTCCTTCTCTTCCAACGGCTCCTGTGGGCCTCTGAAAAAGCAAGCCCCTCGCTGGATTTTTGAGCTTACCGGTCGGGTGTTGCTCCTCCCCCTCCTCCTCTTCCAACGGCTCCTGTGGGCCTCTGAAAAAGCAAGCCCCGCGCTGGATTTTTGAGCTTACCGGTTGGGTGTTGCTCCTTCCCCTCCTCCTCTTCCAACGGCTCCTGTGGCAATAAAGAAACTATTCTATTCTATTCTCCAACTAGCCAGCGCACCAACACTGGCATACTTTAACCTCAAGCTGCCAATCACCATCACCTGCGATGCATCCCACTATGGGCTAGGCGCAGCATGCCTACAGATGACCACCGACGGTGATGTGATGCTGTGTCCTATGCATCACAAACCCTAACAGACACTGAACAACGCTATGCCCAAATTGAAAAGGAACTGCTCGTCTTTGCCTGTTCAAAATTTAAGGAATTCATTTTTGGCAAAACTTTCACTGTTGAGACCACCAACACTGGTCACCATCCTAAACACGCCCATCAACGCTGCCCCGGCTCGTATACAATGCATGATGCAGCTACAGCGTTTCGACTTCCGCATCGTAAAAGGTAAAGACATGCACATCGAAGACAAGCTGTCAGAGCCACGCACACTACTAGTGAACGTCACCCCATCGAACAAGACAAATTCTCAGTCCTGAACGTCTCGTTCGTGCCCACTGATCATCTACACCGCCTTGCCGAACAAACATCTGCGGACAAAACTTCGCGACTGCTAACCACCGTCATAAAGAACGGATGGCCTAACAGTCAAGCACCCTGTTTGAAATACGACCCTACTTCCTGGTTCATGACGAACTAGTGCTACAGGATGGAATAATCGTCAAAGGCCATAAGGCAGTCATCCCTTCCACTCTACGGAGTGAGTACTATTATGATATCCACAGAGGCCACCGCGGCACAGAGGCCACTCTAAAACAGGCCCAGAACATGATCTACTGGGACGGAATACTGTGGATACTGCTCTCCCACCGCGATACACTCTCCCTTCCCACATAATTTATCCACAACAAAATATACAGGTTGCAAGGAAATTTCTAAAGGCATTTTATGATAATAGCTGTTAAAAATGACCACGCAACAGGTTAAACATTACACTAACTGACAAGAGATGGTCAAAGGACACAACTGCAGCAAATGTTCTTTTGGCAACATATTTAAAGGTATCAAAACACCACATTACCAGACATTCAGATTAGATGTTTGTGTTGTGAACAGCAATGAAGATACCCAGTATGTATGCAGTGTTTTTTTTTAAATTATTGATAAACGATGTTTCCATCATTCCCATTTCAGAATTAACGTTAACATTTCAACTGAAATATCTCCTGACCAAATTCGTGATGTATATCACCGACTGTAGAAGTAAAACCTGGATAAATCAAACGTATAGTTATGAATGCTGCTCATTAAACAACTACAGTACTGACATTCCATATTAAGAGCATTGGAATTCTGTAATAACGTGTCTATGGTAGCAGTAACAATCGAACACTGCGGTTTTAATATTTCACGCGTTCACAATTTAATGAATCCATCTTTATGGATTAAAACAAATAATAACATTGGGAATTAAACACACATTTGATTGCATTCCGTTATAAAATATAGTCAATGTTCGCTCTGAAGACATTTCCAGCGCAATAGGGTCAGGGTGGGGGTGAATCAGTGCAGGATGGATAGATGGCGGGGGGGGAGGGGTTTGAGAAGGCAATCGGTGCGGGATGGATGGACTGAGGCAGGGGAATTAGTGTGTGTTGGTTGCAGTAGGTAAAATTGTGAGGGGAGAGCGCGAGGGATGTCAGTAGGGGATGAATGGGTGGATCAGTACGGGATGGATGGGGAAGATCAGTACAGGATGGATGGGGGGTTCAGTGCAGGATGAATGGGTGGGACAGTACAGTGTGGATCGGGGGATCAGTGCAGGATGGATGCGGAGGATAAGTACAGGATGAATGAGTAGTTCACTACAGGATGGATGGAGGGGATCAGTACAGGAGGAATGGAGGGGGGGGATCAGTACATGATGAATGGGTGGATCAGTAGTGTGAATGGGGAGATCACTGCAGGATAGATGGGGGGGGTATCAGTGCAGGATGGATGGGGGGGATCAGTACAGGATGAATGGGGGGGCTCACTACAGGATGGATTGGGGGGGGGAAATCAGTACAGGATGAATGGACAGATCACTACGGGATGGATGGGAGGATCAGTACAGGATGAATGGGCGGATCAGTACAGGATGAATGGGGGGGGATCAAATCAGGATGAATGGGAGGGTCACTACAGGGTGAATGGGGGGGAATAACTACAGTATGAATGGGGGGTTCAGTACAGGATGAATGGAGAGGGAATCAGTGCAGGATAAATGGAGGGGGGGGGGGTCAGTACATGATGGATCGGGAGATCAGTGCAGGATGAATGGGAAGAGCAGTGCCGGATGGATAGGAAGGGGTGACAGGAAGGGATGCATGGGAGCTGGCAGGAGAATCAATGCGAGGTGGATAGGGAGATCAGTGCAGGATGAATAGAAGGGGGGGGGGGGGGTAGATGGGGAGGGGAGCAGCACATGGGATGTCAGTGAGGACTGAAGAGCAGCGGGAATGGGGATCAGTGTGGGATGGAGAAGAGGGGTCCCAGGATAAGGTGGAGGGGGGCGTACAAGAGAGAGAGAGAGAGAGAGAGAGAGAGAGAGGGGGAAGGGGCAGAGGAGGTGGGGAGGAAGGAAGGCCAATGCACCTCGGACAACACCGGCATCATCGCCCCTCTGCCTTGGCCGTCCCTCTCCACCGCCAAAGGGTGAGGCAGTTGGGATCTCCTCACCACCGCCTCCCCTCCTCCGCCAGAAAACAGGAAGGTGTGGTGCCGAGCAGTGCAAGTGCTTCAGACAATGGAAGGGGGCCTCCCCCTTCCTCCCTCCTTCCAGCCTCGGCATGCGGGAGGGTTTGTTTTGAAAGCGGTTATCGCCGTTGGCGGAGTGGGACGCAGCCGCCGCTATGAGGGCGGGCGGGTGCGGGAGCGGGAGGAGGAGGAGCCGTCGTCGCCGATTCGAAACATCACTTATTTAGTTTCTCCAGAGATGTTACCTGACCCGCTGAGTTACTCCAATTCTTTGTGTCTATCTTCAGTGTAAACCAGTATCTATAGTATCAAGCCAGGCAAAATGACACAGCTTTTAGGTTGCCTGGCGGGACTTTAGGTGGCCATTTGCAAACGGGCAACCATTGATTTTGAGCCCTGCACGCGCACACACACACACTCACCCACCCACACACACACACACCCTCACCCACAAACGCACACCCACGCACTCACCCACACACACCTGCACAGACACACCTGTACATTCACACACAAACTCTCACCCACCCCCACATTTCTTCACCCACACTCACACCCACCCACACAATTCCTCACCCACACATTCCCTCACCCATCCGCAGTCCCTCAACTACACACACACACACTCTCCACGGCCACCAGCGGGCCAGAGCATCACCTCAGCACCGGGCCCACAATCTCACGATGTAGACGCATGGTCTGACTCTCCTCCCCTCCCTCCTACAGGGAACGTCGTTAGCAAACATATCTAACAATCTTTCCCGACTTTTATTAAAGATACGCATTATAAACAATGAAAAAACACCACGTTACTCTGCTTGAATTAATACTTTATCATAAAAAGTGCATTTTTAACAACTTACAAGGAACTATGATAAATCCAAGGACTTTCCGGGCCTTGAAAAACAGAGTTTCAAACTCAAGGACTTTCAAGGACCGTACAAGCACTGCCTTGCACACACAAAGGGTCTCTCTCTGGTGTGTATCCGCTCTGGTGTGTATTCGCTGGTGCTCCCACAGCCCCCCTGTGCTCTTGAAACGGTTGCCGCAGTGGAAGCAGCCGCTCGCTGGCGTGGGCCCGCCGGTGCTGCCGCAACCCCCACAAGCTGTCAAACGCCTCACCGCAGTACGGGCAGTCATAGGGCTGGCCACTGGTATGCACGGGCGGGTGAGGCAATGGCAAAGAGCTCTCCACACACCGAGCTGAAGAAGGGTCGGTCGCTGGCATGCACCTGCTGGTGGGAGAGCAGTCTGGTGGAGCGGGTGAAGCCCTTGCCGCACTGGGTGCAGGTATAGGGGCGCTCGCCGGTGTGGGTGCGCTGGTGCTCCAGCAGGTGATTTGACTGGGTGAAGCCCTTGCCACACCGGGTGCAAGTGTAAGGGCGCTCGCCGGTGTGGGTGCGCTGGTGCACCAGCAGGTGGTTGGACTGGGTGAAGCCCTTGCCGCACTGGGCACAGGTGTAGGGGTGCTCGTCGGTGTGGGTGCGCTGGTGCACCAGCAGATTGTTGGACTGGGTGAAGCCCTTACCACAGTCGCTGCAGCTGTAGGGCCGCTCCCCGGTGTGCACGCGTCTGTGCTTCTTCAGGTCCTTGGACGACTTGAAGCCTTTGCCGCAGTCGGAGCAGGTGAAGGGCCGCTCACTGCTGTGTACCTGCTGGTGCTCCCGCAGCCCTGATATCCGGACAAAGCCTTTGCCGCAGGTGGAGCAGCAATAGGGCTTCTCGCCCATGTGCAGTCGCCGGTGGTTCTTCAGGTGATTCATCGTCTTGAAGCTCTTGCCGCAGTCGGAGCAGGTGAAGGGCCTCTCGCTGGAGTGCACGCGGTTGTGCTGCAGCAGGGTGTCGTAGCAGGTGAAGTTCTTGCCACACTCCGAGCAGCCAAAGGGGCGTTCTCCCGTGTGCACCCGCCGGTGGATCTCCAGCCGGCTCGGGTTCCGCCAGGCCTTGCCACACACGTCGCACTTATAACGCTTCTCCTTGTTGTGCCCCGTCATGTGGTCCTCCATCGAAGCTCAGCTCCTCAAAACTCAGCCCACACACTGAGCAAATGGGAGAAGGGAGGGCTCACCGGCACCCTGGCTGCCCTCAATGGCTGCTCACATCCCCATCTCTCCGTCCGCAGCAACGGCTCCTAAACCCTGCAGGGGGGAAACACAGAGGGTCAATAAGCTGGCAAACAGAACATTACTAACACGTGCTTGAATGGGGGTGAGGGGGGAAGTGGGGGAGGACGGCGGCCGAGGGGTGTGGGGGGGTGGGGAGGATGGGGAGAGGGCTCAAGAGCCCCCCAAGCGTTTCAAGAGCGCACAGGGGCTGCGGGTGCACCAGCGGAAAACACCGGAGAGAAAACACTGGCAACAACTCAGCGCACACATGTCCAACCTGTGGCAGCACCGGCGTACCCACAGCAGTGAGCGTCCCTTCCCCCGCTCGTCCTGTGATAAGGGCTTCACCCGCCTTGACCACCGGCGAGTCCACACCAGCCAGCGTCCCTTCACCTGCCCGCTCTGTGGCAAGGCCTTTGCCCGCTCCTCCAGCCTCCTGGCACACCGTCACGTGGATCGGCACTGTTTGGGTGGACACAAAATGCTGGAAGGAATGGGTAACGTTTCGGGTCAAGACCCTCTTTAGTCTCGACCCGAAACGTCACCCAGTCCTTCTCTCCAGAGATGCTGCCTGTCCCGCTGAGTTAGTCCAGCATTTTGTGTCCTTGTTTGTAAACCAGCATCTACAGTTCCTTGTTTTTAAACCATTCTGGTTAACCATCTCTGCACCTTCCCCAAAGCCTATTAGTCCTGTGATGGACAGATAGACAGAGGCCCAGGAGCCATTGGTGTGGGATGAGCGACATCTGAGCGGTAAGCTTCAAACCCGAGCACGGGGCTTTGTTTTTAGAGGCCCAGGAGCCGTTTGTGTGGGAGAGGCACCCAAATCTGTAACGTTCCATTCGCATTTCAAAACAAGTGGGCTTGATGAAGCCGCTGATTGGTGGAAGGGGACTAGAGGAAGAAGCTGATTGGGAGTAAGATCCCTGCTGATTTCTTCCAGCACTTTGTATTGTATCCTGGGTAAGGGGGGAGTATGATTGCCAGGGCAGTTTATTGTTCTGGATGTCAGATGTGGGAGGTCATGGAGTCTGATAGCCTTCCAGTCGTCCACATCTGTGTCGAGATGGGGCTGCTAAGGGACCATATTAGTAACCTGGAGTAACAGTTCGATGACCTCTGTCTCGTCAGGGAGAGCGAGGAGGTCATAGAAAGGTGGTCATACCAAGACCACAGGAGGCAAACGAGTGGGTCACGGTTAGGAGGGGCAAGGGGCAGAGGCAGGGACTAGAGAATACCCCAGTGGCTGTGCATCTTGGTAATAAGTACTCCTGGGGGAGACAGCCTACCTAGGGGTAGCGATAGCAGGTGGGCGTCCAGCACAGACACCGGCCCTGTTGCTCAGAAGGGTAGGGAAAAGAAGAGGAGGGCATTAGTAATAGGGAACTCTATAGTTAGTGATTCTTTGGAAGCAGTCAGGGGACACGGATGGTAGTTTGCCTCCCTGGTGCCAGGGTCTGGGATGTGTCTGAACGTGTCCAAGATATCCTGAAAGGGGAGGGAGAGGAGCCTGAGGTCGTGGTACATATAGGTACCAATGACATAGGTAGAAAAAGAGAAGAGGTCCTGAAAGGAGAATTTAGGGATTTAGGAGGAGAGTTAAGGAAAAGGACCGCGAAGGTAACAATCTCAGGATTACTGCCTATGCCACGTGACAGTGAGAGTAGGAATGGAGCGACGTGGAGGATCAATGCATGGCTGAACGACTGGTTGCAGAGGGCAAGGATTCAAGTTTCTGGATCATTGGGACCACTTTTGGGGAAGGTGTGACCAGTACAAAAAGGACGGTTTGCACTTGAACCCGAGGGGGACCAATATCCTGGCGGGGAGATTTGCAAAGGTTACTGGGAAGACTTTAAACTAGAACAGTTGGGGGGAGGGACTCAAATAGAGAAAGCTAGTAGACAGTGTGTGAGGCAGGAGGCAGAAAGGGGAAGCACTCAGAACCAACATGTAGCGGAGAAAGAAGAAAAATATAATTAACAGAGAATAAGAGGTGGTGGGTTCTTTAAATGTGTGAGCAGAGAGACAGGGGTGTAAAATGAGGGTAGAAGCAATAGGTGGCAAGGTGAAAAGTAAAAGTTGCAAGCAGACAAATCCAGGGCAAAAATCAAAAAGGGCCACTTTTCAACATAATTGTATAAGGGGTAAGAGTATTGTAAAAACAGGCCTGAAGCTTTATGTCTCAATGCAAGGAGCATTCGTAATAAGGTGGATGAGTTGAATGTGCAGATAATTATTACTGACTATGATATAGTTTGGATCACAGAGACATGGCTCCAGGGTGACCAAGGCTGGGAGCTGAACATCCAGGGATATTCAATATTCAGGAGGAATAGACAGAAAGAAAAAAGGGGTGGGGATAGCATTGCTGGTTAGAGAGGAGATCAACGCAATAGAAAGGAAGGACATTAGCTTGGAGGATGTGGAATCGATATGGGTAGAGCTGCGAAACACTTAGGGGCAGAAAACGCTAGTGGGAGTTGTGTACAGGCCACCTTAACAGTAGTTGGAGATGGCATCAAATAGGAAATTAGAAATATATGCAACAAAGGTAAAACAGTTATAATGGGTGACTTCAATCTACATATAGATTGGGTGAATCAAATTGGCAGGGGTGCTGAGGAAGAGGATTTCTTGGAATGTAAGCCGGATAGTTTTCTAAACCAACATGTAGAGGAACCAACGAGAGAGCAGACTATTCTAGAATGGGTATTGAGTAATGAAGAAGGTCTTAATTAACAGTCTTGTTGAGCGTGGCCCCTTGGGCAAGAGTGACCATAATATGGTTGAGTTCTTCATTAGGATGGAGAGTGACATAATTAATTCAAAACCTATTTGGATATGGGTTAATAACTGGAAAAAAGCTTATCTTAAAATTCTGGAAAAATGTTCCCATACCAACAGTAAATATGTGGATTTCAACTATGTTTGAAACACTGCATCTGGAAGATATGAGGCACCGCCTGGCAGGAAAATCAGATCGCTTGTATAAGGCGTGGTCTGCATTTATAGATCTGCTGCAAAGATAGGGTGCAAGGGTATCTCAAAAAGGTACCGGCATCAGGTCTTGGTAAAGGGGGATGAAAAACTGCCGAGTTGGTAAATTCCTTTTGCGTGATGTTTATAATATAGTAACTGGCTTTTCCTTTTTTCTTCTTTCGTTCTCTTTTTTTCTAGGGTCTATCTCTTAATCTCCTTTCTCTAACGCCTCGACTAAGGGATTTCTCTTCTTTCCCTTTGTCACGCTTTTTCACTTTCATTATTATCTCTCACTTTTCTTTTTCTATTCTTTTTTTAAAAGCCTTAAAAATTAAGGGGTACAATGATTGTAATAATATATATGGGATGTACACTGATGTAATTTACTGTACCTCTAATAAATAAATATTTTAAATAATAATAATAATTCAGAAACAAGGGTTCTGAACATAAAGAAAGGTAACTTTGAGGGTATGAGACTTGAATTGGCCAAGATAGACTGGCAATTGATTCTTAAAGGGTTGATGGTGGATAAGCAATGGAAGGCATTTAAAAACTGCATGGATGAACTACAAAAAATGTTCATCCCAGTTTGGCAAAAGAATAAATCAGGAAAGGTAGTACATCTGTGGATAACAAGGGAAATCATGGATAGTATCAAAACAAAAGATGAAGCATACAAATTAGCCAGAAAAAGCAGCCTACCAGAGGACTGGGAGAGTTGAGCACAGGAGGACAAAGGGATTAATTAGGAAAGGGAAAATGGATTATGAAGGAAAACTGTCAGGGAACCTAAAAACTGACGGCAAACGTTTTTATAGATATGTGAAGAGAAAAAGATTAGCTAAAGCAAATGTAGGTCCCTTGCCGTCAGAAACAGGTGAATTGATCATGGGGAACAAGGACATGGCAGACCAATTGAATAACTACTTTGGTTCTGTCTTCACTAAGGAAGACATAAATAATCTGCTGGAAATAGTAGGGAACCGGTGGTCAAATGAGATGGAACTGAGTGACATCCAGGTTAGTCGGGAAGTGGTGTTAGGTAAATTGAATGGATTAAAGGCCGATAAATCCCCAGGGCCAGATAGGCTGCATCCCAGAGTACTTAAGGAAGTAGCCCCAGAAATAGTGGATGCATTAGTGATCATTTTTCAAAACTCCTTAGATTCTGGAATAGTTCCTGAGGATTGGAGGATAGGTAATGTAACCCCACTTTTTAAAAAGGGAGGGAGAAAGAAAACGGAGAATTACAGACCAGTTAGTCTAACATCGGTAGTAGGGAAACTGCTAGAGTCAGTTATTAAAGATGGAATAGCAGCACATTTGGAAACTGGTGAAATCATTGGGCAAAGTCAGCATGGATTTATGAAAGGTAAAGATTTATGAAAGGTAAATCATGTCTGACAAATCTTACAGAATTTTTCAAGAATGTAACTAGTAGAGTGGATAAGGGAGAACCAGTGGATATGCTATATCTGGACTTTCAGAAGCCTTTCGACAAGGTCCCACATAAGAGATTAGAATGCAAACTTAAAGCACACGGTATCAGGGATTCAGTATTGATGTGGATAGAGAACAGGCAGGCAGACAGGAAGCAAAGAGCAGGAGTAAACGGGTCCTTTTCAGAATGGCAGGCAGTGACTAGTGGGGTACCGCAAGGCTCGGTGCTGGGACCCCAGCTATTTACAATATATATTAATGATTTGGACGAGGGAATTGAATGCAACATCTCAAAGTTTGCGGATGACACGAAGCTGGGGGGCAGTGTTAGCTGTGAGGAGGATGCTAGGAGGCTGCAAGGTGACTTGGATAGGTTGGGTGAGTGGGCAAATGCATGGCAGATGCAGTATAATGTGGATAAATGTGAGGTTATCCACTTTGGTGGCAAAAACAGGAAAGTAGACTACTATTTGTATGGTGGCCGATTAGGAAAAGGGGAGCTGGGTGTCATGTTACACCAATCCTTTAAAGTAGGCATGCAGGTGCAGCAGGCAGTGAATTGAATTGAATTGAATTGAATTCCTTTATTGTCATTCAGACCTTTCGGTCTGAACGAAATTACGTGCCTGCAGTCATACATATATAAAAATAACAATACCGTACAATAAACACAAAATTAACATCCACCACAGTGAGTTCACCAAACCTCCTCACTGTGGTGGAAGGCAAAAGTCTTAGGGTCACTGTCTTTCTCCCCTCCTTATTCTCCCTCTGCGCTGAGGAGATCCAGGCCTCCGCCACCGCTGACGCCGGAACACCGCCACAGGCCCGCCGCTGGAACACCGCCACAGGGCCCGCCGCTGGAACACCGCCACAGGGCCCGCCGCTGGAACACCGCCACAGGGCCCGCCGCTGGAACACCGCCCCAGGGCCCGCTGCTGGAACACCGCCACAGGGCCCGCCGCTGGAACACCGCCACAGGGCCCGCCGCTGGAACACCGCCACAGGGCCCGCCGCCGGAACGTCGCTGGAGCACCACAGCTCCCGAGTGAAGAAAGCGAATGGTATGTTAGCATTCATAGCAAAAGAATTTGAGTATAGGAGCAGGGAGGTTCTACTCCAGTTGTACAGGGTCTTGGTGAGAACCAAACCTGGAGTATTGCGTACAGTTTGGGTCTCCTAATCTGAGGAAATCATTCTTGCCACAGAGGGCGTACAGAGAAGGTTCAGCAGACTGATTCCTGGGATGTCAGGACTTTCATATGAAGAAAGACTGCATAGACTCGGCATGTACCCGCTAGAATTTAGAAGATTGAGGGGGGAATCTTATAGAAACTTACAAAATTCTTAAGGGGTTGGACAGCCTAGATGCAGGAAGATTGTTCCCGATGTTGGGGAAGTCCAGAACAAGGGGTCACAGTTTAAGGATAAGGGGGAAGTTTTTTACGACCGAGATGAGCAAAATATTTTTCACACAGAGAGTGGTGAATCTCTGAAATTCTCTGCCACAGAAGGTAATTGAGGCCAGTTCATTGGCTATATTTAAGAGAGTTAGATGTGGCCCTTGTGGCGAAGGGGATCGGGGGTATGGAGGGAAGGCAGATACGGGATACTGGGTTGGATGATCAGCCATGATCATATTGAATGGCGGTGCAGGCTCGAAGGGCTGAATGGCCTACTCCTGCACCTATTTTTGCTATGTTTCTATGAGTGTCCAGAACTGTATGCAATACTCCAAATGCTACCTAACCAATATCCCATAAAGCTGCACATATACATTCCTCTCTCCTTATCTTACACCGTTGTATCTCCCCATTTTCTCTCGCCTCTGTCGTTTACTCCACTCATCTGCCAATCACCCCCTCATCTGTTAAAATCGTGTCAGTGTGAAGAAGGGTTCTGACCTGTCACCTGTCCATGTTCTCCACAGATGCTGCTTGACCCGCTGAGTTACTCCAGCATTTTGTATTAGAATCACAGAGTGATGCAATGTGAAATCAGGTCCTTCGACCCAACGACCACACTGATCAACATGTCCCAGCTACACTAGTCCCATCTGCCTGCATTTGGTCCATATCCCTCCAAACCAGTCCTATCCATGTACCTGTCTAACTGTTTCTTAAATGTTTGGATTATCCCAGACTCCCCACCATCCTCTGTGTGGAGAAGTTATCCCTCAGATTCCTATTAAATCTTTTCCTCTGCACCTTAAACCCATGTCCTCTGGTCCTCAATTCCCCCACTCTGGGCAAGAGATTCTGTGCATCTAACAAAATTGTGTTCCATGCAAGATTCCAGCATCTGCTGTTTCTTGTGACTCCCTCACCTATATCCACCCACGGCTCTCCCTTAACTTTTTTCTGTGATACCAGCCGGGCAACCTAGGCAGTTTTTTATGTTGCCAAAGAGTACAGTTTAGGTAGTCATTTAAGATGGCTTGCATGATGTGAGCGATAATGTGCTCGGACGAAGTGCGTAGTTACCAGTCGGAATTATGCTCAATGTGTTAAACTGAGTTCTTTTGTCAGTCCAATTCAAGAAAACTTGATTCAAACCTTTGCTAATAAAATCAATTCTTTATTCTGACAGCGCTGGATAATTCTTTAAACCTTCCAACACAGAGTTTAAAAACTCTGGAGCAGGTTGAAAGAACTACTGACTTTGGTATAAACATAACACATTATATAGGTAATAGACAATTATAATACAAAAGGAGTGGCAAACTATTAACCAATCATTATGGTTTACCATACATTTAACTTATTTGCATTAACCAATCAACTAAATCCATTTTCCATTGATTGACAACATGTATAGTCACATGGTTTTCTCTTTTCCAACCCCTTTACAACTTTTTCCCCTCTGTGGTTTTTTTACAACCTCTTTGCTCAAAATCATTTTATTTCAATTAAGTAAAACCCACAGATATAAAACTAATTCTTAGAACACCTCTCAAAATATACACATCATACAGCAATCACACAATACATACACACAATACATGTATCTTCACTTTTGGAAAAGAAAGTTATTTGTAAAACGTCATATTTAACCATACTTACAACCCTAATTAAACACAAATAATTTCATTTCAATGACTTAATTAAAATACAGTTACTTATGGATTACAAAGATTTAATATGAGTTTTGCCCCATTCTTACAATGTGGTAAGAAGTCAAGTAATTTCCAATCTCACCATTCCTAACTCTAAGCACACAAAGGTCATATACTTGTCACATTCTGAATTAACCTCCCCCTTGGTCATCTCTGGAGGAAAGGAATGTCGGCCTCTTTACAACTTCTTACTGATAGCATTCCACAGAAGATTACTATATGCAGACCCCAATCGTTTAGCTTAGATCAAAACACAATTACTTTCTCGATCTTCTATAAACATAAGAAATCTCCCTTATACAAAGGTCACACAACCATCACCTATGCCTTATCTCTTATCCCAACAAAAATACTTTTAAACAGCACAAACCAAATCACAGACTCTATTATCTAGCGTTGGTGCATACGACCCAACATAGACAACCATAAATCCCCTTCATGTCGAGCTCAGAGATGTGTCACAAATGACGAATAAATGGTGCCCATGTCCTGGAAGGGACCCCATTACTCTGAACACTATCCTAAACCAAATACAACTTCTGACAGTTATAGCTGCCCAAAAGCAAGCAAAGCTATTCCCATTTACATCAACATCTCCATGTTATAACAAGCCATCTGTCCTCCTATGTGTGTGTGTGTTTTCTTTATTACGTTGTGGCCTATGTATTTTGAAAACCTCTGCTCCCAGGCCTTCTCCTGCAACTCAACATAAGTTTCTCACACAGATATTATAATGTGAGCAATTTTATTTTATAATATTTCCTCAAATGAACCATTCACATATTATTTATTTTTACATATTCTGTTGTGCTGCTGCAAGTAACGATTTCATTGTTCTAACTGGGACTTGAGAGAATAAAACACTCTTGAATCTTGTCTTACGTAGCTAATGTGTGGGATAGAATTAGTGTATGCATGATCGGCGGTCGGCGTGAACTCGGTGGGCCGAAGGGCCCGTTTCTGCGCTGTATCTTCAAATTAAACAAAAAACACTAAAACCAGAGGGAGTCTAAAGAAAGGTCTCTACACATACAAACATAGACATAGAAAATAGGTGCAGGAGTAGGCCATTCGGCCCTTCGAGCCTGCACCGCCATTCAATATGATCATAGCTGATCATCCAACTCAGTATCCTGATCATACCCCCTGATCCCTTTAGACACAAGGGCCACATCTAACTCCCTCTTAAATATAGCCGACAAACTGACCTCAACTGCCTTCTGTGGCAGAGAATTCCAGAGATTCACCACTCTCCGTGTGAAAAAGATTTCCCCCTTATCCTTAAACTGTGACCCCTTGTCCTGGACTTCCCCAACATCGGAAACAATCTTCCTGCATCTAGCTTGTCCAAACCCTTAAGGATTTTGTAAGTTTCTATAAGATTCCCCCCTGAATCTTCTAAATTCTAGCGAGTACAAGCCGAGTCTATCCAGTCGTTCTTCATAGGAGCAACAGCTCGAGGACCTCCGTCTGGTCAGGGAGAATGAGGAGGTCATAGACAGGAGTTACAGGGAGGTGGTGACTCCCAGACCACGGGAGGCAGACAAGTGGGTCACTGTTAGGAAGGGCAAGGGGCAGAGGCAGGGACTAGAGAGTACCCTGGTGGCTGTACACCTGGAAAATAGGTACTCATGTTTGAGTTCAATTGGAGCGGACAGCCTACCTGGGGGCAGCAACAGCAGCCGGGCCTCCGGCACAGAGAACGGCCCTGATGCCGTGAGGGAACATGAGGGAAGTTAGTGTAGAAATAGCCGGGGCTATGACAGAAATATTTCAAATGTCATTAGAAACGGGAATAGTCCCCGAGGATTGGCGTACTGCGCATGTTGTTCCATTGTTTAAAAAGGGTTCTAAAAGTAAACCTAGCAATTATAGACCGGTTAGTTTGACTTCAGTGGTGGGCAAATTAATGGAAAAGATACTTAGAGATAATATATATAAGTATCTGGATAAAGAGGGTCCAATTAGGAACAGTCAACATGGATTTATGCCTGGAAGGTCATGTTTGACTAATCTTCTTGAATTTTTTGAAGAGGTTACTAGGGAAATTGACGAGGGTAAAGCAGTGGATGTTGTCTATATGGACTTCAGTAAGGCCTTTGACAAGGTTCCTCATGGAAGCTTGGTTAAGAAGGTTCAACTGTTGGGTATAAATGCAGGAATAGCAAGATGGATTCAACAGTGGCTGAATGGGAGAAGCCAGAGGATAATGGTGGATGGCTGTTTGTCGTGTTGGAGGCAGGTGACTAGTGGGGTGCCTCAGGGATCTATGTTGGGTCCTTTGTTGTTTGTCATGTACATCAATGATCTGGATGAAGGGGTGGTAAATTGGATTAGTAAGTATGCAGATGATACCAAGATAGGGGGTGTTGTGGATAATGAAGAGGATTTCCAAAGTCTACAGAATGATCTAGGCCAGTTGGAAAAATGGCTGAAAGATGGCAGATGGAGTTTAATGCTGATAAATGTGAGGTGCTACACCTTGGCAGGACAAATCGAAATAGGACGTACTTGGTAAACGGTAGTGAATTGAAGAATACAGTTGAGCAGAGGGATCTGGGCATAACCGTGCATACTTCCTTGAAGGTGGAATCTCATGTAGATAGGGTGGTAAAGAAAGCTTTTGGTATGCTAGCCTTTATAAATCAGAGCATTGAGTATAGAAGCTGGGATGTAATGTTAAAATTGTACAAGGCATTGGTGAGACCAAATCTGGAGTATGGTGTACAATTGTGGTAGCCCAATTATAGGAAGGATGTGAACAAAATAGAGAGGGTACAGAGGAGATTTACTAGAATGTTGCCTGGGTTTCAACAGCTAAGTTACAGAGATAGGTTGAACAAGTTAGGTCTTTATTCTCTGGAGCGCAGAAGGTTAAGGGGGGACTTGATAGAGGTCTTTAAAATGATGAGAGGGATAGACAGAGTTGATGTGGACAAGCTTTTCCCTTTGAGAATAGGGAAGATTCAAACAAGAGGACATGACTTTAGAATTAAGGGACAGAGGTTTAGGGGTAACATGAGGGGGAACTTCTTTACTCAGAGAGTGGTAGCGGTGTGGAATGAGCTTCCAGTGGAAGTGGTGGCGGCAGGTTCGTTGGTATCATTTAAAAATAAATTGGATAGGCATATGGATGAGAAGGTTATGGTATGAGTGCATGCAGGTGGGACTAAGGGAAAAAAGTTGTTCGGCATGGACTTGAAGGGCCGAGATGGCCTGTTTCCGTGCTGTAATTGTTATATGTTATATGCTCAGAAGGGTACCAAAAAAGAGGGCAATTGTAATAGGGGACTCCATAGTTAGGGGGTCAGATTGGCGATTCTGTGGACGCAGTCGGGAGACCCGGATGGTAGTTTGCCTCCCTGGTGCCAGGGTCTCGGATGTGTCGGAACGTGTCGAAAAGATTCTGAAAAGGGAGGGAGAGGAGCCCGATGTTGTGGTACACATTGGTACCAATGACATAGGCAGAAAAAGAGAAGAGGTCCTGAAAGGAGAATTTAGGGAGTTGGGGGGAAAGTTAAGGAGAAGGACCAAAAGAGTAACAAATTCAGGATTACTGCCTATGCCACGTGACAGTGAGAGTAGAAATGGAATGAGGTGGAGGATATATGCGTGGTTGAGGGACTGGCAGGAGATAGCAGATATTAATAGTAAGCACAAGGTAGTGATTGTAGGAGATTTCAATTTTCCAAAAATAGACTGGGAAACACATTCTGTAAATGGGCTGGATGGTTTGGAATCTGTTAAATGTGTGCAGGATAGTTTCTTGCGGCAATACATAGAGGTATCGACCAGAGAAGGGGCAGTGGTGGACCTCCTGTTAGGAAATAAGACAGGTCAGGTGACGGAGGTATGCGTTGGTGAGCACTTCGGGACCAGTGATCACAATACCATTATTTGCAATATAATTATGGAGAGAGTCAGAACTGGACCTAGGGTTGAGTTGGAGAAAGGCTAACTTTGAGGGAATGCGTAATGATTTAGAAGGAGTGAATTGGGACATTTTGTTTTATGGGAAGGATGTAGAAGAGAAATGGAGGATATTTAAAGGGGAAATTGTAAGAGTACAGAATCTTTATGTCCCTGTTCGGTTGAAAGGAAATGGTAAAAATCAGAAAGAGCCATGGTTTTCAAGGGAAATTGGACACTTGATTCGAAAAAAGAGAGATATCTACAATAATTATAGGAGGCATGGAGTAAATGAGGTGCTAGATGAGTATAAAGAATGTAAAAAGAATCTTAAGAAAGAAATAAGAAAAGCCAAAAGATATGAGGTTGCTTTAGCAAGAAAGGTGAAAGTAAATCCAAAGGGTTTCTACAGCTTTATTAATAGTAAAAGGATAACGAGGGATAAAATTGGACCATTAGAGAGCCAGAATGGACAGCTATCTGCAGAGCCAAAAGAGATGGGGGAGATATTGAACAATTTATTTTCTTCGGTATTCATCAAGGAGAAGGATATTGAGGATATGAAGCATATATCCTCCATCTGTGAGGTAAGGGGAAAAAGTAGAGAAGCTATGGAAACTATGAGATTCAAAGAGGAGGAATTACTGACACTTTTGAAAAATATAAAAGTGGATAAGTCTCCAGGTCCTGACAGGATATTCCCTAGGACATTGAGGGAAGTTAGTGTAGAAATGGCAGGGGCTATGACAGAAATATTTCAATTGTCATTAGAAACGGGAATAGTGCCGGAGGATTGGCATACTGCACGTTATTCCATTGTTTAAAAAGGGTTCAAAGAATAAACCTAGCAATTATAGACCTGTTAGTTTGACATCAGTGGTGGGCAAATTAATGGAAAGGATACTTGGAGATAATATATATAAGCATCTGGATAAACAGGGTCTGATCAAGAACAGTCAACATGGATTTGTGCCTGGAAGGTCATGTTTGACAAACCTTCCTGAATTTTGTGAAGAGGTTACTAGGGAAATTGATGAGGGTAAAGCAGTGGATGTTGTCTATATGGATTTCAGTAAGGCCTTTGACAAGGTTCCCCATGGAAGGTTGGTTAAGGAGGTTCAATCTTTGGGTGTTAATGGCGGAGTAGCAAGATAGATTCAACAGTGGCTGAATGGGAGATGCCAGAGAGTAATGGTGGATGGCTGTTTATCAGGGTGGAAGCCGGTGACCAGTGGGGTATCTCAGGGATCTGTGTTGGGTCCAATGTTGTTTGTCATGTACATCAATGATCTAGATGATGGGGTGGAAAATTGGATAAGTAAGTATGCAGATGATACTAAGATAGGTGGTGCTGTGGATAATGAAGTAGATTTTCAAAGTCTACAGAGAGATTTGGGCCATTTGGAAGAGTGGGCTGAAAGATGGCAGATGGAGTTTAATGCTGATAAGTGTGAGGTGCTACATCTTGGCAGGACAAATCAAAATAGGACGTACATGGTAAATGGTAGGGAATTGAGGAATGCTGTGGAACAGAGGGATCTAAGAATAACTGTGCATAGTTCCCTGAAAGTGGAATCGCATGTAGATAGGGTGGTAAAGAAAGCTTTTGGTGTGCTGGCCTTTATAAATCAGAGCATTGAATATAGGAGTTGGGATGTAATGTTAAAATTGTACAAGGCATTGGTGAGACCAATTCTGGAGTATGGTGTACAATTTTGGTCGCCTAATTATAGGATATCAACAAAATAGAGAGAGTACAGAGGAGATTTACTAGAATGTTGCCTGGGTACCAGCAACTAAGTTACAGAGAAAGGTTGAACAAGTTAGGTCTTTATTCTTTGGAGCGCAGAAGGTTAAGGGGGGACTTGATTGAGGTATTTAAAATGATAAAATGGATAGACAGTTGATGTGGATAAGCTTTTCCCATTGAGGGTAGGGAAGATTCAAACAAGAGGGCATGACATGATAATGATGGGACAGAAGTTTAGGGGTAACATGAGGGGGAACTTCTTTACTCAGTGGTGGGTGTGTGGAATGATCTTCCAGCAGACGTGGTGGAGGCAGGATCGATTTTAACATTTAAAAGTAAAGTGTATAGGTATATGGACGGGAAGGGAATGGGGGGGTATGGTCTGAGTGCAGGTAGATGGGACTAGGGGAAAATAAATGGTGGGCACGGACTGGAAGGGCCGAGAAGGCCTGTTTCCGTGCTGTAATTGTTATATGGTTTATATGGTTCATATGAAAGTCCTGACATCCCAGGAATCAGTCTGGTGAACCTTCTGTGTACTCCCTCTTTCGCAAGAATGTCTTTCCTCAGATTTGGGGACCAAAACTGTACACAATATACCACTGGTGTGGTATCACCAAGACCCTGTACAACTGCAGTAGAACCTCCCAACTCCTATACTCAAATCATTTTGCTATGAATGCTAACATACCTTTCGCTTTCTTCACTGCCTGCTGCACCTGCATGCCTACTTTCAATGACTGGTGTACCATGACACCCAGGTCTCGTTGCATCTCCCATTTTCCTAATCAGCCACCATTCAAAACATCACCCAATTTGTTCTACCCAGAGATGCTGGCTGCTCCATGGAGTCTCCCGCCCAATGAAAGCATGGAATAGTCTTCACCCTACCATAGTTAACCAACCAGAGGCAACTAAACTCAGGGTAGACAAAAATGCTGGAGAAACTCAGCGGGTGAGGCAGCATCTATGGAGTGAAGGAAATAGGCCATCTTTCGGGTCGAGACCCTTGTTCAGACTGATGTGGGGGTGGGGCGGGAAGAAGAAAGGAAGAGGCGGAGACAGTGGGCTGTGGGAGAGCTGGGAAGGGGAAAGCAGGGACCAAAGATCATAGAGCAGAGCAAGATACTTCACTCAGCGAAAAAGGCGTAGTAGGTGATGGGCAATCTTGAGCACCATTTCCGCTCTATGATTTTTGGTCATGGCGGCGTCCACATCTACAAGCGTAGCGTACTGCTCTCCGATAAATTGCTCGAATCGCCAATGTAGGCGACCCGACCCGTCTTTCTTCAGGTTCCCCATTAAAAATGAAAGGTGAGAAAAAATGTATTACTTTCTGTCGTGTAGAGAAAATATTATTTAGCCTGCCCGATCTCTCACTATAGCTCAGATCAAAGATCATAAAGCTTTGAGTCAGATACTCGAGTCCTCATGGCAAGATCCTCGTAAATTTTCTCATCAAGAGGATTTTCTTACGAGGGCTTTGTTGTGGAAGGACAAAAGTTGTCACATAATTTATTTCTGCCTCTCCGTGATCTCATATAAATTCAGCTGACCATCTAGACTCGGTTGTGCGGCTTCCATATCTAAGGGAACAATGACATGCCACGAGCAGCACACATTAAAGCCTTAATTTCCATCCCAATGTATGATGACTGTAACCATATACATATAACATATAACCATATACAATTCTATTCTTACGCACCCATCAACATATATTATCTTTTATGACATTTTTTTACTCCTATTATAATGATGTCTCTGTTAATAAGTCTAGCATCCTATTGCTTTAATAATTGCTCTGTCAACCTGCCCACCTCCTACAAGGATTTATGCACATGCTGTACATTTTTGGTTTTGTTCTTGTTGTAAGTTAGTGTCATAAGATTTTAATAAGCTCTTCTACATTTAATATAAATTGATATATTAGAAGGAAAAATGCATCTTCAATATACATCTCTCTCTCCCCACCCCTGTAAACAATTGCATTTAAGTGATATGTCATCCATTCTGCAGATGTGTAGTTATAATAATGTGTTATGTTAATCCTATATGATATTTTCTGTAATTTCAGATGTCGACAGTGGGTCCAGAATACTCGTCGACAAGATCTGCTACACCGAACTACGGAGTACATGTCAAATAACTGCTGTCTTTGTTCTGAACACTTCGAACTTGACCAGTTTTCCAACAAGCAGACCAAGAACAGGCTAAATTGGAATGCAGTTCTAACGCTCTTTGACATTCCTAACCCACCAAAACGTCTGTCTTCCCAAAGCAGGGATGACAGAATGAATAAAAGAAATAAAAAGTGTAATCCTTGTTTATGAATTTTGATTTTGAATTATTCAAAATTTAGTCGGTTGGTGCAATATTGGTACAAAATACTGCTAACCCATAAATGTGTCGTTATGAGATATTCACATTTAAAAAGATCCATTAAAGTCCCTATGTTTCTTCCACAGCATGTGGGAACTTGGCCCGGATCAGCACCGCTGGGCCCCAAGGGGTAAAGTTGCGGGAAGAGCAGGAGCGTTGAGAAGGAGGGGGTCGGGGGTTCATGCCAGCAACTCACTCCATAACTCGGGTGGCTGCGAATGGCAGCAGGAACTGCACAGCGCAACTGCAGTTAGAACAGTGGCTCGCAGGTGACCTGGGAACTGCAGCTAGTCTCGGAGGGTCCTGGCCCCTATGTAAAAAAGGTTGCTGACCGTGGACTAAACCAAACCCTTGATCCTGTCCCACTAGCCTTTGTGTTCATTGATATTTTGTTCACAATATTAGGATTTCATAGAGGGAGAGGGAGGGAGGAAAAAAAGAGCGAGAGAGAGGAACTGGAGGAAGGGAGGAAGGGAGAAAGCAAGCAAGAAAGCAAGCAAGAGTCAGCATGGATTTACGAAGGGGAAATCATGCTTCACTAATCTTCTGGAATTGTTTGAGGATGTAACTAGGAAAATGGACAAGGGAGAGCCTGTGGATGTACTGTACCTGGACTTTCAGAAAGCATTTGATAAGGTCCCACATAAGAGATTAGTGGGCAAAATTAGGGCACATGGTATTGGGGGTAGAGTGCTGACATGGATAGAAAATTGGTTGGCAGACAAGAAACAAGGAGTAGGGTTTAACAGGTCCCTTTCAGAATAACAGGCCGTGACTAGTGGGGTACCGCAAGGCTCGGTGCTGGGACCGAAGCTATTTACAATGTACATCAATGATTTGGATAAAGAGATTCAAAATACCATTAAAGATTTGCAAATGAACAAAGCTGGGTGGCGGTGTGAACTGGGAGAAGGATGCTATCAGAATGCAGGGTGACTTGGACAGTTTGGGGGAGTGGGCAGATGCATGGCAGATGAAGTTTAATGTGGATAAATGTGAAGTTATCCACTTTGGTATAAAAAACAGGAAGGCAGATTACTATCTAAATGGTGTCAAGTTGGGAAAAGGAGATGTACAACGGGTTCTAGGGGTCCTTGTTCATCAGTCAATGAAAGTAAGCATGCAGGAACAGCAAGCAGTGAAGAAAGTGAATGGCAAGTTGGCCTTTATAACAAGAGGAGTCGAGTGTAGGAGCGAAGAGGTCCTTCTGCGGTTGTACAGGGCCCTAGTGAGACCACACCGGGAGTATTGTGTGCTGTTTTGGTCCCCTAATTTGAGGAAGAACATTCTTGCTATTGAGGGAATGCAGTGTAGGGTTACAAGGTTAATTCCCGGGATGGCGGGACTGTCATATGCCGAGAGAATAGAGCGGCTGGGGTTGCACACTCTGGAGTTTAGAAGGATGAGAAGGCAGGGTCAGGGTACTGAAGGAGGTTGATCTGCCATGATCACATTGAATGGCAGTGCTGGCTCGAAGGGCCGAACGGCCTACTGCACCTATTGTCTATTGAAAGCAAGCAAGAAAGAAAGCAAACAAGAAAGCAAACAAGCAAGAAAGCAAACAAGGAAGAAAGAAAGAAAGCAAGAAAGAAAGCAAGCTAGAAAGCAAGAAAGAAAGAAAGCAAGCAAACTAGAAAGCTGCAAGAAACAAGCAAGAAAAAAACAAGAAAGAAAAAGAAAAGAAAAAGGAAAGAAAAGCAAAAACAAAGAAAAAAGAAAAAAAGGAAGGAATGAAGGAAGAAAAATGTTGCCTAACAAATAATTAGAGGAAATCACAAGAAGAAACTGGAGAAATATATATGTATGTGTGTTACATATTTATGTACATATGTCACACACACACATATAAATTTTATATATAGATAAAATTCTATCCAGCATTTTGTGTCTACTTTTGATAATTTTCTAGCATCTGTAGTTCTTTCCTACACAATCTAATAAGTTGTATGGTCGCTGAATAAAATCAGCCTTAAGTTACACATTATTTGTTAATCTTGCTCAAATTTTTTTTTAGTTTGCTAAATACTTAATTTAGATAACTCCACTATTACAGACAGATGTCGTTCCACTCTCTGGCTATTGGGAAGACCAAATCTCTTTATTGTTGCAAAACAAATCCATAGATGTGTTCCTTAAAAAACATCAATGAACACTCCAAAAGTAGAGCAATTGGAATCTTCATATTGCTATTATTTTACCAAATACCACACAATCATCTTTTTTTCCTCAGCTGCAGGTGATCATTTTGATATTCCTGCCCAGTCTTCCTTATTTTACTGCCAATACAAAATACTGCCATTAGAAGTAGCAATGTTACAAAATTTTGAGATTTTAAAAATCAAGTCTGCAATTTATCCCATCAGATAAAGCATAACAAGAAGTTTAATTTGACACCTAATTTACTTTCATATCTTCAGTATTAAGAAAGTTATGGCCATTTTCATGCTCGGAAATGAGTATCTTGCTTCCCATTGCCTTTCAATTGACTTAACTCAAAATCTGGAAAAATTAAAAGCCCATAACTTTATTAAAAATTAAGAGAACTCAATGAAATTTTCAGTCATTATAGATTGAAGCATTCTGAAACAAATATTAAACAATCTTACTTGGATTACCTGAAATTAAAGTATATAATTAGTTAGTTATCTAATTGTAGCTAATTACAACATTCAATGAGTAGATCTAAACATCTATCAATTTCTTAAGAAAAGATAAACTTTTTTTTAATTGCCTAAGTGTCCAAATAACATTCACACAATAATCCACAATATAACATAATTTTTAAATCTCATTTTCATGAATTTCTGGGCCAAATGGAAGGAATTTAGTGTTTAATGCCTGTAAATAAATGGCCATTTAAATCAACTAGCGAGTGGGTTTTAGTGGAATGCGGTGGATTGGAACGTTGCGGTTAGCGGTGAAGTCGGGGGGGAAAATACTGGGGGTTCATACATTTTTTGGGGACCCCATTTCGCAACATTAAAATAGTATTTATGCCTCCCAAAAAACCAACTTTTAATAAAAAAAATAAAGTATTTACCTTTTTTTCTCCCCTACGGAAAATGCTTCCGGTGGTCTGCGGTCACGGCTTTTGAAGGTGATTTTTAAATTACTCTAGTTAACAAATAACTTAGAGTAATTTAAAAATACCTTAATGGATGAAATGTCGGAGCGATTTTTCTTCCGCAATTAAATCGCCCGACATTCATCGATTATCCTGGTCTGGTGAAAATCGGCACTTTAAGCCCGCCCCCCTCTGAAAGGCGCTAAAGTCGCGCACACGGGGAGTGGCAGAAGTGCAGCGCCGCTAAAGGTAAGTTTTGTAACATACCTATTAGAAGGAGTTCCAGAAAATCCTGCACCCACTCAAGCAGTTGTGAACAGTGGGATTAGATGAATTACAGAGTGCAAGTTTAATACAAAAATCAATTCAAACACAGGACATGAGCCATTTAAAAATATATATTTTTAAATTTAAATAG
Source organism: Raja brachyura (assembly GCA_963514005.1). Next base: position 3,375,333 of record OY740781.1, read on the forward strand.
AAAATTAACAGAGGTAAAGCAACCAGTGTAGCATTTCCTGTGGTTGCAAGAAAAAGTGCCAGGAGAAGAGGTGGTTTGGGTGGGAAGGGACGAATTGACCAGGGAGTTACGGAGGGAGCGGTCTTTGCGGAAAGCCAACAGGGAAGGAGATGGGAAGATGTGGTCAGTGGTGGGATCACGTTGGTAGACAAAAAAGCTGGAGAAAATCAGCGGGTGAGACAGCATCTATGGAGCAAAGGAATGTGCAACGTTTCAGGTCGACACCCTTCTTCAACTACCCAAGCGAAATATGAGGTGCTGTTCCTCCAATTTATGGTGGGCCTCACTCTGGCCATGGAGGAGGCCCATGACAGAAAGGTCGGATTCGTAATGGGAGGGGGAGTTGAAGTGCCGAGCCACTGGGAGATCAGGTTGGTTATTGCTAACTGAGTGGAGATGTTGTGCGAAGCGATCGCCAAGCCTGCGCATGTTCTCACCGAGTTTGATCATATGCTGAATAATCCAACCACATTTTTGTTTGGAAGTGGAAATAATAGAAATTGCATTCATTGCAACGTGTAAAAACAGTTGAGATACTGTATATACTGTATTATAATTTTGCTGCATGTCATTGTGGTATATATCATGTCTTGATTGGTGAATATGTTTAGTTTGTGACTTTATTTGAAGCAGAAATAATATATGGATGCTTCATTGAGCATAATTCCGACTGGTAACTATGCACTTCGTCTGAGCGCATTATCGCACGCGTCAGGCAAGCAGTCTTAAATGACCACCTAAACTGTCATTTGGCAACCTAAAAAGCTGCCTAGGTTGCTCGGCTGAAAACCGAGAAAAAAAGTTAAGTGAGAGAGCCATGGAGACTACGTACTGATAAGATAGTGGGATCGAACAAAATTGGGACTGTGTTGGAGGGGGCTGTACCAGGTGCTACTACGACCGTCGTGAAGATTGAAGAATACCCCCATTGGAGACATCTGATACGATTGACTGTAAATGGAGAACCAAGAAACAATAATGGGGCTATTAGGCAACCTTTTAATCCTGAGGTTGGCCCAGATGGGCTGGACTTGGGGGAGAACCCTGGCACCAAGACATCCTGAATAAGGCAAACAACTGTCCTTACGTTTATAACACTGACCAAGATGAATCCTAGGGCCAGCAGTATTATAAAAGGCCCCACACATCTCCATCATGGACTGTTCACTCTGCTGCCCTCAGGCAAAAGATATTGTAGCATCAGGAGCAGAATATCAAGGTTCTGCAACAGCTTCTTCCCACAAGCCATCAGACTCCTGAATGCTTGTAATGGGCTGCCACCATTGTCTATTTTATCCATTTTATCCGTCTGTTTATTATCGTGTTGCACGGGGAGCCGAATGCAAAGGAATTTCGTTTGGAATTGCGATGTATTTCTAAATGACAATAAAGATTGTGATTGATTGTTTGATTGATTATTGATTGATTAATCCATTACCACAGGTTCTTGAAGTAACCACAAAAAGGTGGCAGCTTATCCTGGAGCTACAGACCGAGCTGAAACAGGAGAGAAATGTGCTCACCAATTACCAGCCTGAAAATGACCATCTCGCTTCCATCACACAGCAGCTGAAGGAGAGCAATCAGGTTGTGGTTGAAAAGCCTTGATTTTGGAGTGCAACTCAGTTACAGAACTGGATTGAGGTAAATTCCAGCCATGATCAAAGTGAGGAGCCGAGTTGGATCAGACAGACAGTTGGCATTGATGGAGTAGGAAGAAGAATGCTGGTTTCGCACGCTGATGGACAACTTGGGAGAAAGAATGTCTTCATTTTTGACAATAAACTAAATTTGTGATGAATGTGGACAGACTTTCAAACACGTGTCAGTTCAGCAAATGCACCATACTGGAGCAAAACCTTTGCAATGTGAAGTTTGTGGTTTCCAGTGCAGGCAAAGAGCATCCTTGAAATAACATATGACCAAGCACAAGACAGAAGCTGAACTTGAATTTGCTTGTGGCCAATGTGAGAAGCGGTTCGAGATGGCTCACAATTTGAATGTTCATATGTCCATGGTTCATCCCTTGACCCAGAATACAGATAAAAACAAACCTATTGAAATTGAATCAAGCCAGGCTCACCTAACATAGGTAGAGCAAAGGAAAGGTTAGTGTGGAGAATATAGTTCTGAGCATTATAGCACACCAGTTCCCGAGACACAGTCTAATGTCTGCAATGGGGTGGAGGTGAATCAGGCAGAATCCTAGCAATTGGAAGGACTGTTCAGAACTCTGATAACAGAGGGGAAGAAGCTAGTTGGTGTTGTGGTGAGGCAGAATTCCACTTTGCCACAGTATATTTGTAGGAACTCTCATGCTCAGTTTTATAAGTGTTGGACTATCTTGAAAAACTTCATGCAAAAAGTGAATACTTCACCAGTAGCTTCAGTACAACATGGACAAAAGGCTAGCAGATATGTTGCAGCAACTGAAACTCATCAGTGCAATCACTTTCACAATCTCCGTTAAGCAATTCTGTGTCTGGTGACTTTAAGCATATGTTAAAGGATGGTGTCTTGATTGCAAGCCCACAGGGTTCTGGATGGTTCAATAACCCTTTCACCTCGGAATGGAACAGTAACTGAAAATGGTGAGGGTGATAATGTTGCAAAGCATCAACCTGTCCCAGTGTTAGCAGACTTTCAGCCTTGTTCATACAGTGGAGCCACTTCACGGTCAGTGGATGTGGACAACTCTGAATCCCCATTCAAGAAAGATATGTTCTTGCACTCAGAGCCTGAACACACAGAGTGCTCTTGGGAAATAGTTCAGGTACAAGATGCAGCTCAACCATTAATGTGAAAATAACAGCTAACTGCAATGAAGCATCTTGTTCTATAAGAAATGATGTTGTGGATGGATTGGAGTCCAGTGATCTTTCTGAAAGTGAAGATGACAGAGAAATAAAAGTTCAGAATGGCTCTTCAGATAAGTCTTTTCAACCATATTGGAAGAAGAACAGTAAGTTACCAGTTAAGAAGTGCAATATTAAGGATTATAAAAAAATGTCTGCTGGAGTGTGCAATATAATGTGCATCATTTTTATTATCTATTACTTATTTTATTCATTGATCTTGTGGTAAATGTAAATGTGAGAGTAAATGGTTGATTGTGTTATTGTGTTTTTGTTCTTTTTTAATCTTTTTATCCTGTGTCTTTTATTGTATACCACTGAAGGAGATGCACATGGAATTTTGTTGTACAGTTGCTGTGCAATGACAATAAAACATATTTGATTAGATTTTGATTGTGAAGAAACAATCTGGGCAAAAATGTGGCCGGAAACCAAAGTCAAACTTGGAAAGGGAAAATTTCCCCACCATATATCGATGTCAGTATATGGGTTGCTGTGCTGTTTACAGGAGTTGACAGACTTAAGAAACCCATAAAAGAGTAGCATGAAGAGGTGTGTGAAAGACCTTGCCCCCACCCGGGATGTAACAAGGTGTTTCTAATTGATCGTTATCTGCAGTCACCTGCTGATCCATATGATATCAGTGTGATGACAATCAGGACATTGATGTGGATGGCAATGATGGTATTTCTGATGAGAAGGAAATTGCCGTTTTGTTCCCAACCCTGACCAGATCGATGCCGATGGTGACAGCAGAGGAGACAACTGCAAGGACAACTTTGACAACAACATCCCAGATATCTATGACACGTGTCTCGAGAACAGCACCATCAATGAGACTGATGTAGTGCGCAACAAGGGCAGGGAGTTACTGCAGACCGTCAACTCTGACCCTGGCCTTACTGTCAGGTTTGAGGAGTTCAACGTCATCAGCTTCAGTGGTACCTTCTACGTCAACACAGACCACAATCTACGGTGGCTTTGTCTTTGGCTTCCAGTCCAGCAGCCGCTTCTACGTGGTGATGTGAAAGCAGGCCACCCAAACATACTGGGAGGAGAAGCTGTCCAAACCCATGGATATGCTAGCCTAAAACCTAGAAACTGCGTGTGCACATATTGTTCCCACCCCGGTGAACTGTCATTCGGCTTTATTTTTTAATGGTGGAAAGTGTGCATGCGCACATTGTTCCCTCTCCAGTAAACTGCCGGTCGCCTTTTTTTAAATCTTGAAAACCGCGCATGCGCAGATTATTCTCTACCCGCTGAGCTGTCAGCCGGCTTTTTTTTTAAAACCTTGAAACTGTGCATGCGCATATTGTTCCCAGCAAAAATATCCATCACTTTTTCATAGAAATTAGCAGTGGGATTTTGCTCCATCTGAGTAAATCTTTCCTTTTCAATAGAAATTAAAGCAAGTGTTGAAAGCCTTTCATTGGACATTCTATTCCTGGGGAAGCTTTAATTCTTTTCAAAGCTGAAAATGATCTCTCAACAGAAACTGTTGTAGCAGGAATTGTTAAAATTAATTGTAGCAGCTTCATGGCTTCAGGGAACGTTTGTTCCAATCCATTTTGAAATACAAAAACAAGTAGATCTTTAAATGATTTATCCCGAAACACTTGTGCATTGGAAATTCCAGCTAGATCCGCTTTCAGTCCTTATGACATAAAAGAAGTTACTGTAGTTTCTTTCTAAACTTTCTATTGCCTCCTGATCAATTTGACAGGCAAGTTTTTGAAACTTGTTTCCATCAACTAAGGATATGAATTGTAAATTTTTGAAGTCGCTGTATCTTGCTTCAATATATCAACCAATATCAGATCAAATATTCGTGCTCTCTCTTTAATTGGACGTTTTGAACGAGATTTTGATTCAGTCAGGTCATTTTCTTTGCAATATTCTTCAAACTTTTAATGAATGTCATCAAAATATTGGCACAAATCCTCAAGCGAATGTATTGTTTCATTGATTCTTTCAATGCAATAAGGAATATCTATAATTTTAGTTTGCAAAATGTTGTAGAGAGTGTCAGTTTTAATGAAAATTTCATTATAAACCATAAGAAGAAAGTATGTAGACTCTTTCGTTAGCCAAGCATAAAACCCATTGCTCCTCACCAAAGTTTCAGGATCCCACAATAAAGGATTGCTGTTAATGCTGTAAAAAAGTTTACAGAGGTCTCCATGATATTGCAAACTTCAGGATTGCTTTGAGCGCACCCAGTGGAATCTTTTTGCAAATCAGGACATAACAGACTACACATCCACAATCATGTTCTACATACAGAACTGCATCAATAACGTCACTATCGACAGAGAGGTTAGGTGTTATCCAAATAGCAAACCATGGATGACCAGTGATATCAGAAAGCTGCTGAGGGAATGCAACTCAGCCTTTGGATCTGGCAATAATGAACTGTACAGCACTGCCAGATCCAAACTGAAGAGAGCCATCAAAGAGGCAAAGGCAGCCTATGGAAGAAGACTAGAGGGACACTTTAATGAGAGGGACCCCTGGCGTGTTTGGCAAGGTATTGAGGAAATATTATAAAATAAAATTGCTCACATTATAATATCTGTTGACTTGCAGGAGAAGGACTGGTGGCAGAGGTTTTCAAAATACATAGGCCATAACGGAATAAAGAACACACACACATAGGAGGATAGATAGCTTGTTACAACAAGTAGATGTTGATGTAAATGGGAATAGCTTTGCTTGCTTTTGAGCGGCTATAACTGTCAGAAGTTGTATTTGGTTTAAGATAGTGTTCAGAGTAATGGTATCTCCTCCAAGGACATGGGCACCATTTATTCATCATTCATGACACATCTCTGAGCTCGGCTGTGTCATGAAGGGGATTTATGGTTGTCGATGTTGGGTTGCAGGCACCAAGGCTAGATAATAGAGTCTGTGATTTGGTTTGTGCAGTTTCAAAGTATTTTTGTTGGGATAAGAGATAAGGCATAGGTGATGGTTGTGTGACCTTTGTATAAGGGAGATTTCTTATGTTTATAGAAAACAGAGAAAGTAATTGTGTTTTGATCTAAGCCTGAACGATTGGGGTGTGCATATAGTAATCTTCAAATTGCTGTGTGGAATGCTATCAGTAAGAAGTTGTAAAGAGGCCTACATTCCTTTCCTCCAGAGATGACCAAGGGGGAGGCTAATTCAGAATGAAACTTGACCTGAGCTTGGTAAAAGGTCACTATAATGTATCACATGCGACAAGTATATGGTCTTTGTGTGCTTAGAGTTGGGAATGGTGTGATTAGAAATTACTTGAGTTTTTACCACTTTGTAAGAATGGGGCAACACTCATATTGAATCTTTGTAATCCATAAGTAACTGTATTTTAATTATGTAATTGAAAGGAAATTATTTGTGTTTAATTAGGGTTGTAAGTATGGTTAAATATGACGTTTTACAAATACCTTTCTTTTTCCAAAAGTGAAAATATATGTATTGTGTGTATGTATTGTGTGATTGCTTTATGATGTTTATTCTGAGAGATGTTCTGACAATTAGTTTTATATATGTGGTTTTACTTAATTGAAATAAAATGATTTTGAGCAGAGAGGTTGTAAAGAAAACCACAGGCGGGAAAAAGTTGTAAAGGGGCTGGAAAAGGGAAAACCATGTGATTAGACATGTTATCAATCAATGGAAAATGAGTTTAGTTGATTGGTTAATGCAAATGAGTTAAATGTATGGTAAACCATAATGATTGGTTAATAGTTTGGCACTCCTTTTGTATTATAATTGTCTATTACCTATATAATGTGTTACGTTAATACCAAAGTTAGTAGTTCTTTCAACCTGCTCCAGAGTTGTTTAACTCTGTGTTGGAAGGTTTAAAGAATTATCCAGCGCTGTTAGAATAAAGAATCGATTTCAACAACAAGAGTTTGAATCAAGTTTTCTTGAATTGGACTGACAAAAAGAACTCAGTTTAACAGTATTCAGCAACTTACCAACTACAAGGGCAACAGGGGGTCAACCACCAGCAGCAGTAGTAACTTGCTGGCTGAGGAGCTTAACCACTTTTTCGCCCGAGTAAGGCGGATCCTGCGCCTGCAGCTGCATCCAGCACTGACAACCTGGCACTCATTGTGAGCACAGAGGATGTCAGGAGAGCACTCCGCAGCGTCAACCCCAGGAAAGCTGCTGACCCAGATGGCATCCCAGGGACAGGACTGCGGGATTGTGCAGACCAGCTGGCAGAGGTATTCAGTGACATCTTTAACCTCTCTCTGTCAACATGCACTGTCCCTAAATGCTTCAAGACTGCCACCATTGTGCCTGTTCCCAAAAAAACATCTATCACCAGCTTGAACGACTACAGCCCTGTTGCTCTCACTTCAACTGTGATGAAGTGCTTTGAGAGACTGGTCCTGGCCCACATTAAATCCTCACTCCCACCCAACCTGGATCAACATCAGTTTGCATATAGAGCCAACAAGTCAACAGAAGACGCCATCAACATGGCTCTACATTCTGCACTGACTCATCTGGAGCGCCCCGGCTCATATGTGAGGATGTTGTTTGTAGATTTTAGTTCTGCATTCAATACCATCTTCCCCGGCAGAATGGTGGACAAACTGTTTGACCTGGGTGTAAATGCCAACACATGCAGATGGATCAAAGACTTCTTAACAGACTGCCCACAGACTGTCAGGATGGGGTCCAATCTCTCCCCAGTCCTGATGCTCAGCACAGGGGCGCCACAAGGCTGTGTGCTGAGTCCTATTCTCGACACAATATACACTTATGACTGCACACCGACACACAGCACAAACCGGATAATTAAGTTTGCAGATGACATGACTGTGGTGGGGCTGATAAATAACAACGATGAGTCTGCCTAGAAATGAAGTCCAAAAACTGACTGTCTGGTGCACTAAGAATAACCTGCCACTCAACTCAACCAAAACAAAAGAACTGGTTATTGACTTCAGGAGGAGGAGAGAAGAACTTGCTCCTCTTTACATCAAAGGAGACATGGTGGAGAGAGTCACTGACTTTAAGTTTCTGGGCACATACATCTCCCAGGACCTTACATGGACAGTGAACACCATCACTCTCGTAAAGAAGTCACAGCAGCGGCTATATTTCCTGAGGACTCTGAGGAGAGCAAATGTCTCACAGCAGCTGCTGCTGTCCTTCTACCGGTGCGCCGTGGAAAGCATCCTCTCCTATGACATGCTGGTGTGGTTTGCTAGTTGCACTGTGGCTGGAAGGAATGCACTACAGAGGGTTATTAAAACAGCACAGAGCATCACAAACGCTCAACTACCCTCCCTGGAAGACATTTACAAGGCCCGATGTTTATGCCGGGTGACAATCATGTAACCATATAACAATTACAGCACGGAAACGGGCCTTCTCCGCCCTTCCAGTCCGTGCCGACCATTTATTTTCCCCTAGTCCCATCTACCTGCACTCAGACCATACCCCTCCATTCCCTTCCCGTCCATATACCTATCCACTTTACTTTTAAATGTTAAAATCGATCCTGCCTCCGCCACTTCTGCAGGAAGATCATTCCACACAGCCACCACTCTCTGAGTAAAGAAGTTCCCCCTCATGTTACCCCTAAACTTCTGTCCCTTAATTCTCATGTCATGCCCTCTTGTTTGAATCTTTCCTACCCTCAATGGGAAAAGCTTATCCACGTCAACTCTGTCTATCCCTTTCATCATTTTAAAGACCTCAATCAAGTCCCCCCTTAACCTTCTGCGCTCCAAAGAATAAAGACCTAACTTGTTCAACCTTTCTCTGTAACTTAGTTGCTGGAACCCAGGCAACATTCTAGTAAATCTCCTCTGTACTCTCTCCATTTTGTTGACATCCTTCCTATAATTTGGCAACCAAAATTGTACACTATACTCCAGAATGGGTCTTACCAATGCCTTGTACAATTTTAACATTACTTCCCTACACCTATATTCAATGCTCTGATTTATAAAGGCAGCACACCAAAAGCTTTCTTTACCACCCAATCTACATGCGATTCCACCTTCAGGGAACTATCTAGATCATTGATGTACATGACAAACAACAGTGGACCCAACACAGATCCCTGAGGCACCGCACTGGTCACCGGCTTCCAACCTGACAAACAGCCACCCACCATTACTCTCTGGCATCTCCCATTCAGCCACTGTTGAATCCATCTTGCTACTCCGCCATTAACACCCAAAGATTGAACCTTCTTAACCAACCTTCCATGGGTTTGTCAAACGACCTTCCAGGCACAAATCCATGTTGACTGTTCTTGATCAGACCCTGTTTATCCAGATGCTTATATATCGGTCATCTGGATAAATCGGTCATCTTGCTCATCTCGGTCTTAAAGGATTTCTCCCTAATCCTTAAGCTGTGACCCCCTGTCCTGGACCCCTTAAGAATTTTGTAAGTTTCTATAAGATCCCCTCTCAATCTCCTAAATTCTAGAGAGTATAAACCAAGTCTATCCAGTCTTTCTCCATAAGACAGTCCTGACATCCCAGGAATCAATTTGGTGAACCTTCTCTGCACTCCCTCTAGGGCAATAATGTCTTTCCTCAGATTTGGAGACCAAAACTGTATGAAATACTTCAAGTGTGGTCTCACCAAGACCCCGTACAACTGAAGTAGAACCTACCTACTCCTATGCTCAAATCAAACAAAAATGTGGTTGGATTATTCAGCATATGATCAACCTGTGTCAATAAATCCTGGACATGGTAACATATATGCTTAACCATGCACACTACAGATTGATGCAAGCATGTTTTCTGTGAAGGACCGAAAATTACCATGCCATGGCCGTAGCATGGGTTGTTATTGCTATTGGCACAGAAACACTCTGGCTTCCCACATAATTTATCCATAACAAAATATAGAGGTTGCAAGGACATTTCTAAAGGCATTTTATGATATTAGCTGTTAAATCCAACCATACCAATCTGACAGGTTAAACATTACACTAACTGACAAGAGATGGCCAAAGGACATAACTGCACTGATGTCATTCGCTCCAACACTTCGTCACCCCGCTCCTAGTATCTTTGCCCCGCAATCAAAGATACTAGAGGAATACAGCCTCCGCCACCGACACGAGACGTCAGTTCCTATTCGCCAGAGATGATGCCTGACCCGTGGAGTTACTCCAGTTTTTTGCGTCTACCGGTATAAACCAATAATTTGCGTGCCTAGCCGGGCAAAATGAGTCGCCGTTTAGGCTGCCCGGCGGCGCTTTCTGTGGTCATTGGCACCCGGGCAACCGCTAATTTCGATTGTATGCATGTCATTGTGTGATATATCATGTCTTGATTGGTGAATATGTTTAGTTTGTGACTTTATTTGAAGCAGAAATAATATGTGAATGCTTCATTGAGTAGAATTCCGACTGGAACTTCGTCCGAACACATTATCACATGTGTCATTCAAACCGTCTTAAATGACCACCTAAACTGTCATTTGGCAACCTAAAAAGTTGCCAAGGTTGCCCGGCTGGCAACAGGGAAAAGAAGTTAAGCGAGAGCCCTGTAATTGCACTCACTTGCCTTTGTTTTCTGAGTGGAGCCTGAGAAGCACTGAGCAACGTTTGTGCTTATTGTAGATCTTGCCACTCCCGTCTGATGAATCAATTAAAGATTGCCATGGTTTACCTTTAACTATTTTGTTGCTATCTGCTTTTTAACAGACAAACTTTGACAGAATGACCTAATTCTATTCGGATCACATGACATGACATATATCTCTATTATTATAAAACTCTGATCTGGGATGTTTACTGGTTGGTTTGCTTGCTTGAACTTTTTCTTTGATTCACATCTCCTTGAAAACCCGACACTGTAACGGTGAAATTTTTATATATTTCGGTAGGGATTTACCTCGATTTCAAAAATCCCTTCATCTGAAAATTTGATTCATTATATCCAGAGTTTTTTACAAAAATTGTTAACCAATTTGACATCTTTTTTAAATCTAACGTTCTGAAGCAAGCTGGATGACGTCACAATGTCTCTGTTCCTCGCTGCAAGCCACGCAGAATTTTCAACGTGCAGCCTCACTGTTTTCCACGAGGTGCGAGTTATGTGGACCAGACGCACCGCCACCCCTCCTCCCATGGGCTCTGCATTGAAGCCGCAAAACACGTGTTCAAGTCGTGCTACACGGTACGATGGGCTCCTTGAAGTTCTACAACATGGCGGCGGCTGTCATTATCGCATCGCGGGCGCGGACAAGTGCAGTGGAAAAGTGGCCATGGGATGTCCTCCTCTCTGCAGGGCTCGAAATTAGTGGTTGCCCGGGTGCCAATGGCAACTTACAGACCCGCCGGGCAAACTAAAAGCCATGCCATTTTGCCCGGCTTAGCAAGCAACCGGGACACCCGCCCGCCATCCGTGTCTCGGCGCTGGGCTCTCTGCTCTCGGCGCTAGCTGTCTCCAGCTCGGTGTCCGCAAGGCTCTCAGGTCTCAGCTCGGCACGGCTGGCCACCGAGCACATCATCGGCTGTACACAAAATGCTGGATAAACTCAGCGGGATGCAGCAGCATCTAAAGAGCGAGGGAGATAGGCAACGTTTCGGGCCAAAACCCTTCTTCTGACTGGAAGGGTTTCGGCTCAGCCCGAAACGTTGCCTATCTTCCTCGCTCCATAGATGCTGCTGCACCCGCTGAGTTTCTCCAGCATTTTGTGTACCCTCGATTTTCCAGCATGTGTTCGGTCCTACAAATGCACACTGCCACCGTAACTGGTCGGCCACTTTCTCCCTCCCTTTGCATTGTGGGAAAAACAACACAGAATCACCCCTGGAGCTGGAGTAACTCCGTGGAGTAACTCTTGCTTCTTGGTTTTCTGGTCCTCCAAAAATATTTGAAATGGAATTTAAACTGGTGGACCCATCACCACCAAACTCTGGAAAAATAACAGCCTGTTGCATTTTATCTGTTTATTTATTGTGTATATATATGGTTTATAGTTATATAGACACACTGAACATTTATCTCCTGTTCTGTATTATGTTTAAATATTCTGTTGTGCTGCAGCAAGCAAGAATTTCATTGCCCTATCTGGGACACATGACAATAAAACTCTCTTGACTTGGACTTAAGCAAAAAAAAGGTTCTTGGGAAAAATAAAGCTACTTAAATTTAGTTGCGTCTGGTTGGTACCTATGGTAGGGTGAAGACTATTCCATGCTTTAATTGTGTGGGGGAAATCCATGGAGCAGCCAGCATCTCTGGATAAAAAACGTTGGTTGACGTTTCGGATAGAAACCCTTCTTTACATTTCCTCTGGTTTTAGTGTGTTTTAGTTAAATTTAAAGATACAGCATGGAAACAGGCCCTTCGGCCCACATAGTCCACTCCGACCACCCGTACTCTAGTTCTATCCCACACATCAGCGACGTAAGCTAAGAGTGTTTTATTCTCTCACGTCCCAGTTAGAACAATGAAATCCTTACTGGCAGCAGCACAACAGAATATGTAAACATAGTACTCTGTAAACAATGTTATAACCATATAACCATATAACAATTACAGCACGGAAACAGGCCATCTCGGCCCTTCAAGTCCGTGCCGAACAACTTTTTTCCCTTAGTCCCACCTGCCTGCACTCATACCATAACCCTCCATACCCTTCTCATCCATATGCCTATCCAATTTATTTTTAAATGATACCAACGAACCTGCCGCCACCACTTCCACTGGAAGCTCATTCCACACCGCTACCACTCTCTGAGTAAAGAAGTTCCCCCTCATGTTACCCCTAAACCTCTGTCCCTTAATTCTAAAGTCATGTCCTCGTGTTTGAATCTTCCCTATTCTCAAAGGGAAAAGCTTGTCCACATTAACTCTGTCTATCCCTCTCATCATTTTAAAGACCTCTATCAAGTCCCCCCTTAACCTTCTGCGCTCCAGAGAATAAAGACCTAACTTATTTAACCTATCTCTGTAACTTAGCTGTTGAAACCCAGGCAACATTCTAGTAAATCTCCTCTGTACCCTCTCTATTTTGTTAACATCCTTCCTATAATTGGGCGACCAAATTATAACCAAGTTATAAACGAGAAAACGAAACTCCACACAGACAGCACCCATATTCAGGATCAATTCCTGGTCTGGCAATTTTAGGCAGCAAATGTATGGCCAATGTACTGCCCCAATAGCCTTGAACTGAATTAAAACATACAGTAGCTAGTAAAGGGAGACATAGCGTCATTTAGAAAATTAAGACTGAAAATGGATAGTTTCTTTTCTTTTAGTAACCAATGTTATCAATGTATACTTTTTGGGGTGTTGGAAAATAAAATATAGTGGCACAGCTGGTGGACTTGCTGCCTCACACGCCAGAGATCTGTGTTCGATCCTGTTCTCGGGCACTGTCTGTGTTGAATTTGCACATTCTCCCTGCAAGCGTGTGGGTTTCCTCCCACATCCCAAAGACACGTTGGCTTTGTAGGTTAACTTGTCTCTGTAAAATTGTCCCTAATGTGCAGCAAGTGGGTGAGGAAAGTGGGATAACAGACCTTGTGTGAATGGGTAGACAAAAATGCTGGAGAAACTCAGCAGGTGAGGCAGCATCTATGGAGCGAAGGAAATAGGCGATGTTTCGGGTCGAGACCCTTCTTCAGACTGATATCGGGAGGGGTGGGGGGCGGGAAAAAGAAAGGAAGAGGTGGAGACAGTAAGCTGTGGGAGAGCTGGGAATGGGAGGGGAAGGAGGGAGAAAGGAAGGACTACCTGAAATTGGGGAAGCCAATGTTCATACCGCTGTTGTGTAAACTACCCAAGCAAAATATGAGTTGCTGTTCCTCCAATTTGCGGTGGGCCTCACTCTGGCCATGGAGGAAGCCCAGGACTGAAAGGTCGGATTCGGAATGGGAGGAGGAGTTGAAGTGCTGAGCCATCGGGAGATCAGGTTGGTTATAGCGAACTGAGTGGTGTTGTGCGAAGCGATCGCCAAGCCTACGCTTGGTCTCACCGAGGTTGATCATACGCTGAATAACCATTTTGTTTGGAAGTGGAAACAGATAATAGAAATTTCATTCATTGCAACGAGTAAAAAGAGATGAGATACTGTATCGCAATTTTGCTGCATGTCATTGTGGTATATCATGTCTTGATTGGTGAATATGTTTAGTTTGTAACTTTATTTGAGGCAGAAATAATATGTGAATGCTTCATTGACCATAATTCCAACTGGTAACTATGCACTTTGTCCGAGCACATTATCCCACGCGTCATGCAAGCCGTCTTAAATGGCCACCTAAACTGTCATTTGGCAACCTCAAAAGCTGCCGAGGTTGCCCACCTGGCAACAGGGAAAAAAAGTTAAGCGAGAGCCCTGCTCTGTCTCCCCCGCCCGATCGTCTGTCACGCTGGTGAGTGGGCTTACCCTCGCGGAAGCCACAATCGGCCGGCCCTCCGCTGCTTTTGACCTTCCTCAGATCACTCCAGGCCTCACTCGGGTCAATTCCGGCCGCAGCCTAGCTCGGGCCCGGCGCCTGGTGGGGAGGCTTCTGCACTATGACCTTGGTAAGTGCTGCCTCTACCTATCCCCCTCCCTGGGGCAGAGAAAGAGAGAGGAGGTGGAGAGGGGGTGGTGGAGGGGGGGGGAGGCACCCCCTCCCTCCCTGTCCCCCTTTCCTTTCTGCCCCTCCATCCCTCTCTAAGGAGTGGTGAATATTGGGACCAATGGATGAGTGGTGGAGTATTACATTCGGTAACCAGCCCTCCCCTGTGACGCTTCATCCCCCCCCCAAAGCTCTACCCCGCTCCCTCTCTACCCCCCTCCCCCTCTACCATTGGGGGTTATGCGTGAGCAGATAGGGTGGACATGGGGTAAAAGGAGCGAATTAATAATATTAATATAATATCAAGGGGGGGGTTAGTGTGTGGGGCGGGTGGTTAGTGTGTGTGTGTGTGTGTGTGTGTGTGTGTGTGTGTGTGTGTGTGTGTATGACGCTGAAGGCCGCCCCCCCCACCGCAACCACGCGTTGAGGGGACGGGTCCCAATGGGTCCCCCTTGATCTAGTAAGAATATAAATATCATTGTTATTATAGAACAGAATATAGCATATTGTTGTAGAATATAGCCGTTGTTATGGAATAGAGCATAGAACAGTCCAGCACAGGAACAGGCTCTTCAGCCCACAATGTCCGCGTTGAACATGATGCAAATAACATCCAATTTCTTCATTTTATTCAATGTTGATTCATAAAGCATGGAAAGAGGCCCTTCGGCCCACCTTGCCCACTCTTTCCAGCTTAACAACATTTTTCTTATAATATGATGGCCAAAATTGAACAATACTCCATACTCAATGCTCTGACTGATGAAGGCCAGTGTACCGAAAGCCTTCATGACCACCCTGTCTATCTGTGACACCACTTTCAAGGAGTTATGTATCTGCAATTGAATTTCGATCACAAAAATAATCTATTTTTAAAAACACAGCAGGCATCTCTCCCACATGCAATGTTTAGGTCAATTATCCACAATAATAGGTGGAATGAGCAAGAGACTGTACATTGACCCAATCTATTCCTCTCATGATTTTACTCATCACCCCTCATCCTCCTGCTTGCCAAGGAATAGCGTCCTAGCCTACACAACCTCTCCCTACAGTTCAGACCCTCTAGACCTGGCAACATCCTTGTAAATCTTCTCTATGCCCTTTCCAGCTTGACGACATCTTTCCTATAACATAGTGACCAAAATTGAACACAAAACTCTTAACTGTGGCCTCACAACTACAACATGACTGCCCAATTTCTATATTCAATACTCTGACCGATAAAGGACAATGTGTCAAAAATCCTTTTGACCTCCTTATCTACCTATGATGCCACTTTCAATGAACTATGTTCCTGTGCTCACTACCCAGAGGCTTACCATTCACTGTGTCGGTCCTGCCCATGTTAGACTTGCCAAAATGCAACACCTCGCATTTCTCTGTATTAAATTCCATCAACCATTCCTCAGCCCACCTGGCTAATCAATCCAGATTCTGCTGCAATTTTTCACAATCATTTGCAACTATCCACTTTTGTATCATCAGCAAATTTGCTAATCTTGCCCTGTATGTTCACATCCAAATCATTGATGTAGACGACAAACAGTTATGGGCTCACCTTCGAATCCTGAGGCACACCACTAGTACCAGGCCTCCAGTCTGAGAAGCAACCTTCCACCATCACCCTCTGCTTCCTTCCTTGAAGCCAATTTTCTATCCATTCAGCTATCTTTCCTTGGATGTCATATGTACCGACAGTGAACAATTACATTTTTACAGTGCAGAATTCGAGATTCAAGAGAGTCGAGTTGGACGGGAAGGGAATGGAGGGGTATGGTCTGAGTGCAGGTAGATGGGACTAGGGGAAAATAAATGGTCGGCACGGACTGGAAGGGCCGAGAAGGCCTGTTTCCGTGCTGTAATTGTTATATGGTTATTAGTTTATTGTCATGTGTCCCAGATAGGACAAGGAAATTCCTACTTTGCTTCAGCACAACAGAATATAGAAGGCATGAATACAGAAGAGATCAGTGTGTCCCTATACCATTGTATAAATATATACACACATGAATAAATAACACATATAAAGTGCAAATAAACAGATAATGACTATTAATGTTGAGAGTTTTGTTTGAGTTGAGTTTAATAGCCTGATGGTTGTGGGGAAGCAGCTGTTTCTGAACCTGGACGTTGCAGTCTTCAGGCTCCTGTACAGTCTACCTGAAGGTAGTGGGGAGATGAGTGTGTGGCCAGGATTATGTGGGTCCTTGATGATGCTGCCAGCCTTTGAGGCAGCGACTGGGATAGATCCCCTCGATGGTAGGGAGGTCAGAGCCGATGACGGACTGGGCAGTATTTACTACTTTTTTTTGTCTTTTTTTGCTCTTGGCCACTCAAGTTGCCGAGCCAAGCCACGATGCAACCGGTCAGCATGCTCTCTACTGTGCACCTGTAGAAGTTAGAGTCCTCCTTGACGTACCGACTCTCCGTAATCTTCTCAGGAAGTAGAGGCACTGATGTGCTTTATTTATGGTAGTATCAGTGTTCTCGGACCAGGAGAGATCTTCAGAGATGTGCACGCCCAGGAATTTGACACTCTTGACCCTTTCCACCATCAACCCAAACGGGACTGTGGGTCCCCATCCTACCCCTTCCAAAGTCCACAATCAGTCCCTTGGTTTTGCTGGTGTTGAGGGCCAGGTTATTGTGCTGACACTATTTGCTCCGACTCGTCCCCATCAGTGATACGTCCCACAACAGTGGTGTCGTCAGCGAACTCATGAGTATAGAGGGAGTACAGCAGGGGGCTGAGCACGCAGCCTTGAGGTATTTCCATGCTGATTTTGTTGAGGCTGACACTTCTTTACAGGCCTATTAACCCATTATACATAGATACCATGCAATAAACAAAAAATCAATACATTAATAACACCAATATTATTGCATAAAAGCCCTGCAAGTGCATAAAATATTGAGGGGAATAGATAGTTAAACGTGTAGATGGGGCATAGAAACAGAAAATAGGTGCAGGATGAGGCCATTTGGCCCTTTGAGCCTTCACCGCCATTCATTGTGGATCATGACTGATCATCCACAATCAGTAACCTGTGCCTGCCTTCTCCCCATGTCCCATAATTCCACTAGCCCCAAGAGCTCTATCTAACTCCCTTTTAAATTCATCCAGTGAATTGGCCTCCATTGCTTTCTGTGGCAGAAAATTCCACAAATTTCCATCTCTCTGGGTGAAAAAGTTTATTCTTATCTCAGTTTTAAATGGCCTCCCCTTTATGCAGACTGTTGCCCCTGGTTCTGGACTCCCCCAACATTGCAAACTTCCTGCATCTAGCTTGTCCAGTCCTTTTATAATTTTATGTGTTTCTATAAGATCCCCTCTCAGCCTAAATTCCAGTTAATATAAGCTCAGTCTTTCCTATCTTTCCTGATATTACAGTCCCACCATCCCTGGGATTAACCTGGTGAACCTGCGCTGCACTGCCTCAATAGCAAGGAAGTTCTTCCTCAGATTAGGAGACCAAAACTGCACACAATACCCCAGATATGGTCTCACCCGAGCCCTGTACAATAGCAGAAGGACCTCTTTACTCCTACACACAACTCCTCTTGTTATGAATGCCAACATGCCATTAGCTTTCTTCACACTCTGCTATACCTGCATGTCTACTTTCAGTGACTGGTGTACAAGGACTTCTCTTTTTCTGAATCTGACACCATTGAGATAATAATCTACCTCCTTGTGCTTGCCGTCAAAGTGAATAACCTCACATTTATCTACATTATACTGCATCTGCCATGCATCTGCCCACTCACTCAACCTGTCCAAGTCACCCAGCAACTTCCGAGCATCCTATTCTCAGCTCACACTACTTCTGCTCCCCTGTGGGTTTATAAAATTATTCACCTCAGTTTTTTCCCAGACCGGGGTTATTCCGCTCCCACGTGGGTTTATGACAGTATTTACTTCAGGTCTCCCAGCAGACCGGGTTTATTTCCCCCAGACATGTGGTTTATTTGGTGATTTATTGATTATGTACAGGGAGAGGGGGGAGGCAGAGAGAGGGAAGTGTCATAACGTGTTTTATCTCAGGACGCTGCTCCAGACGGTGTCTCCCGACGCTTTACCTCCGTTACATTGACGACTGCTTTGGTGTCACCTCCTGCACCCACACACAACTGACTGACTTCATCCATTTCACCACCAACTTCCATCCGGCACTCAAATACACTTGGACCATTTGCGACATTTCCCTACCATTCCTTGACCTCACCATCTCTATTGCAGGTCATACACTCCTGACCGACATCCACTACAAACCAACGGACTCCCACAGCTACCTGGACTACTCTTCCCCCCACCCTGCTTCCTGTAAGGACTCCATGCCCTATTCCCAATTCCTCCGTCTACGCCGCATCTGCTCCCAGGATGAGGTGTTCTACACCAGGTCATCACAAATGTCCTCGTTCTTCAGAGAACGGGGTTTCCCCTCCCCACTATAGATGAGGCCTGCACCAGGGTCTCCTCCATACCCTGCAACACTGCCCTCTCTCCCCATTCCCCCACTCACAACAAGGGCAGAGTCCCCCTGGTCCTTACCTTTCACCCCACCAGCCGGCGCATACAACAGATAGTCCTCCGCCAGTTTCGCCACCTCCAACGTGACCCCTCCACTCGCCACATCTTCCCATCTCCCCCCATCTGCCTTCCGCAAAGACCGCTCCCTCCGCAACTCCCTTGTCAATTCTTCCCTTCCCTCCCGCTCCTCCCCTTCCCCGGGCACTTTCCCTTGCAACCGCAAGAGATGCTACACTTGTTCCTTCACCTCCCCCACCCACTCCTTTCAGGGACCCAAGCAGTCCTTCCAAGTCCGACAGAGGTTCACCTGCACCTCCTCCAAC
Organism: Raja brachyura; assembly: GCA_963514005.1. The sequence goes on from OY740781.1 coordinate 3,394,650, forward strand.
CTCATCTACTGCATCTGTTGCTCCAGATGCCAGCTGATCTACATCGGTGAGACCAAGCGGAGGCTGGGCGATCGTTTCGCCGAACACCTCCGCTCGGTCCACAATAACCAACCCGACCTCCCGGTGGCTCAGCACTTCGACTCCCCCTCCCATTCCGTATCCGACCTCTCGGTCCTGGGCCTCCTCCACGGCCAGAGTGAGCAACACCGCAAGTTGGAGGAACAGCACCTCATATTCCGCTTGGGGAGTCTGCATCCTCTGGTCTTAAACATTGAATTTTCTCAATTCTATTAACGCAGACTGCCTCCCCCCCTCCCCACCTCTCCCTCAGCCCTCGGGCCCTGGCATTCCCTCTCTCGCTATCTCTCCCCCACCCAAGTCGCACTAGCTTCTCATTTTCACACTACAAACAGCTTACAAAGGCCTGTTTCCTTTATCATCGATACTTTTTTGCATATCTTTCATTCATTGTTCTTTATCTCTCCACATCACCGTCTATATCTCTCGTTTCCCTGATCCCTGACCAGTCTGAAGAAGGGTCTCGACCCGAAACGTCGCCTATCTCCTTCGCTCCTTAGATGCTGCTGCACCCGCTGAGTTTATCCAGCCTTTTGTGTAACCCGGTGAGTCTCTATTATTTTCCCCCCTGATCTGTAGTTTAAGTGGTGATTTCCCTCGGGTCTCTCCCAGACCGGGTTTATCCCGCTGCTGATTTATAACGTTATTGGCCTCGGTGAATCAGTGGGGGAGGTTTATAACCAGTTTTACGCCAGTTTTCCCCACAGACGTGTACTATATGTGGTGATTTACCTCAGTTCTCCCCCATATTGTCCCGATCCCGTTCTCCTGCTGATTGGTAACATTATTTACCTCAGGTCCGTCGGCAGCGACGCCACCAACTGCCGCTTCTCGCCGCCATTTTGATGCGGTCGATGGGGAGACTCGGGGTGGGGGCGGGACTTTAGGGAACGAGGGGCGGCCAACGGGAGCCGGTCCCGCCTCCATCATTGTGACGGGCAGCTCCAGCGGCCAATGCGAGCAGGTCCCGCCTCCCTCACTGTGACGGGCAGCTCCGGCGGCCAATCGGACATCGTACCCCTTCCCAGGCCCGTCGTCATAAAGGACCAGGTCCCGCCCCCCTCCTTGCCCCCACCCCACGCTGGAGTAACTCAGCGGGTGAGGCAGCATCGATGGAGAGAAGGGATAGGTGATGATCGAAACTCTTCTTCAGACTGATGGTGTGGGTGGGGAGTAGCTGGGGTCACCTGGTTCAAGAGGGAAGGGGAAGACCCACTGATAAGGTCCCACATAGTTGAACCGGCCCGCCCGTGGGACTTATTTACATCACCCGGTGCGGTCACAACATCGGAGGCGGGGGTCGCCTCAGCGCAGAGGAAGAAGGAAGAACAAGAAGGGAAGAGACAAAGACAAGATTTTTGCCTTCCATCACAGTGAGGATGTGTCTGGTGAACTCACTGTGGTGGATGTTAAATATGTGTTTATTGTGTGTTTTGGTATTTACTATATGTATGACTGCAGGCAAAGAAATTTCGTTCAGACCGCAAGATCTGAATGACAATAAAGTTTTCCATGATTCCATGACATAGGAGATTAGTGGGCAAAAATAAGGCACATGGTATTTGGGGTAGACTTCTGACATTTACAAAATTAGTTGGCAGACAAGAAACAAAGAGTAGGGATTAATGGGTCCCTTTCAGAATGGCAGGCATGACTAGTGGGATACCGCAAAGCTCGGTGCTGGGACCGCAGCTATTTACAATATACTTCAATTATTTAGATGAAGGGGATTACAAGTAACATTAGCAAATTTGCAGATGTCACAAAGCTGGTTGGCAGTGAAAACTGAGGAGGATGCTATAAGAGTGCAGGGTGACTTGGACAGGTTAGGTGAGTGGGCCGATGCATGGCAGATGCAGTTTAATGTGGATAAATGTGAGGTTATCCACTTTGGTGTCAAAAACAGGAAGGCAGATTATTATCTAAATGGTGTCGTTTGGAAAATGGGAAGTACAATGGGATCTGGGGGTCCTTGTTCATCAGTTAATGAAAATAAGCATGCAGGTGCAGCAGGCAGTGAAGAAAGCGATTGGCATGTTGACCTTCATAACAAGAGGAGTTGAGTATAGGAGCAAAGAGGTCCTGCAGCAGTACAGGACCCTAGTGCAGTTTTGGTCTCCAAATTTGAGGAAGGACATTCTTGCTATTGAGGGAATACAGCATAAGTTCACAAGGTTAATTCCCGGGATGATGGGACTCATATGCTGAGAGTATGGAGTGGCTGGGCTTGTATACTCTTGAATTTAGAAGGATGAGAGGGATTTCTTATTGAAACATATAAGATTATTAAGGGTTTGGACTCGCTAGAGGCAGGAAACATGTTCCCGATGTTGGGGGAGTCCTGAACCAGGGGCCACTGTTAAAGAATAAGGGGTAAGCCATTTAGAACAGAGATGAGGAAACACTTTTTCACACAGAGAGTTATCAGTGTGGATTCTCTGCTTCAGAAGGCGGTGGAGGCCAGTTAGCTGGATACTTTAAAGAGAGAGTTAGATAAAGATAGCGGAGTCAGGGGATATGGGGAGAAGGCCAGAACGGGTTACTGATTGGGGATGATCAGCCACGATCATATTGAATAGCGGTGCTGGCTCGAAGGGCCGAATGGCCTACTCTGCACTTATTGTCTATTGAGGTTCCCTATGGGAGGAGTGGGAGCATTAGGACCCAGCACAGTCCGAACACTTGCAGTAAGGAGGCTCCAGTCATGTGGCTGAGCATAGGACTTTGATAAGGCGAGAGCTGTGGCCGGCAGGTAGGTGGTGGAGTGGCCAGGGCCGGCAGAGTCATTGGCTGAGGCCCGCAAGGAGCGGAATGGCACGCGGACGAAGTGTTGGAAGTGCCAGCCAGTGGATGATAGGAAGGGAGCGAGGGTTGGCGGCTCCGGTGAGGCAGCGAGGATCGGCGGTGTCGATGAAGGTAGGTGGCAACGGCCGCAGGTAGGCCGCACGAGGAGATCGATGACAACGGTATCCTCAGTGGGAGCAATGGCGTCCCCCTCTCTTCCAAGCTGGCTTCCTCCCACTTCCTTTACTCTCCAAAGCTGGCTACCTCCCATCCCGTACTCCCGCAAGCTGGCTTCCTCCCATTCCTTACTCCCCTCAAGCTGGCTTTATCTCTTTCCCATACTACCCGAAGCTGTCCACCTCCCATCCCTTCCTCCCCAAGCTGGCTTCCTCCGATTCCCCTTACTCTCCCCCAAGCTTGCTACCTCCCATCCCTTACTTGCCCAAACTGGCTAGTTCCCATTCCCTTTACTCCACCAAGCTGGCTTCCACCTTATCCCTTACCTCTTCTAGAATTATTTCAAGATGTAACTAGGAAAATGGACAAGGGAGAGCCAGTGAATGTAGTGTACTTTCAGAAAGCATTTGATAAGGTCCCACATAGGAGATTAGTGGGCTAAAAATTAAGGCACATGGTATAGGGAGTAGAGTGCTGACATGGATAGAGAAGTGGTTGGCAGACAGGAAACAAAGAATAGGGATTAACGGGTCCCTTTCAGAATGGCAGGCAGTGATTAGTGGGGTACCGCAATGCTCGGTGCTGGGACTGCAGCTATTTACATTATACAATGATTTGGATGAAGGGATTCAAAGTAACATTAGCAAATTTGCAGATGACACCAAGCTGGGTGGTAGTGTGAACTGTGAGGAGAATGCTATGAGAATCCAGGGTGACTTGGACAGGTTGGGGGAGTGGGCAGATGCATGGCAGATGTAGTTTAATATAACCATATAACAATTACAGCAGAGAAACAGGCCTTCTCGGCCCTTCCAGTCAGTGCCGACCATTTTCCCCTAGTCCCATCTACCTGCACTCAGACCATACCCCTCCATTCCCTTCCCGTCCATGTACCTATCCACTTTACTTTTAAATGTTAAAATCGATCCTGCCTCCACCACTTCTGCTGGAAGCTCATTCCACACAGCCACCACTCTCTGAGTAAAGAAGTTCCCCCTCATGTTACCCCTAAACTTCTGTCCCTTCATTCTCATGTCATGCCCTCTTGTTTGAATCTTTCCTACCCTCAATGGGAAAAGCTTATCCACGTCAACTCTGTCTCTCCCTTTCATCATTTTAAAGACCTCAATCAAGTCCCCCCTTAACCTTCTGCTGCTCCAAAGAATAAAGACCTAACTTGTTCAACTTAATGCAGATAAATGTGAGGTTATCCACTTTGATAGCAAAAACAAGAAGGCAGATTACTATCTAAATGGCGTCAAGTTGTTTGTTTACTATCTAAATGGCGTCAATGGCGTTGTTTGTCATGTACATCAATGATCTGGATGAAGGGGTGGTAAATTGGATTAGTAAGTATGCAGATGATACCAAGATAGGGGGTGTTGTGGATAATGAAGAGGATTTCCAAAGTATACAGAGTGATTTAGGCCAGTTGGAAAAATGGGCTGAAAGATGGCAGATGGAGTTTAATGCTGATAAATGTGAGGTGCTACACCTTGGCAGGACAAATCAAAATAGGATGTACATGGTAAACGGTAGGGAATTGAAGAATACAGTTGAACAGAGGGATCTGGGAATAACCGTGCATAGTTCCTTGAAGGTGGAATCTCATATAGATAGGGTGGTAAAGAAAGCTTTTAGTATGCTAGCCTTTATAAATCAGAGCATTGAGTATAGAAGCTGGGATGCAATGTTAAAATTGTACAAGGCGTTGGTGAGACCAAATCTGGAGTATGGTGTACAATTTTGGTCGCCCAATTATAGGAAGGATGTCAACAAAATAGAGAGGGTACAGAGGAGATTTACTAGAATGTTGCCTGGGTTTCAACAGCTAAGTTACAGAGATAGGTTGAATAAGTTAGGTCTTTATTCTCTGGAGCGCAGAAGGTTAAGGGGGGACTTGATAGAGGTCTTTAAAATGATGAGAGGGATAGACAGAGTTAATGTGGACAAGCTTTTCCCTTTGAGAATAGGGAGGATTCAAACACGAGGACATGACTTTAGAATTAAGGGACAGAGGTTTAGGGCTAACATGAGGGGGAACTTCTTTACTCAGAGAGTGGTAGCGGTGTGGAATGAGCTTCCAGTGGAAGTGGTGGCGGCAGGTTCGTTGGTATCATTTAAAAATAAATTGGATAGGCACATGGATGAGAAGGGTATGGAGGGTTATGGTATGAGTGCAGGCAGGTGGGACTAAGGGAAAAAAGTTGTTCGGCACGGACTTGAAGGGCCGAGATGGCCTGTTTCCGTGCTGTAATTGTTATATGGTTATATGTTATATAAGTTGGGAGAAGGGGGAGTACAATGGGATCTGGGGGTCCTCGCACATCAGTCTATGAAAGTAAGCATGCAGGTACTGCAGGCAGTGAAGAAAGCGAATGGTATGTTGACCTTTATAACAAGAGGAATCAAATATAGGAGCAAAGAGGTCCTTCTGCAGTTGTACAGAGCCCTAGTGAAACCACACCTGGAGTATTGTGTGCAGTTTTGATCCCCTAATTTGAGGAAGCACATTCTTGATATTGAGGGAGTGCAGCGTATTGAGGGAGTAGCAAGGTTAAATCCCAGGATGGCGGGAATGTCATATGCTGAGAGAATGGAGCAGCTGGGCTTGTACATTCTGGAGTTTAGATGGATGAGAGGGGTTCTTATATGTTTCTCATTGAAACATATAAGATTGTAAGGGTTTGGACACGCTAGAGGCAGGAAACATGTTCCCAATGTTGGGGAAGACCAGAACCAGGGGCCACAGTTTAAGAATAAGAAGTAAGCAACTTAGAATGGAGTCAAGGAAACACTTTTTCTCACAGAGTGGTGAGTCTGTGAAATTCTCTGCCTCAGAGGGCGGTGGAGGCAGGTTCTCTGGTGTCCTGTACAGACGGAGCCGCTAGCATTTGCTGCTTGTGAACGAACCTCGACCACCTCCAGCCGATCCTTATGCTCCACCCCTGCCGTTTAAGCCCTCTGCTGCTCCTGCTACCACTAGTCCCAGTGTGCTCTCTCCGCCTCAGTTGGCTACCCCATCTAACCACGTTACCTCTCCTGCATGCTCACCCTGCTGGTTGCCTCAAGTGTCCCCAGCTGCTTTCTCCTTTTCGGGTTCACTGCCTCCCTGCTTACTAACTTTTCTAGTACGGAGGGAGAGGGGTTTGTCCGCACGCGTTCGGGTCGTTTTATTTGTCTGACAGATATGGCGAGTACGTTTAAATCCGTGGGTTTAACATTTTTCATCCAGAGAGTTGTGAAACCCTGGAAGTCTCTGCCACAGAAGTCAGTGGAAGTAATTCACTGGATGTTTTCAAGAGAGAGTTAAGGGCCCGTCCCACTTGGGCATTATTTGCGCGTCATTCGCGCAACATCATTGATGCGCCACGACGCACAATGCGACATCATTTATGCGTCACGCGCACGTCATGACGCGCATGTGATGTTCATTACGCGCGCATGGCACATGGTGAGACGTGGTGGCGTAGGCAGTGACGCAGTGTCGCGCGCGGCGCCCCAGGATTTTTTGATTCACAAAATCTTTGCGCGCCATCTACGTGACGCACAAATGACACCCAAGTGGGACAGGCCTTTTAGATTTAGCTCTTAGGGATAACTGAATAACGGGATATGGGGAAAAGCAGGAACGGGGTACTGACTATGGATGATCAGCTATGATCATATTGAATGGCGGTGCAGGCTCGAAGGGCCGAATGGCCTACTCCTGCACCTAATTTCTATGTCAGATTCAGATTCAGATTCAGATTCAATTTTAATTGTCATTGTCAGTGTACAGTACAGAGACAACAAAATGCATTTAGCATCTCCCTGGAAGAGCGACACAGCAAATGATTTGAATAAATAACAATAAATGTCCGGGGGGGGGGGGGTGATTGGCAGTCACCGAGGTCCGTGTTGAGTAGCCGCCGGAAAGAAGCTGCTCCTGGAGCTGCTGGTTCGGCAACGGAGAGACCTGTAGCGCCTCCCGGATGGTAGGAGGGTAAACAGTCCATGGTTGGGGTGAGAGATGTCCTTGGCGATGCTGAGCGCCCTCCGCAGACAACGCTTGCTTTGGACAGACTCAATGGAGGGGAGCGAGGAACCGGTGATGCGTTGGGCAATTTTCACCACCCTCTGCAATGCCTTCCGGTCGGAGACAGAGCAGTTGCCATACCAAACTGTGATGCAGTTGGTAAGGATGCTCTCGATGGTGCAGCGGTAGAAGTTCACCAGGATCTGAGGAGACAGATGGACCTTCTTCAGTCTCCTCAGGAAGAAGAGACGCTGGTGAGCCTTCTTGATCAGTTGAGGTATTGTGGGTCCAAGAGAGGTCGTCGGAGAGGTTGACTCCCAGGAACCTGAAGCTAGAAACACGTTCCACCTCCGTACCGTTAATGTGGATGGGGGTGTGCGTGCTGCCCCTGGACTTCCTGAAGTCTACAATGAGCTCCTTGGTCTTCTTGGAGTTAAGGGCCAGGTTGTTGTCAGCGCACCATGCTGCTAAGTGCTGGACCTCCTCCCTGTAGGCCGACTCATCGTTGTTGCTGATGAGGCCAATCACCGTTGTATCATCTGCATACTTGATGATGGTGTTAGTACCATGTACAGGTGTGCAGTCATAGGTGAAGAGGGAGTAGAGGAGGGGGCTCAGCACACAGCCCTGTGGAACGCCGGTGTTCAGGGTGAGGGTTGAAGAGGTGTGCTTGTCGAACCTAACAGACTGGGGTCTGTTGGTTAGAAAGTCCAGTATCCAGTTGCAGAGGGAAGGAGCGATGCACAGATTACCGTGTTTGGCGATCAATTTTGATGGTATAATGGTGTTGAATGCTGAGCTGTAATCGATGAACAGCATTCTTACGTAAGTGTCTCTGTTGTCGAGGTGGGAGAGGGCGGAGTGAAGTGCCGTTGCAATGGCATCCTCCGTACTCCTGTTCTTGCGGTAGGCAAACTGATAGGGATCCAGTGTGGGGGGTAGGCAGCTTTTGAGGTGTGCCAGGACCAGCCTCTCGAAGCACTTGGTGATGATGGGGGTAAGTGCAACTGGGCGGAAGTTGTTGAGGCTTGCCGCAGTGGAGTGTTTTGGCACTGGCACGATGGAGGTGGTTTTAAGGCACGTGGGGACAACTGCCTGGGCAAGTGACAGGTTGAAGATATCAGTCCAGACGTCTGCCAGCTGCGCCGCACAGACCCTGAGCACGCGCCCGGGGATGCCGTCAGGGCCAGCAGCTTTACGTGCATTAGTCCTACTCAGTGCCACGTATACATCGTAGGGGGTGAGTGTGAGGGGTTGGTGATCGGCAGGTTGCACAGCCTTGATGGCTGTCTCTAGATTGTCCCTGTCGAAGCGGCCATAGAAGTGATTGAGCTCCTCAAGGAAGGAGGCGTCGCTGGATGTGGGGGTGGTGTTGGCGGGTCTGTAGTCCGTGATGGCCTGGATGCCTTGCCACATGCGTCGGGGGTCGGAGTTGTTGTTGAAGTGCTCCTCAATCCTGAGCTTATGGCAGTGCTTGGCCATCTTGATGCCCCTCTTCAGGTTAGCCCTGGCTGAACTGTAGGCTCGAGCATCGCCTGACCTGAAAGCGGTGTCCCGTGCTTTCAGCAGTAGCCTGACCTCGCTGTTCATCCATGGCTTCTGATTCGGGAATATGGTCACCTGTTTGAGGGAGGTGACACTATTGATGGTGGAGTTTATAAAGTCCAGAACAGAGGATGTGTAGGAGTCAATGTCCGTGTGGGAGTCAAGGGTGGCCTGGGCTTATGTTTCTATGTTTCTATGAAGGGCCGAATGGCCTACTCCTGCACCTATTTTCTATGTTTCTCATGTAGGGATAGAGCCAGACAGCTATTTGTGAGACACAATCACACGCGTACAAAACCATGCCAACTATCCAGAACCAGCCCTTGACCATCTAAATACATGTATATTTTAACCCTCAGAATGCTCTAAGTAACTTTCCAACCACAGATGTTACTCACTGGCATATAGTTCCAACACTGTTCCTGCAGGCCTTTTTTTAAGAGACACAACATTTGACCCCCTCTGGTCTTCCGGCACCTCTGCCATATTTCATGACTTAAATCTCACCCAGGGCACCTGCAATTTGCTAGCAAATGTGCCTCCCAGAATATTAGTTCCCGTCCCTTAAAGTTGCAACCCATCCCTCTTGCACAGGTCACATCTGCCCCAGAAGAGATGCCAATGGTACAGAAATCTGAATCCCTGCCTCCTGCACCAACTCCTCAGCCACACATTCATCGCCCCCATTTTTCAGTTCCTACTCTCACTAGCACATTGCAATGAAAACAATCCAGACATCACTTCCCTGGAGGTCCTACTTTTAGACAACAGACAATAGGTGCAGGAGTAAGCCATTCTGTCCTTCGAGCCAGCACCACCATTCAATGTGATCATGGCTGATCATCCCCAATCAGTACCCCGTTCCTGCCTTTCCCCCATATCCCATGATTCTGCTATCCTTGAGAGCTCTAGATAACTATCTCTTGAAAGCATCAAGAGAATTGGCCTCCACTGCCTTCTGAGGCAGAGAATTCCACAGATTCACAAATCCCAGGGTAAAAAGGTTTTATATTTTCTATGTTTCTATATTTCTAATCTTATATGTTTCAATATGATCCCCTGTCATCCCCAGATAAATTCCAGTGTATACAAGACCAGTCCCTCCATTCTTTCAACATATGACAGTCCCGCCATCCCGGGATTTATCCTCGTGAGCCCACACTGCACTCCCTCAATAGCAAGAAAGTCCTTTCTCAAATTTGGAGACCAAAACTGCACACAATGCTCCAGGTGTGGTCTCACCAGGGCCCTGTACAACTGGAGAAGGACCTCTTTGCTCCTATACTCAACTCCTCAGACGTCCTGTTCCTTGGCACCATCCTGGAGTCCCCACTGTTGCTGCAGAATATCCTGTCTGCACCACTAAATGAAGAATCACCTACTACTATGGACAATCAAAACACTTAGTCAGGCTGTTGGTTATAGACTAGAGCTTGGCGTTTAATACCATCATCCCTTCCAAACTAGTTATCAAGCTCATACCACTCTAGTAGTGGGGAAACTGCTAGAGTCAGTTATTAAAGATGGGATAGCAGCACATTTGGAAAGTGGTGAAATCATTGGACAAAGTCAGCATGGATTTACGAAAGGTAAATCATGTCTGACGAATCTTGTGGAATTTTTCGAGGATGTAACTAGTAGCGTGGATGGGGGAGAACCAGTGGATGTGGTGTATCTGGACTTCCAGAAGGCTTTCGACAAGGTCCCACATAAGCGATTAATATTTAAACTTAAAGCATATGGCATTGGGGGTTCAGTATTGATGTGGATAGAGAACTGGCTGGCAAACAGGAAGCAAAGAGTAGGAGTTAACGGGTCGTTTTCACAATGGCAGGCAGTGACTAGTGGGGTACCGCAAGGCTCAGTGCTGGGACCCCAGCTATTTACAATATACATAAATGATCTGGATGAGGGAATTTAAGGCAATATCTCCAAGTTTGCGGATGACACTAAGCTGGGGGGCAGTGTTAGCTGTGAGGAGGATGCTAGGAGAATGCAAGGTGACTTGGATAGGCTGGATGAGTGGGCAAATCTTTGGCAGATGCAGTATAATGTGGATAAATGTGAGGTTATCCACTTTGGTGGCAAAAATAGGAAAACCGACTACTATCTAAATGGTGGCCGATTAGGAAAAGGGGAGATGCAGCGCGACCTGGGTGTCATGGTACACCAGTCATTGAAAGTAGGCATGCAGGTACAGCAGGCAGTGAAGAAAGCCAATGGTATGTTAGCTTTCATAGCAAAAGGATTTGAGTATAGGAGCAGGGAGGTTCTACTTCAGTTGTATAGGGTCTTGGTGAGGCCACACCTGGAGTATTGCGTACAGTTCTGGTCTCCAAATCTGAGGAAGGACATTATTGCCATAGAGGGAGTGCAGCGAAGGTTCACCAGACTGATTCCTGGGATGTCAGGACTGTCTTATGAACAAAGACTGCATAGACTCGGTTTATACTCTCTAGAATTTAGGAGATTGAGAGGGGATCTTATAGAAACTTACAAGATTCTTAAGGGGTTGGACAGGCTAGATGCAGGAAGATTGGTCCCGATGTTGTGGAGGTCCATGACAAGGGGTCACAGCTTAAGGATAAGGGGGAAATCCTTTAGGAACGAGATGAGAAGGAATTTTTTCACACAGAGAGTGGTGGGTCTCTGGAACTCTCTGCCACAGAGGGCAGTTGAGGCCAGTTCATTGGCTATATTTAAGAGGGAGTTAGATGTGGCCCTTGTGGCTAAGGGGATCAGAGGGTATGGAGAGAAGGCAGGTACGGGATACTGAGTTGGATGATCAGCCATGATCATGTTGAATGGCGGTGCAGGCTCGAAGGGCCGAATGGCCTACTCCTGCACCTAATTTCTATGTTTCTATGTCATGGGACTGGGTCTCTGCGCATCCCGCTGCAATTGGATCCTCGACTTCCTCGTTCACAGACCACAGTCTGTTCGAATCGACTGATCGACCGACTGACCAAATGGTGCCAGCACAACAACAATCAGTAAGACCAAGGAACTGATTGTGGACATTGGTAGGGGAAGGATGAGGACCCATAATCTTGTTCACATCAATGGGACGATGGTGGAGAGGCTCCAAAACGTCAAAATCCTGCGCATGCATATTTCTGAAGATCTTTCCTCGACCCAGCACACCGATGCAATTATAAAGTCATCAATGACTTTACTTCCTGAGAAGATTACGGAGATTCGGCATGTCGTAGAGGATTCTCCTAAACCTCTACAGGTGCATGGTAGAGAGCATTCTAGCTGGTTGCACTGTGGCCTGGTTCGTCAACTTGAACACCCAGGAGCGAAAAAGACTACAAAATGTTGTGACCACTGCCCAGTCCATCACCGACTTTGACCTCCCCACCGTCGAAGGGATCTAGCGTAGTCACTGCCTTAAAAAAGCCACCAACATTATCAAAGACCCACATCATCCTGGCCACACACTCATTTCATCATTGCCATCAGGAAGAAGGTAAAGGAGCCTGAAATCTGTAACGTCCCGGTTCAGGAACAGCTTATTCCCTACAGCCATCAGGCTATTTTACTTTGGAGCCACGTGAGTGATTCCGTGAAGAAGTCCCGCCAGTCCACATGCGCGTCATTAAGTCTGACGCATGGCGCACTGTCGGGCTGGCAGGTGCGTAGCCCCACCAGCGGTAAGTTAATAACCCGAGGTAAGTTTTTTAAACTTAGCTTCGGTCTTTTTTGTGGTCTGTGAATCTTGTTTACAGGAAACAAGTCGACCATGGAAAAAATGATCAAGGGAAGGTCGAGGCGGTCCGCTGTGAAAACAGCTACGGAAGACCACGGGAGTGCAGGTAGCGGGCAGCCGTCCATTTCCCCTGCAGAGTCGCTGGCAGCACGGCCAGTGGCTTCCGACTTTGTGCCGGTGGAAGGCACCATGGCTACACTGGTGGGCCGGAAAGCCATTAAAAGGTCTGTGCGGCCCATAGACTCTGATGAGTCAGGCCAGGAGGAAAGCCTTCCTACGATGGATGCCATTTTTGGGCGGCTGTCCAGAATGGAGCTCCTCATGGAGAGGATGCTCCATGCCAATATGCTCGAGGAAGACAAGCTTTATATCCGCGGGTCTCCTCGGGCTGCTTAATGTACCCCTCATGGAGGAGGAGAGTACAAGGAGTCAGTTTTGTTCTGACTTCGAGGCCGGGGGTATAGCCAGTGAGCATGCCTCCAGACAGGGAGACCAGGAATTTGGGGTACCAAGTCTGGCATCCAAATTTACTATTCTGGCTAGAACTGGGGGACCGTTGAACAAGAATTTGGCCAGGACCATTAATTACATGGTATCTCATCAACTGCAAGACCTCACGATGGAGGACACCTCCAGGAAATATCAAACACCCACAAATTGTGCCTCCCTCAGAGTTCCAACGGTGAACCACCCAATCTGGGGTTACATGGGTGTGGGGATCAGAGCCCAAGAATTGAGGCTCCAAAAGATTCTGAAGCTGCTTGCCTCAGAATCACGGCATTCGCCAGGTTGGTTGATGATGGGGCTGTCTCTGAGGAGCAACAGGATGCACTTGCTCTCAATGCAAATTTCGAGATCAACTGTTTAAGGAAGAGTGCCATCCACCCCATGCAAAATCCTAAATTTGCTGTACTATGCAAGACAAGCAATGTGCAGCCTCCGAATTTACTGTTCGGGGATGACCTGTCCAAACAGGTCCGTGACTTGGATGATGAGGCAAAAACGGTTGGCCTCATAAAAGCCCAACCGGCCAGCAAAAATCTCCCCCGGCGGCAGCACCCCTACCAAAATGCAATGGTTTCAGGCCAAGGACCAAGCCGGACCCAGCCAACTATGCGCAATTGGCGTACACCAACATTCTTCTCGAAAACACGGGGGCAGAATTATATAACACCAACTATGGAGTTAGGAGGAGCTGGTTCTTTTTTTGGGGCTGTCACAAGTTGGTGGGAGTTACATTTGTTTTTCAATGAGTGGAGTTGTATAACCTCAGACTTGTTTATGCTGAACAGTAGGTTTTCAAATTGAATTCATTTTCAAATTATGTCCACTCACACAGCATACATCTAAACGGACATACTGTTTTTCACAACAACAGTCTTTAGATGTACAAGCTGAAATTGTAACGCTAGCTAAAAAAGGGGTAATTGAGAAATCTTTTCATCAATTTTTGTCTAATATATTCCCTAGACAAAAGAAAGATGGTGAGTGTCGCATCATTCTTGATCTAATTCGACTTAACCCCGATGTGCAGTATAAACATTTCAAAATGGAAACTTTTGTTACTGCCAAACAACTGGTTTCCAAAGGATGCTATATGGCATGCATAGATCTCAAAGATGCATACTATTAAGTACCCATGCATCATAATCACCGGAGATATTTGAAATTTAGCTGGATGAAGCAATTATGGCAGTTTAAGGCATTGCCTAATGGATTCACTTTGGCTCCCAGGCTACTTACAAAATTGTTAAAACCAGTGTTGGGTCTACTCCAGGCTCAGAATCATATTGTCATGGCCTATTTGGATGATATCCTAATCATAGGCAAGACTAAGCAGTCAGCTGAATTATCTGTTTCAGCTACCAAACTCATGTTTGAGAGATTGGGATTTCTTGTCCATCCAGTTAAATCAAAATTGATACCATCCAGATTCATTGATTATTTGGAGTTCACCATTAATTCAACGCACATGTCTGTGACTCTACCTCCGGGCAAGAGGTCAGAATTAATAGAAGCTTGTAACAACCTCGTTGATGAACAACAATCTTCTATTTGGCATGTGGCTAGTATAATTGGCAAATTAGTAGCTGTGTTTCCAGCCGCACAGTTTGGACCTTTAAATTATCAAAATTTGCAACGTGCACTGATAAAGCATGCAGGTCATTTTGATAGACCTATGCAATTACCAACCGAGTTACAATGGTGGATAGCGAATATTTGGCACTGCTCCAGTAAAATTTGGATTGATACACCTTCAGTAATTTTACAATGATGTTAGTGCTCTAGGATGGGGAGCTACTGATACCATCTCCAGCTGTGGTGGCAGACGGAATATGCATGAGGCATTAATCCTTCAATCCCAGAGTTGTTGGGAGCACTCTATGGTTTAAAAGCGTATTGTACTAGTATGCATGATTTTTCTTGTGCAGCATCAGATTGACAACACTAAAGCAGTAGCATACGTTAATGACATGGGTGGAATCAAGTCGGTATCATGTGATAAGTTGACTAACATTATCTGGCACTGGTGTATTAAACAAGAAACATCTGAATTTCAGCTACCTATTTACCAGGTAGATTTAACGTGGTGGCAGACACCAGATCATGAAAATTTAATGACAATACAGAATGGATGTTGAATCATGAAATATTCACTGATATTGTCGCTCGGTATGGTGTACCAGAGATTGACGTGTTTGCATCCAGATTGAATCACCAGTTACCAAAGTATGTTTCATGAGAACCAGACCCTGGGGCAGTTGTGGTAGATGCATTCTCGCTACACTGGGGTGAAATGTTTTTATATGCATTCCCCCCATTTTGCCTCATCAGCCGGTGCTTGACTAAGATTGAGTAGGACTCGGCCTCAGACATTTTGGTAGTTCCTGACTGGCATACACAACCATGGTTTCCACTAGTTCTGAGACTAATAACATAGCCTTTTTTGGCGATCCCCAAAAGCAGTAACCTGCTGGTTCATCCTGTAACTGCGGAGAATCACCCACTACATGATCGTATTAATCTATTGATTGCAGATTCTGAGGAGACCGTTCCTGGGGCTCGGACTATCAGGGCGTACGGTGGATGTCATTACTGCAGCCTGGAGGGATAGTACTGGAAAACAATATATTTCTCATATCAAGAAATGGGAGTGTTGGAATTTCTTTCCACACTATATTTTGATGAGCGACTTGGCTATAGTGCCATCAGTAGTGTCAGAAGTGCCTTATCGCCCTACCTATGGCAAGGATGGGGACAACACGCTGTTGGGTCTCACCCTTTAATATCTCGGTTCATGAAGGGTATTTTTAACCGTAATCTCCACAGGCCCAGGTACACAGAAATCTGGGATGTGAGTGTGGTTCTCGTATTGCTTCGTCAATGAGCAGTAACATCTCTGTCATTGCCCAGACTCACTCTTAAAGTGGTTATGCTTATGGCACTGGTTTCAGCGCAACGTGTCCAGACATTGCAGAAGCTTCGACTGGACAAGATGGTTTCATCTGTCAACAACATAACCTTTTATGTTTATGACTTACTTAAACAGAGCAGGCCAGGGACGTCAAGGCTTAAACTTGATTTTATGGCATACCCCATAGATCTTCGCCTATGCATAGTTACGCACTTACGGCAGTATATTGAGGTCACCAAGTGCCTTAGAGGCCCCAAATTGGCGTTATTTATCAGTCACAAAAAGCCTCATAAAAAGGTGTCGGTACAGACCATCTTCAGGTGGCTGAAACAGGTTCTAGCTTCCGCCGGAGTTGACACTGATATTTTTAAATCTCACTCCACCAGGGCGGCATCAACGTCAGGTGCGAGGGCACTGGACGTCCCTCTAGACCAAATCCTCGCGGCCGCAGGATGGTCCAAAGAAATTACTTTTGAAAGGTTCTATCACAAACCTCTTGCCACACCAGGGGTGTATGGCCATTCTATTTTGAGTTCTGCCTTGTAGCTTTCCCTTGGGAGAGAGGGGTCGCTATTGGGTTTTCTTTTGTTGAATAAAGCATCAACGTGTTTAATTCTGTATCATGTTTGAATGCATTATTTGTTATTACTCATCCTGTGTCAACCAAGGCAGTGTGTCGTATGGACTCATATCCACAGCATGAAATCACAGCGCTTTCAAGTCTTCATGGATTCACACGTGACTCCGAAGTAAAATAGTAAGATTAAACGAGAACTTACCAGTTTGAAGTTTGATCTTTATTTTATGAGGAGTTACGATGAGTGATTACATGCCCACCGCTCCCAACCCTCATGTCACAAAGGTCATCTGGTAGTTTCTAGGTTTCTAATCTTACTATGTTACTTCAATTACCGTTATCTGTGACTGGCCGGGACTTCTTCACGTAATCGCTCATCGTAACTCCTCATAAAATAAAGTTCAAACTTCAAACTGGTACTTCTCGTTAAATCTTACTATCAAACACAACAATGAATAAGCTCTGAACTGCAAAATACTATATTATTATTGCACTATATTTGTTATTTATAAAACTTTTTTTTCTCTTCCCCTGTTATGTACTATGTTTAAATATTCACATATTCTGTTGTGCTGGGACATAAACACTCAGTTCTTGACTCTCTTGGCTCAGCCTGATCTTAGCCTTACTTGCTGAGCCTCAGTGCCAGGCTTGGTGCCAGAGCCCTGTCTGGTACAGCTGTTCAAACGTGATGTGTCTTCCACCCGACAGTCAAGTCAAGTCAAGTCACATTTATTTATATAGCACATTTAAAAAACAACTCTCATTGGCTAAAGTGCTTTACATTTGTTATAAGAATAGTATAAACAAACCAGGCACGTGCCGCAGGGTAGGCAAGGTAGGTGGTGCCTACCCAGACTAAAATTATAACATAGTAATTACTAAATATAAATAGTAAAAGCATGGGAGAATTATGCCTATCTAAGAGGCCGATCTCTTAGGTAGGTATAATTCATCCGCAGCGCTTGTAACACGGGAAGGTCTCTGCAGCGCACGTGCCGTCAGCGCTGCACGAAGCCGTCAATTTCAAGCGGGGCTGAAAGGCAACTGAAATTCTGCCTTTGCAGCACTGCGCAGGATCAGCAGCCTACTGCGCATGCGCAGCGCTAGTTTCTTGGCGGGGTTTTCAAATATAGATTGGCATTATTTTAAGTGTATCTTAGGAAACTGGGAGAGAAGAATGGAGCTCACGTACCAATGATGTGGTAAGTACATTTCTTGGTGATGTTTTTATATACCGTATTTCCCGGAGTGTGGGGGTGGGGGGGAGCACCTTTCACAGTGTTTGGGGAGTCTGGCCTGGGGTAAAGTTGCGGGGAGGGCACGAATGTTATGAAGGAGGGGCTCGGGATAATGTCACTCGCAACGCTCCTTGCATGGAGGCATGCAATGCCACCGCATTTAGGCAGGGGGGGGGGGAGGAGGAGAAGTAGCTCGGGTGGCTGAGCAGCCGCCGGGCCGAACAGCGGAACCGGCGCCACCTTAGCTCCTTCTGCCAGCCCCCGTTCACCTCTGGCAGCTCTCTGTCTAAAAACCTCTCTCCTGCCGCTTGCTGTCCTCACTCATGTCCTTAAATTCCAACAGCGCGATTGAGGTTAATCAGCTGTGGGAAATTAAGGATTTGCGGGAAGAGGCTGACATGAGCGAAGTCGGCGAGCAACAGGTGAGAGGTGTTCAGACGGAGAGCACTGCCAGAGGTGAGCGGGCCAGCAGAAGGCACTGAAGTGGCGGCCTGTTCTGCTGTCGGGTCCTGGCGGCCGCTTGCAGCTCCCCAAGCTGCTTCTATCCCCGGCTACAGAGGGGTGGCTTCGCGCCTGGAGTGCTGCGGCACCGGTTAATGAGTGAGTTACTGGCATTATCCCTGACCCCCTTCTTCTCAACACTCCTGCCCTCCCCGCAACTTCATGCCTGGCACAGACTCTCCACACGCTGTGAAAGGCACTCTCCCCCCAATTGGTCCCTTGAAAAGTGGTGATGCACATAGTACATAACAGGGGAAGTTGCAGTAATCTAGACTCCCATTTTTCCCACCATCTCTCCACCTGCCAGCACCCTTCACCCCCCCCCCCCCCCCCATCCATACAGTAATTTAGAATAAAGGAGACTAGGAAGCCTCAGGCAAATTGAATTGAATTGTTATTGTTTTTATTTTTATTTTTTATTTTTACGGAGAGAAAATCTGCGCATGCGCGGTTTAATTTTCTTTAAAGCCGACTGAGTGCCTACCCTGAGTAATTACTCATGGCACGTGCCTGAATCAAACAAACTACATGTATATATACATATAGCCCTCACTCAGAGGACGTCAAAAAGGCTTGGGAGTACAGGTAAGTTTTTAGTCTTGAGTTAAAGGAGTCGATGGAGCGGGCAGTTCTGATGGGAAGAGGGATGCTGTTCCACAGTCTAGGAGCTGCAACCACAAAGGCGTGGTCGTCCCTGAGCTTATGCCTAGACCACGGGACATTCACCAACCGCAAGTCGGCTGATCTGAGGGACCTGGAGGTGGTGTGGTGGGTGAGAAGACTTTGAATGTAGGTGGGTGTAAGCCCATTGAGGGCTTTGTAGACATAGAGGAGGATCTTGAAATTTATACGGAACCGCACAGGGAGCCAGTGGAGAGAGAGGTCAGGATCGGGGTGATGTGGTCCCTTTTTTGGGTGCCCGTCAGGAGTCTCGCTGCGGCGCTTTGGACCAGTTGCAGGCGGGACAGGGATGATTGGCTGATGCCAGTGTGGAGGAAGTTGCAGTAATCTAGACGGGAGGAGATAAATGTGTGGATGATCTTTTCGATTACCTGTGGAAGGGTGATGACCACAGGGGTCACCAGCACTCCATGTCTATTTCCCATCCTCGTGGTCACCCACCTTCTCTCTTCCTTGGGCATGAGGAACTCACTATACATCTTGTCCAATAAGCTCTAATTCTCCCAGATGGTCCTGAGGTCATCCAGCTCTAGTTCCGTAATGTGGTCTTTAAGGAGCTGCATCTGGCCACAATTTCCACCAGTGTAGTCATCAGGGACACTGGTTTCCCTGACTTCCCACATCCTGCAGGAGGAGCATTGCACCAACTTACCTGCCATCAGCAACTGAACCAAGAAAGTTGAACAAAGGGGACTATGGAGTCAGTTGAACTAAGGGGACTATGGAGCCATGAGGGAGAAGCTGGGCAAAGTTGACTGGAAAGATCCCGAGCAGGGATGGCAGGTATTTCTGGGAATAATACAGAAGGTGCAGGATCCATTCATTCCAAAGAGGAAGAAAGATTCCAAGGGAGTAAGGGGCGACCGTGACAGACAAGGGAAGTCAGGGACATCACAAAAATAAAAGCGAAGTACAACATAGCAAAGATGAGCGGGAAGCCAGAGGATTGGGTCACGTTTAAAGAGCAACTGAAGATAAATAAAAAGGCAATAAGGGGGGGGGGGGGGGGGAGATGAGATACGAAGGTAAGCTAGCCAAGAATATAAAGGAGGATAGTTAAAGCTTACTTAGGTATGTGAGGGGAAGAAATTAGTTAAGACCAAAGTTGGACCCTTGAAGACTGAAAAGGGTGAATTTATTATGGAGAACAAGGAAATGGCAAATGAGTTCAACAGCTACTTTGGATCCATCTTCACTAAGGATGACACAAACAATCTTCCTGATGTACTAGAGGACCACTGATGGAGGAACTGAAGGAAATCCACATTATGTAGGAAATGGTGTTGGGTGGACTGATGAGTCGTGATCATATTGAATGGCGGTGCAGGCTCGAAGGGCCGAATGGCCTACTTCTGCACCTATTTTCTATGTTTCTACGTTTCTATGATGGGACTGAATGCTGATAAATCCCCAGGGCCTGATGGTCTGCATCCCAGGGTACTTAAGGAAGTTGCTCTTGATATCGTGGATGCATTGGTGATAATTTTCAAATGTTCTATAGATTCAGGCACAGTTCCTGTGGATTATAGGGTAGCTAATTGTAGATTGGTTATTGCATGTGAACCAATCAGAATAATGTACTACCACTAACTCCACCTTACTGTACACTTTATATTAACACCCATCTCCCATATTACGTAATTACACTGTTGGTAGAGATGAACTAACAACGTATTGTACTGCACCACCATGACTGATGATTAAAGATGATTTAAACACCAGACTGTGTTTACATGGTGTCAGACAGCTGGAAATTACCCATTGCGTCCTTTTATCGGTTTTTATTTGCTTTTTATTAGTCTTGGTCTTTTACTGCATTGGCTTACTCGTGTCGCAAGCAAACCCAACTCATCTTTGATGCAGACATAGGTGAGCGATGGAGGCTCTTTGAGATTGACTATGAGCACTACTAGTAAGATTAAACGAGAACTTACCAGTTCGAAGTTTGATCCTTATTTTATGAGGAGTTACGAAGAAGGATTACGTGAAGAAGCCCCGCCGGAGCGCATGCTTGTCATACTTCAAAGCAGCGGCGTGAAAACGCAATAGCCGAAGTAACATAGTAAGGCTTTTAGAAGACTAGAACTACCAGATGATCCTTTAGATTATGAGGGTGGGAGCGGAGGGCACGTAATCCCTCATCGTAACTCCTCATAAAATAAGGATCAAACTTCAAACTGGTAAGTTCTCATTTAATCTTACTATTTTACTTCGGAGTCACGTGAGTGACTATGTGAAGATTTCAAAGCTCTGTGATTTCATGCCGTAGATACAGTTCCATACAACACACTGCCTTGGTTGACACAGGATAACCAAATAATGTATCAAACATTGTTTAATTTATACAATAAATGTTTTAAACAAAATTTTACACAACAGTAATAACCCCTCTTTCGCAGGGGAAATTACAAAAGAGAACTCAAACAGAACCCAAAACAGCTAGCTCAATCTTTGCATTGTAAGGACAGATTTGTCATAAACCCTAAAAGGTTCCTTAACTGGACCATCCTGCCGTGAGGATTTGGTCTAATGGCATGTCCTGCGCCGTTGATGCCGTCCTGTTGGAGTGATTTAAACACATCAGTGTGTACTCCAGCAAAATGCAAACCTGTTTCAGTGATCTAGCAATAGCTTGTACTGACACCTTTGTATGAGGTTTTATGCGGCCAATGACCATCACAGTTTCAGAGCCTCTGAGACTCTTGATAACCTTGATATTATTAGCTCAGATGCGTAATTACATATAGTCTTAGATCAATGGGTATATTTTAAGCTTATTTTGGTTCCAGCCATCCCTGGCCTGCTCTGTTTGATTAGATCATATGCATAAAACACAATATCATCTACAGAAGAATGCATGCTGTCCAGTCATAACCTTTGTAATATTTGGACCCATAGTGCTGCCACTAGCACCATGAGCATAGGAGGTATGTATTGGAGTTCCTGGTCACTTTGATCACTTGATCACTTTGAACATGATCACTTTGAGCGTTAACTTCCGGAAAGGCAGAGATGTAATTGGAGCCCATTGCCAAAGCAGTGTGAGAACTATGCTCACATCCCAGATTTCTGAATATGTACATCTGGGAGGGTTTTGTTAAAATACCTCCTATGAATCGGGCCACCAATAGATGAGATCCGACAGAGTGTTGGCCGGACCCTTGCCCTAAGTAGGAGGACAAAGTACTTCCAGCACTATAAATGGAACTATAGCTTCACTGCTCGTCAAAATGCAATGTAGCCAGGAACTCCAATACATCAGGTATGCCTGCAACTTATGATAAGATATATTTAACTGTAAACAGGACATCTCCCATTTCTTAATATGAGATAATATTGTTTTTTAGTATTATCTCTCCAGACCATCGTAATCACATCGACTGTTCTACTCAATATTCTGAGTCCCTGGAACAGTCTGGTCAGAAGATACAAATCAATAAATTAATATGCTCATGTAAAGGGGAACTTTCCTCCGGTCCCAGTGACTGTAATTGGGATGATCATGAATGCTGTGTCATCCGTCTCAAACCAATGGGACCATGCTGTGTGGACCAGTTTAGAACCCACTAAACACCTAAGTGTAGTCATACTCTATTTTGGTGAGACCTTGATTGAATGAGGAAGAAATAGGGAAAGCATAAGAACGTACATCCCCAATGTAGCGAGAATGTATCCTCCGCTATTGCCCCTAGATTTGGTTCCCATGCCGAATACAGGTACTGGTAATTTAACCCAGATGCAACAGATCTATGTCTGGCAATCCATACCGGCTAACAATTCGTAAACTTTTGGATTCTTAATTCATTTTTTGTTTGTCATGGAATTTACATGACCTGGTGTCTGCAACTTTCGCATTATTTCTACCTGATAGGTAGATATCTGAGACCCAGATGTTCCTTGTAATGCACCAGTGCCAGATGAGGCTAGGCAGACTGTTATAGAATAATGACCTCATTCTACCCATGTGATTGATATGGGTACCAACTGTGGTATTATCAATTGGAAGCTGCACATAATCATGCATTGTTGAGCAGAATTCTTTAGACCATAGAATGCACCCAGCTATTCTACGCAGTTTACCCCAGCCTCTGCAGGGTTAATGCTTCTTTCACATTTTATCTGCCGCCCCAGCCAGACTTGATATCAGTGGCTCCTCATCCTGAAGCTCACATCAGTTTGTAAACTAAAGGTTATTGAGTCAGAATGTCTCTAGCACATCGCGAGACATTAGTTACAATTTTGGCCGTACGCAAAGTACTGCCATGTTAATTAACCAATTACCTCAAATAGCCAATCATTCTAAATGGTACTAATCTAAGTTTAATTTGATGGGTGAGGACCTAACCTCTCAACAGGTGTGTGGTAGCTGAATATTTATCTTTCAGATATATGGCTGCCATATAACACCCTTTTTTATCCCAATTACAATACTGAATTTTTTATTTAAACCTTTTATGCTGGCCCTTAAGGGTTAAGTATGTTCCGGCCCAGAATGACTCGACACCCACCATCGCTATTCTACCCACCCAGGCTATTCTAGACTGGGTATTGAGTGATGACAAAGGGTTAGTTAGCACTCTTGTTGTGCATGGCCCCTTGGGCAAGAGTGACCATAATATGGTTGAGTTCTTCATTAGGATGGAGAGTGACAAAGTTAAGTCAGAAACAACGGTTCTGAACTTTAACAAAGGTAACTTGAAGGTATGAATTGGCCAAGATAGACTGGCAGGTGATTCTTAAAGGGTTGACAGTGGATGTGCAATGGAAGGTATTTAAAGACTGCATGGATGACAAAAAATGTTCATACCAGTTTGGCAAAAGAATTAATCAGGGAAGGTGGTGCATCCATGGATAACAAGGGAAATCAGGGATAGTATAAAAACAAAAGATGAGGCATACAAATTGGCCAGAAAAAGCAGCCTACCGGACGACTGGGAAAAATTCAGAATCCAGCAGAGGACAAAGGGCTTAATTAGGAAAGGGAAAATAGATTATGAAAGGAAACTGGCAGGGAACATAAAAACTGACTGCAAAATGTTTATAGATATGTGAATAGAAAGAGACTAGTTAAAACAAATGTTGGTCCCTTCCAAGCAGAAACAGGTGAATTGATCATGGGGAACAAGGACATGGCAGACCAATTGAATAACTACTTTGGTTCTGTCTTCACTAAGGAAGACATAAATAGCTAAGGTAATTCCACTTTTTAAAAAAGGAGGGAGAGAGAAAGCGGGGAATTACAGACCAGTTAGTCTAACACCGGTAGTGGGGAAACTGCTAGAGTCAGTTATTAAAGATGGGATAGCAGCGCATTTGGAAAGTGGTGAAATCATTGGACAAAGTCAGCATGGATTTACGAAAGGTAAATCATGTCTGACAAATCTGATAGAATTTTTCGAGGATGTAACTAGTAGAGTGGATGAGGGAGAACCAGTGGATGTGTTATATCTAGACTTTCAGAAGGCTTTCGTCAAGGTCCCACATAAGAGATTAGCATAGAAACTTAAAGCACACTGTATTGGGGGTTCCGTATTGATGTGGATAGAGTACTGGCTAGCAGACAAGAAGCAAAGGGTAGGAGTAAACGGGTCCTTTTCAGAATGGCAGGCAGTGACTAGTGGTGTACCGCAAGGCTCAGTGCTGGGACCCCAGCTATTTACAATATATATTAATAATTTGAACGAGGGAATTCAATGCAACATCTCCAAATTTGCAGATGACACCAAGCTGGGGGGTATAGTTAGCTGTGAGGAGGATGCTTGGAGGCTGCAGGGTGATTTGGATAGGCTGAGTGAATGGGCAGATGCATGGCAGATGCAGTATAATGTGGATAAATGTGAGGTTATCCACTTTGGTGGCAAAAACAAGAGGGTGGACTATTATCTGAATGTTGGCAGATTAGGAAAAGGGGAGATGCAACGAGACTTGGGTGTCATGGTACACCAGTCATTGAAAGTAGGCATGCAGGTGCAGCAGGCAGTGAAGAAAGCAAATGGTATGTTAGCATTCATAGTGAAAGGATTTGAGTATAGGAGCAGGGAGGTTCTACTGCAGTTGTACAGGGTTTTGGTGAGGCCACACCTGGAGTATTGCGTACAATATTTTCCCTTTCCTAATTAAGCCCTTTCTCCAAATCTGAGGAAAGACATTCTTGCCATAGAGGGGGTACAGAGAAGATTCACCAGACTGATTCCTTGGATGTCAGGACTTTCATATGAGGAAAGACTGGGTAGATTTGGCTTGTACTCGCTGGAATTTAGAAGATTGAGGGGGGATCTTATAGAAACATATAAAATTCTTAAGGGGTTGGACAAGCTAGATGCTGGAAGATTGTTCCCGATGTTGGGGGAGTCCAGAACAAGGGGTCACAGTCAAAGGATAAGGGGTAATTCCTTTAGGACCGAGATGAGGAAAACATTCTTTACACAGAGAGTGTTGAGTCTCTGGAATTCTCTGCCACAGAAGGTAGTTGAGGCTAGTTCATTGGCTATATTTAAGAGTGTGTTAGATGTGGCACTTGTGGCTAAAGGGATCAGGGGGTATGGAGAGAAGGCAGGTACGGGATACTGAGTTGGATGATCAGCCATGATCACATTGAATGGCGGTGCAGGCTCGAAGGGCCGAATGGCCTACTCCTGCACCTATTTTTCTATGTTTCCATGTTTCTATGAAAGGATATGGTTTTTGAGGTGGCATCGTTGCCTCAGTTTTAGTCTCATCATCCAGGTGTTCCCCTGGGTGCTAGAGGATCTGATTCAAGGCTGTGACTGTGGGTTGAGCGTAGGCTGGACATTTATTCGTAAATATTAAACTAACAAATGGGCATTTCACAGCAGGGTCCTTATCCTGCTGTGTTTAGATAGTGGCCTTGCCATTTGTCCAAGCGCCATAATTCCACCATAATACCAGTTTTTTAGGACATTTGCAGCCTTAATTCATGCGCCCTCATGATGCGCTCCTTTAGGGCGATGCACAGTAAACAGTAGCAATGTAACAAAATTTTGAGATTTAAAAAATCAAGTCTGCAATTTATCCCATCAGATAAAGCATAAAAATAAGTTTAATTTGACACCTAATTCACTCTCATATCTTCAGTATTAAAAAAGCTATGGCCATTTTCATACTCGGAAATTAGCATCTTGTTCCCCATTGCTTTTCCATTGACTTAACACAAAGGTTGTGATTGAGGACAGTCAAAAGCCCATAACTTTCTTAAAAATTAAGAGAACTGAAAGAAATGTTCAGTTATTATAGATTGAAGTATTCTGAAACAAATATGAAACAATCTTATTTGGATGACCTGAAATTAAAGCATATAATTAGTTAGTTACCCAATTGTAGCTAATTACAAAATTCAATTACTAGATCTAAACATCTATCCATTTCTTAAGATTTTTTTTTAATGTAAAGCCTAAGTGTCCAATTAACATTCACACAATAAGTCACAATATAACATGATTTTTAAATCTAATTGTCATTAATTTATAGGCCAAATTGAAGGAATTCATTGTTTAATGCCCGTAAATTAATGGGCATTTTAAACAGCTTGCGAGTGGGATTTTCTGGAACGCGATGGATTAGAACGTTGCGGTTGCGGTGAATTTAAACCCAATATCGGCAGGAAAAATTCAGATGGGGACTAAATCATCGTTTCGCAACATGAAATGTTCATTAAAGTCTCCTAAGCAAGCAAGTGTATATGTAAAAATAAACAGCTTTCACTTACCTGTCTCCTACGTAAAATCGGTCCCCGTTGTCGGTGTTCACGGCATTAGGAGCTAATTTTTATTTTACTGCAGCCATAAAATAGTCGGGCTATTTATTTAAAATTAACTTACCGGCAGTTGGAACAAATCTCCAGAAATAGATCGCACTCCGAGAAAAGAATGCTCCGGATGGCAAGGGGAAAACCGCATTTTAACACCGCCCCCCCCCCCCCCTTAAAGGCGCCAAAATCACGCACACGGCCAGTGACAGAACTGCAGCCCCGCTAAAGGTACGTTTTGTAACATACCTATAAACAGGTGTTTGATATGTGAATTTCTTCCATTATGAAGTCATGGAACTGGTGAGGACCATTAATTTGCTGGCCAGATTGTCATTCCTGACTTCACCGATATGGTAAATTGCTAACCACATCCGGCACACCTGGAGCGTGGCTCTTGTGCTTTGGTGTATGCACATAAGCAGTGACACCAACTTCAGGGTCAGCATTCTACTGCCCTGGTTCTCCTGGCTGATGCTCACGGGAGGTCACACACAGCCCTAACAAGGTGCTGCAGTGCTGGGTCCCCATGTCGTGGCTCTCCCGGCTGATGCTCACATTGTGAAAAGTTCGGTGTCAGCAACCCATTGACCCAAACTGGTCTGCCCTTTACCACAGGGAGACCTTGAGCAGCCCTGTCCTAGGCGCTGCTGGCATGGCTCTCCCGTAGGCCGGCGCTTTGACACAGGAAACAGCCCTGTTCCAGGCGCTGCTGGCGCGGCCTGTCCCATAGTGCCGTGCTATTATAGTGGAGTCTCACTAATTTGGTAGTGTGAATTTGTAAAGGGTGAAAATACCCTTATTATCGAAGAGGAACCCTTGCAGCCCAACTCACCCGAGTTCTAATAGGGCTGCACAAGTTCTCTCTCCCTCCAATCTTACTCCATGCCTGGGGCAACGTGTCTGTGAGTC
The DNA here is from genome assembly GCA_963514005.1 of Raja brachyura. The sequence continues at coordinate 3,422,056 of OY740781.1, forward strand.
GCTGACCGACTGTCAGCGACTCTAGCATTATTTAAACCGCATCCCCGCAGGCTGGAAGCCACTGACTGCTTTGTCAGCGGCTGTTATCTGGAAACCCGATCTTTGCCGGCTATCCGCTTCAGCGGTTGGACCGGGGTTCCCCCGCAGCCCATAACTGGCTTAGGCATCGGACCGATAAATCTGGCAGGAAACCTCTGTAAAGCGAGGCTCCTGCTCAAACAGACAATGCTGGTAAGTAAAAACACTTACCTTCTAGGTTGAAACTTACCGCCGCGAGGAGCATTGCCCCGCCAGTCTGGTGCTTGCCAATGCGTCTGATATAATGACAAGCATGCGCTCTGGCGGGGCTTCTTCACGTAGTCACTCACGTGACTCCGAAGTAAAATTCAATATCGTCCATCGCAATGATCCGGATGATGTCAAGGCATCACCTTTGATCAACCTGGCGGGACCCGAGACTATGCGCATGCGCAAACCTTCGACTTTGCATCACCTGTACATGATGGGAATGGCCAGGTGGTGGTCCCAGCTGAGACAATGCGCAAACCTAATGTGCTGCTACGTGAATTCCGTGAGCTATGTGACCTGCCATCGAACCGCATTCTGGAAAGAGCAAAGTTCTTCGCACGCCAACAGCTTCCGGATGAACCTGTGGAATGTTTCATTTGTGATTTGAAGTATATGGCCCTGAGATGTCGCTTTGGTGAGATAACGAATGAGTTAATACGCAACAAACTTGTTAGCTGCATGTCTGATCAAATTCTCAAAACAGAGCTACTCCGAAATGCTGACCTGACTCTTGAACAAGCTGTGCATGCCTGCCGTATGTCGGAGGTTGTAGCCCCACTGAGTGATCAGCTTGACACTCAGAAAAATAATATAAATCAGAACGGTTTTGTTAAACACACCGCGTCAACTGCCACGAGAAGATTTGTGAATGAGCCACCGCAGAGGTGCTCTAACTGCAACTACATCCATAATAAAGGTCGACAGTTTTGCCCAGCAAATGGCAAATCATGTAATTACTGTAAGAAAATGAATCATTTTGCTTCTTGTTGTCATTCTCGTGGGAACCGTAATGCCAATTCAGAGTCTAATCTACACCTGCTGCAGCAAGACCCAACATTCTCCAACTCCCATGAACAGTTTGAAGCTGCCCACGAAGACGAACCAATTATCTCATACGCTGAGTTTGCTGTTCACACTCTCCTCCACACATCTGGTAAGCTCTTGGAGCCTGCTGTTACCGTGCACATTAATAACACGTCTCTGTAACTGCTAAATTGGACACGGGAGCACGCGTGAACGTAATGTCCCTGAAAGTCTACACCAAGATAAGAAATAATGAGACCTTGACTAAGGATGCCTCTACCTTGCATGCTCACGGGTGGGTGGGGGGGGGGGGGGGGGAGGAGGTGCTGCACCCTCTCGGAAAAGCTGATTTCAAGTGTGTAGTGGACAATGTCACAAAGAACCTGATTTTCTACGTTGTAAAATCGAACTCTGAGACTTTATTGGGAATTCATGCATGCCAAGACCTGGGGTTAGTGTCCTTCGGATGCGCTGTCCACAAGTTATGCCTATCTGACGAACCGACACAAATCTATCATGATATGTTTGACGACAAACTGGCACGTTGCCAATAACTTATAAAATCACCATTGACCCCACTGTTGTCCCAGCTATCCGTGCCCCTCACCACATACCGCATGCTATGCGTGACAGAATTCAAGCTGAACTGAGACACATGTTGTCCATGGGGGTACTGGCTGAAATAAGTGAACCCACAGACTGGGTCTCCACCATCGTTGTTACAAAAAAGAAAGACAAAGATGAGCTCCATGTGTGCATTAACCCAAAGACCTGAACACAGCTATTAAACACCCACACTACCCGATGAGAACCATCGAAGACGTTGCAGACCAAATTGGCGCGCAACAGTGTTCTCTGTAATAGATGGCAGATGCCTCTAGATGACGCGTCCTCGAACCTCACTACATTTGCCACACCATTTGGCAGATTCAAGTTCCTCAGAATGCCATTTGGAATTAACTAGGCCAGAGAGGTCTTTCAGAGAGCCATTCTGGTGTATGGCCGTGACTTAGTGGAGCACGACTCAAATTTAAATAAGATTCTGGACAGGGCACGTGAGATTAACCTACAGTTCAACCCCATGAAGTGCAAGTTCCGTGTCTCAGAGGTTGCCTATGTCGGACACGTGTTCACCTGCGAAGGGTTGAAGCCAGACCCTAAGAAGACTGCAGCCATCAATGAACTGCCTGCTCTCACAGATGTACACAGCCTTCAGCACTTCCTGGGTATGGTTAACTATCTGGGGAAGTTCATACCCAACCTCAGCGAACTTATCTTGCCACTGAGACAGCTCACTTACAAGGACACTGCCTGGACCTGGTACCAGCAACGCTAACAAGTGTTTGACTCATTAAAACTTCAGTTAGCCAGCTTGACGTATTTCGACCTCAAGCTGCCAGTCACTATCACCTGTGATGCCTCGCAATACGATTTAGGTGCAGCCTGCCTGCAAACATCTGGTGATTGCACCATGCTACCTGTATCGTATGCCTCTCGCACCATGGCAGAGATCGAACAGCACTATGCCCAAATTGAAAAGGAGGTGCTAGCCGTTGTTTTCGCAGGTTCAAAGTTTAAAGATTTTATCTTTGGAAAAACTATTACAATTGAAACTGACCACCACCCACTGGTCACCATCCTGAACAAGCCTATTCACGCAGCGCCTGCACGTTTGCAGTGCATGATGATGCAGCTCCAGCGCTTTGACTTCCTGCTTGTTTACAAAAAGCGCAAAGATATGCTCATCGCTGACACTCTCTCTTGAGCGCCACAGGCGTCCTGTCAACAACATCGCTTTGAGTGCGACGAGCTTACTTTGCTTAAAGCCGACTTCGTCCCCACGGAACAATTGCTTCGCCTTGCGGAACATACAGCTGCTGACAGAACGCTACAGCTGCTCTCCTCTATTATCAAGAGTGGTTGTCCCACAAAACAATCCAACACACCACTAGATATACCGCCATTCTTCTTGGTTCGCGACGAACTGGTGAAACAAGACGGGATCATTGTGAAGGGTCACAAAGTTGTGATTCCCGCATCCCTGCACGATGAGCACTACAAGGATGTCCACAATAGCCACCCAGGTACCGAGGCCACGCTTACCCATACACAAAGCATGTTTTACTGGCCAGGAATGATCAAATACATACGTGACAAAACAGCATCCTGCTCCATTTGCAACAGCTTGGCACCACACAAACAGAAACAGCCTCTCCTGCAACAACCCGCTCCAGAACTACCTTGGTCATCCGTCGCTGCGGATATTTTTGAGCGGCATGGTAAACACTATCCAGTTCTGGTCGATTCCTATTCCAATTGGTTTGAACTTGATCTGCTGCCTACCATTACGTCTGAGATGGTTATACAAAAGCTTCAGAGACATTTATCTGTACACGGCGTACCAGTTCGACTGCAAACTGACAACGGGAGACAGTTCACCAGCCAGGCATTTAAAAACGTTACCAAACGTTGGAACTTTCAGCATGTTACCAGCAGCCCCGAATACCCTCAATCAAACGGCCTCGCTGAGCGTGCTGTCAGGAGTGCAAAACAGTTGGAACTTTCTCATCTTGCCAATTGCGATGTCTACCTGGATCTGTTAAACCTGACAAACATTTCCAAGGATGGTGTTCTAGGCTCTCCCGCCCAGCAACTGATATCTCGCTCGACACGGCCCCAGCTCCCCGTCGCCCAGCAACAGCTGAAGCCACAGGTGCTCAAACCTGCTGCGGACCTGAAGCATATTCAGGAGAAACATGATGTCCAGAAGCGCGCATATGACAAGTCGAGCAAACCACTTAAACTGTTACTCGAAGGTCAAGTGGTTCGCCTGCAGAGTGCAGTTGGACATACCCAACTGGGTTTCGTTGAGGGGCCAGCGAAAGAACCTGGTTCCTACCTTGTCAACGTTGATGGTGTTCTGTACCGGCGCAGCCGTCAACATCTTCTTCCCATGAACGAACCGCGACCAGCTCCTCCCGGTCCCCATGCACCGCCTGCCCCTGTTGTTCAAGACAACTGCTGCAATTGTTCGTCACAGACCCCCTGACCCCAGCATGCAATCTCTGCATCATTCAGTTCCCTCATCCCCCAGTGCCCCTAGTCCTGTATGCTCGCCCCGCCGCTCCTCTCCAGGATCCCCGGCTGCTTTCTCTTTCTTGGGTTCCTCACCCCGCAGCCCTACTAACTTTTCCGGTTTGTCCGTACACGTTCAGTTCGGGTTAGCAGACCGCCTGACAGGTGCAGCGAATATGTTTAACCGCACGTGTTTTAACATCTGTTTAACAACTCTTTTCTCTACGGGGAAGGATGTAGATTGGTTATTGCATATGAACCAATCAGAGTAATGTACTACCACTAACTCCACCTTACTGTACACTTTATATTAACACCCATCTCCCATATTACGTAGGTTACACAAAAAGCTGGAGAAACTCAGCGGGTGCAGCAGCATCTAAGGAGCGAAGGAGATCACTCCTATCTCCTTCACTCCTTAGATGCTGCTGCACCCTCGATTCTCCAGCATCTGCAGTTGCTTCTTTAACACTCCCATATTACGTAGTTACACTGGTGGTAGAGATGAACTAACAACGTATTGCACTGCACCACCATGACTGATGATTAAAGATGATTTAAACACCGGACTGTGTCTGTACAGCTGTTTACACTAATTTTATCTCACTTTTTAAGAAAGGCGGCAGAGAGTAAACAGGGAATTATAGACCAGTTAGCCTGACATCGGTGGTGGGAAAGATGCTGGAGTCAATCATAAAAGAAGAAATAGCAGCACATTTAGATAGCAGTAACAGGATCGGTCCCACTCTGCATGGATTTACGAAGGGGAAATCATGCTTGACTAATCTTCTGGAATTTTTTGAGGATGTATCTAGGATAATAGACAAGGGAGAGCCAGTGGATGTGGTGTACCAGGACTTTCAGAAAGCATTTGATAAGGTCCCAAATAGGAGATTAACGGGTCCCTTTCAGAATGGCAGACAGTGACTAGTGGGGTACCGCAAGGCTGGTGCTGGGACAGCATCTATTTACATTATATATTAATATTATAGATGAAGGGATTACAAGTAACATTAGCGAATTAGCAGATTAGCAGATTAGCAGATCCAAAGCTGGGTGGCAGTGTGAACTGTGACGAGGATGCTATGAGAATGCAGGGTGTCTTGGACAGGTTGGGTGAGTGGGCAGATGCAGTTTAATGTGGATCAATGTGATGTTATCCACTTTGGTAGCAAAAACAGGAAGGAAGATTATTATCTAAATTGGAGGTAGACAAAAATGCTGGAGAAACTCAGCGGGTGAGTTAGCATCTAGGGAGCGAAGGAATAGATGACGTTTCGGGTCGAGACCCTTCTTCAGACTCAGAAGAAGGGTCTCGACCTGAAACGTCAACTATTCCTTCGCTCCATAAATGCTGCCTCACAATAAACAATAGACAATAGGTGCAGGAGTAGCCCATTCGGCCCTTCGAGCCAGCAGCGCTATCTAGTTATCTAGCTCTCTCTTGAAAGTATCCAGAGAACCGACCTCCAATGCCCAGAGAATTCCACAGACTCACAACTCTTTGTGAGAAAAATTGTTTCCTCGTCTCCGTTCTAAACGGCTTACCCCTTATTCTTAAAATATGGCACCCTGGTTCTGGACTCCCCAAACATCAGGAACATGTTTCCTGCCTCTAGTGTGTCCAAACCCTTAACAACCTTATATGTTTCAATAAGATCTCCTCTCATCCTTCTAATCTCCAGAGTGTACAAGCCCAGCCTCTCCATTCTCTCAGCATATGACAGTCCCGCCACACCGGGAATAAACCTTGTAAACCTACGCTGCACTCCCTCAATAGCAACAAAGTCCTTTCTCAAATTAGGGGACCAAAACTGCACACAATACTCCAGGTGTGGTCTCACTGGGGCCCTGTACAACTGCAGGAGGACCTCTTTGCTCCTATACTTGACTCCTCTTGTCATAAAGGCCAACATGCCATTCACTTTCTTCACTGCCTGCTGTACCTGCATGCTTACTTTCATAGACTGATGAACAAGGACCCCCAGATCCCGTTGTACTTCCCCTTTTCCCAACTTGATGCCATTTAGATAGTTATCTGCCTTCCTACTTTTATACGAAAGTGGATAACTTCACATTTATCCACATTAAACTTCATCTGCCATGCATCTCCCTACTCCCCCAACCTGTCCAAGGCACCCTGCATTCTCATAGCATCCTCCTCACAGTTCACACTGCCACCCAGCTTTGTGTCATCTGCAAATTTGCTAATGTTACTTTGAATCCCTTCATCCAAATCATTGATGTATATTGGAAATAGCTGCGGTCCCAGCACCGAGCCTTGCGGTATCCCACTACCACTAGTCACTGCCTGCCATTCTGAAAGGGACTTGTTAATCTCTACTCTTTGTTTCCTGTCTGCCAACCAATTTTCTATCCATGTCAGCACTCTACCCCCAATACCATGTGCCCTAATTTTTCCCACTAATCTCCTATTTGTGACCTTATCAAATGCTTTCTGAAAGTCCAGGTACAGTACATCCACTGGCTCTCCCTTGTCCATTTTCCTAGTTACATCCTCAAAAAAATCCAGAAGATTAGTCAAGCATGATCTCCCCGTCGTAAATCCATGCCGCTATTTCATCTTTTATAATTGATTCCAGCATCTTCCCCACTACCGATGTCTGGCTAACTGGTCCATAATTCCCTATTTTCTCTCTCCCACCTTTCTTAAAAAGTGGGATAACATTAGCTACCCTCCAATCCACAGGAACTGATCCTGAGTCCATAGAACATTGGAAAATTATCACCAATGCATCCACAATTTCTAGAGACACTTCCTTAAGTATCCTGGGATGCTAACCATCGGGCCCTGGGGATTTATCAGCCTTCAGTCCCATCAGTCTACCCAACACCATTTCCTGCCTAATGTGGATTTCCTTCAGTTACCTCCGTCACCCCAGATCCTCTGGCCACTACTATATCAGGAAGATTGTTTGTGTCCTCCTCAGTGAAGTCAGATCCAAAGTACCTGTTCAACTCATCTGCCATTTCCTTGTTCCCCATAATAAATTCACCTTTTTTGGTCTTCAAGGGTCCAACTTTGGTTTTAACTAATTTTTTCCTCTTCACATACCACTTCACCCACTGAGTTTCTCCAGCATTTTCTCCAGCATATGCAGATACATGCTTGCCATGAGCAAAAATTATCTGGCCTCCCATCAACTCCAAGATCAAAGATGGAGGACACAACTGCCAAATATCATACTCCACTAAACTGTGCCTCACTCAGTGTCCCAGTTGTAAACCAATCTATCTGGGGACACATTGGAAGGGGCGTCAGAGCTCAATTTACAATTCAAAAAATCATAGAAACATAGAAACATAGAAAATAGGTGCAGGAGTAGGCCATTCGGCCCTTCGAGCCTGCACCGCCATTCAATGTGATCATGGCTGATCATCCAACTCAGTATCCCATACTTGCCTTCTCTCCATACCCCCTGATCCCTTTAGCCACAAGTGCCACATCTAACGCCCTCTTAAATATAGCCAATGAACTGGCCTCAACTACCATATAACCATATATAACCATATAACAATTACAGCACGGAAACAGGCCATCTCGGCCCTTCAAGTCCGTGCTGAACAACTTTTTTCCCTTAGTCCCACCTGCCTGCACTCATACCATAACCCTCCATACCCTTCTCATCCATATGCCTATCCAAGTTATTTTTAAATGATACCAACGAACCTGCTGCCACCACTTCCACTGGAGTGGTGGCAGCACTTCCACTTCAACTACCTTCTGTGGCAGAGAATTCCAGAGACTCACCACTCTCTGTGTAAAGAATGTTTTCCTCATTTCGGTCCTAAAGGAATTCCCCCTTATCCTTAGACTGTGACCCCTTGTTCTGGACTCCCCCAACATCGGGAACAATCTTCCAGCATCTAGCTTGTCCAAACCCTTAAGAATTTTGTAAGCTTCTATAAGATCCCCCCTCAATCTTCTAAATTCCAGCGAGTACAAGCCGAGTCTATCCAATCTTTCCTCATATGAAAGTCCTGACATCCCAGGAATCAGTCTGGTGAATCTTTTCTGTACCCCCTCTATGGCAAGGATGTCTTTCCTCAGATTTGGAGACCAAAACTGTACGCAATACTCCAGGTGTGGCCTCACCAAAACCCTGTACAACTGCAGTAGAACCTCCCTGCTCCTATACTCAAATCCTTTCGCTGTGAATGCTAACATACCATTTGCTTTCTTCACTGCCTGCTGCACCTGCATGCCTACTTTCAATGACTGGTGTACCATGACACCCAGGTCTCGTTGCATCTCCCCCTTTCCTAATCTGCCACCATTCAGATAATAGTCTACCCTCATGTTTATCCACATTATACTGCATCTGCCATGCATCTGCCCATTCACTCAGCCTATCCAAATCACCCTGCAGCCTCCAAGCATCCTCCTCACGCCTAACTATAACCCCCCAGCTTGGTATCATCTGCAAATTTGGAGATGTTGCATTGAATTCCCTCGTCCAAATCATTAATATATATTGTAAATAGCTGGGGTCCCAGCACTGAGCCTTGCGGCACCCCACTAGTCGCTGCCTGCCATTCTGAAATGGACCCGTTTACTCCTACCCTTTGCCTCCTGTCTGCTAGCCAGTTCTCTATCCACATCAATACTGAACCCCCAATACCGTGTGCTTTAAGTTTGTATGCTAATCTCAGACTACTTGCCTCAGGCATCATGGCCTTTGCCAGGTCAGTGGATGGGGCACCACTCTCTGATACTCAGCAGGACGCGATGGCATTAATGTGCAATGCACATTTTGAAATCAATTGCCTCAGGAAGAATGCCATCCGTCGTGCTCTAAACCCTAAATTTGCTAGGCTGTGCAAGCCGTGGAATGTGCAACCCCTAACCCTCCTGTTCGGAGAAGACCTGTCTAAACAGGTAAATGAGCTGGATGAGGAGACAAAAACCGTTGGCCTTATGAAGGCACCTCCTAAGGTATCGTCTTTTCGGTGACTGTACCTCTACCCTCCTCTCCATACCAGGCGGTTCGCTGGATATGGTCGACGGGGTTCCGAACAACAGGCACAGAAGCCTTTTTTAGGGCAGGGCCCAAGCAGGGCCATGTTCAAGATGCGGGGATGGTGTCCTCCAACAGCCCTAGCCCCCAGGCCTTGGGGGCAGAGACCATACTGCCAGTAACCACTAAGGTAAGTGAATCTGCGATGAATCAATTACAAGTTGGGGGGAGATTGCAATTTTCTTACATGATGGCATTGGATAACATCTGACCCGTTTATACTGCACAGTTTATAAGGTTTCCAAATGAGTTAATTTCAGACTCGCCTCCACCCACTCAGTATACCCCTAGCCGCACTTTTGTGTTTTCACAACAGGAGTGTATGAGTGCAGAAGGAGAACTTGAGTCTTTGTTCACGAAAGGGGTAATTGAGACATTGAGCCATGAGCCTCACCAGTTTGTGTACAACATATTTACTAGGCAAAAGAAGGATGGAGGATGCCGAATTATCCTTGGTCTGACAGAGCTTAACACCTTTGTGCAGTATAAACACTTCAAAATGGAAACTTTTGTCACTCCAAACAACTGCTTTCCAAGGGATGCTACATGGCGAGCATTGACCTCAAAGTTGCTTACTATTCAGTGGCCATTCATGAAGATCACAGGAGATTTTTGAAGTTTAACTGGATGGAGCAGATGTGGCGGTTGAAAGCATTGCCTAATGGATTAACCTTAGCCCCCAGACTTTTCACTAAATTGCTAAAACCTGCCTGGGGCTACTCAGGGCACAGAATCATATAGTCATGGCATATATAGATGACATCTTAGTCATTGGGAGGACTTTGTAATTAGCTGAATTATCTGAGTCAGCTACAAAACTCGATTTTGAGAAACTGGGGTTCATAATCAATCCATATAACTATATAACCATATAACAATTACAGCACGGAAACAGGCCATCTCGGCCCTGCAAGTCCATGCCGAACAACTTTTTTCCCTTAGTCCCACCTGCCTGCACTCATACCATAACCCTCCATACCCTTCTCATCCATATGCCTATCCAATTTATTTTTAAATGATACCAACGAACCTGCCGCCACCACTTCCACTGGAAGCTCATTCCACACCGCTACCATTCTCTGAGTAAAGACGTTCCCCCTCATGTTACCCCTAAACCTCTGTCCCTTAATTCTAAAGTCATGTCCTCTTGTTTGAATCTTCCCTATTCTCATAGGGAAAAACTTGTCCACATCAACTCTGTCTATCCCTCTCATCATTTTAAAGACCTCTATCAAGTCCCCCCTTAACCTTCTGCGCTCCAGAGAATAAAGACCTAACTTATTCAACCTATCTCTGTAACTTAGCTGTTGAAACCCAGGCAACATTCTAGTAAATCTCCTCTGTACCCTCTCTATTTTGTTGACATCCTTCCTATAATTGGGCGACCAAAATTGTACACCATACTCCAGATTTGGTCTCACCAATGCCTTGTACAATTTTAACATTACATCCCAGCTTCTATACTCAATGCTCTGATTTATAAAGGCTAGCATACCAAAAGCTTTCTTTACTACCCTATCTATATGAGATTCCACCTTCAAGGAACTATGCACGGTTATTCCCAGATCCCTCTGTTCAACTGTATTCTTCAATTCCCTACCATTTACCATGTACGTCCTATTTTGATTTGTCCTGCCAAGGTGTAGCACCTCACATTTATCAGCATTAAACTCCATCTGCCATCTTTCAGCCCATTTTTCCAACTGGCCTAAATCACTCTGTAGACTTTGGAAATCCTCTTCATTATCCACAACACCCCCTATCTTGGTATCATCTGCATACTTACTAATCCAATTTACCACCCCTTCATCCAGATCATTGATGTACATGACAAACAACAAAGGACCCAACACAGATCCCTGAGGCACCCCACTAGTCACCTGCCTCCAACCCGACAAACAGCCATCCACCATTACCCTCTGGCTTCTCCCATTCAGCCACTGTTGAATCCATCTTGCTATTCCTGCATTTATACCCAACAGTTGAACCTTCTTAACCAACCTTCCATGAGGAACCTTGTCAAAGGCCTTACTGAAGTCCATATAGACAACATCCACTGCTTTACCCTCGTCAATTTCCCTAGTAACCTCTTCAAAAAATTCAAGAAGATTAGTCAAACATGACCTTCCAGGCATAAATCCATGTTGACTGTTCCTAATTAGACCCTCTTTAACCAGATACTTATATATATTATCTCTAAGTATCTTTTCCATTAATTTGCCCACCACTGAAGTCAAACTAACCGGTCTATAATTGCTAGGTTTACTTTTAGAACCCTTTTTAAACAATGGAACAACATGCGCAGTACGCCAATCCTCGGGGACTATTCCCGTTTCTAATGACATTTGAAATATTTCTGTCATAGCCCCGGCTATTTCTACACTAACTTCCCTTAATGTCCTAGGGAATATCCTGTCAGGACCTGGAGACTTATCCACTTTTATATTTTCCAAAGTGTCAGTACTTCTTTTACTTTGAAACTCATAGTATCCATAGCTACTCTACTAGTTTCCCTTACCTCACATAATTCAATATCCTTCTCCTTGGTGAATACCGAAGAAAATAAATTGTTCAATATCTCCCCCATCTCTTTTGGCTCTGCAGATAGCTGTCCACTCGGTCTCTCCAATGGACCAATTCTATCCCTTGTTATCCTTTTGCTATTAATATAGCTGTAGAAAGTTAAGTCTAAATTGGTACCATCTACGATAATTGACTATTTGGGATTCAACATTAACTCAGTACACATGTCAGTGACTCTGCCTCAGGGCAAGCGATTAGACTTAATTGAAGTTTGGAGGAAACTCGTTGTTAATAATCAACCTTCTATTTGACATGTGGCTAGTATAATTGGAAAATTAATGGTGGTTTTCCCAGCTGCTCACTTTGGGCCTTTGCACTACCAAAACATACAGCGTGCAAAGGAACAGGCACTCAAGTTTCATAGAGGTCATTTCGATAGACCCATGCAATTGCCTGCTGAAACCCTGGCTGAGTTACAATGGTGGGTTACCAATATTCAGTATTGTTCTAGTACTATTTTAGTCGATACACCATTAGTTATCCTGCAGACTGATGGGGTGCTACTGATACCGTCTCGAGCTGCGGTGGCGGATGGGATCTGCAGGAATCATCGATACTTCAGTCACACAGTATTAACTACTTAGAGTTGTTGGGAGCACTATGGGTTAAAGGCTTTTTGTACAAAAATGCATCATGTGCATGTCCAACTTCAGATTGACAACACTACAGCAGTAGCGTACGTTGATCACATGGGTGGAAGTAAGTCTGTATCCTGTGATAAATTGTCTAATCTCATCTGGCACTGGTGTATTGCGAGAAACCTCTGGGTTTCAGCTATCTATTTACCAGGTAGTGATAACACGGTGGCAGACACCAGGTCACGAGAGCTCAATGACAACAAAGAATGGATGTTAACTCACGAAGTGTTGAATGACATTGTTCTTCGTTATGGTGTACCGGACATTGATCTGTTTGCTTCCAGGTTTAATTATCAGTTACCAATTTACGTGTCATGGGAGCCAGACCCAGGGTCAGTAGCAGTAGATGCATTCTCAATACACTGGGATGGGAAATTTACATTATGTTTTTCCCCCATTCTGCCTCATTAGTCGATGTTTGGCCAAAATTGAGCAAAACATATTGGTAGTGCCAGACTGGCCTACTCAGCATTGGTTCCCTCTGGTTCAAGCTTTAACCACACAGCCTTTTATGGCAGTGCCCAAGAGCAGAAATCTGCTGGTACACCCGGTGACAGGGGAAAGACACCCTCTTCATGACCGTATTAATTTATTGGTTTGCAGATTCTGAGGAGACCGTTCCTGGGGATCGGGCTTTCAGAGCGTACCATAGATGTCCTCACTGTGGCCTCGGAGGAAGAGCACACAGAAACAGTACATCACTCACATAAGGAAATGAGAGATGTACTGCTCCTGCTCTAATATTTCATATGACACAGCTTCTATTACGGACATTTTGGAATTTCTTTAGTCACTTTTTCATGACAACAAGCTCAGTTACGGTGCCATTAACAGTGCCTGGAGTGCTTTGTCAAATTATGTATGGCTGGGGTCAGCCAGCCACACGGTAGGGTCTCACCTTTTAATAACCAAGTTTATGAAGGGCATTTTTAACTCCACTCCCCCTAGGCCCGGGTACAGACATATTTGGGATTTGAGCGTGGTTCTCATGCTGCTCCGTCAGTGGGCACCAGCTTCATCTCTCTCTGCACCATATTACAATCAAAGTAGTCATGCTCATGGTGCTGGCCTCAGCACAACGGGTCCAGACATTACATGAACTCAGACTGGACAGTATGGGTACATCTTGTAATAACATCACCTTTTTCATTCAAAACCTCATTAAGCAGAGCAGGCCAGGGATGCAGGGGCTCAAATTGAGTTTTATGGCATACTCCTCAGTCCAGCAGACGAGGACAAAGGGTTTAATTAGGAAAGGGGAAATAGATTATGAAAGAAAACTGGCAGGGAACATAAAAACTGACTGCAAAAGTTTTTATACATATGTAAAGAGAAAAAGATTAGTTAAAACAAATGTAGGTCCCTTGCAGTCAGAAACAGGTGAATTGATCATGGGGAACAAGGACATGGCAGACCAATTGAATAACTACTTTGGTTCTGTCTTCACTAAGGAAGACATAAATAATCCGCCGGAAATAGCAGGGGACCGGGGGTCAAATAAGATGGAGGAATTGAGTGAAATCCAGGTTAGCGGGGAAGTGATGTTGGGAAAATTGAATGGATTAAAGGCCGATAAATCCCCAGGACCAGATATGCTGCATCCCAGAGTACTCAAGGAAGTAGCCACAGAAACAGTGGATGCATTAGTGATAATTGTTCAAAACTGGAGTAGCTCCTGAGGATTGGAGGGTATGAATGAATGAATGAATGAATGAATAGCCTTTATTGTCATTCAGATGTTCCCGATGTTGGGGAGGTCCAGGACAAGGTGTCACAGCTTAAGGATAAGGGGGAAATCCTTTAGGACCGAGATGAGAAGGAATTTTTTCACACAGAGAGTGGTGGGTCTCTGGAACTCTCTGCCACAGAGGGTAGTTGAGGCCAGTTCATTGGCTATATTTATGAGGGAGTTAGATGTGGCCCTTGTGGCTAAGGGGATCAGAGGGTATGGAGAGAAGGCAGGCACGGGATACTGAGTTGGATGATCAGCCATGATCATATTGAATGGCGGTGCAGGCTCGAAGGGCCGAATGGCCTACTCCTGCACCTAATTTCTATGTTTCTATGTTTCAGACCTTTCGGTCTGAACGAAATTTCGTAGCTAATGTAACCCCACTTTTAAAAAAAGGAGGGGTGAGAAAATGGGGAATTACAGACCAGTTAGTCTAACATGGGTAGTGGGGAAACTGCTAGAGTCAGTTATTAAAGATGGGATAGCAGCACATTTGGAAAGTGGGGAAATCATTGGACAAAGTCGGCATGGATTTACAAAAGGTAAATCATGTCTGACGAATCTTATAGAATTTTTCGAGGATGTAACTAGTAGAGTGGATAAGGGAGAACCAGTGGATGTGTTATATCTGGACTTTCAGAAGGTTTTCGACAAGGTCCCACATAAGAGACTAGTATACAAACATAAAGCATCGGGTGTTCAGTATTGCTGTGGATAGAGAACTGGCTGGCAGACAAGAAGCAAAGGGTAGGAGTAAACAGGTCCTTTTCACAATCGCAGGCAGTGACTAGTGGGGTACCGCAAGGCTCAGTGCTGGGACCCCAGCTATTACAATATATATTAATGATTTGGACGAGGGAATTGAATGCAACATCTCCAAGTTTGCGAATGACATGAACCTGGGGGGCAGTGTTAGCTGTGAGGAGGATGCTAGGAGGCTGCAAGGTGACTTGGATAGGCTGGGTGAGGGGGCAAATGCATGGAAGATACAGTATAATGTGGATAAATGTGAGGTTATCCACTTTGGTGGCAAAAACAGGAGGGTAGAGTATTACCTGAATGGTGGCCCATTAGGAAAAGGGGAGATGCAACGAGACCTGGGTGTCACGGTACACCAGTCATCGAAAGTAGGCATGCAGGTGCAGCAGGCAGTGAAGAAAGCGAATGGTATGATAGCATTCATAGCAAAAGGATTTGAGTATAGGAGCAGGGAGGTTCTACTGCAGTTGTACAGGGTTTTTGTGAGAGCACATCTGGAGTATTGTGTACTTTACCAAGCAATATTTGTTATTTTAACAGTATGTATGAAATAAAATACATTTCTTAGCTGCGGCCAAATTAAATAAGCAGCGGGCTGGGACGTTCCCGACAAACATGCCCGGCTCTCCCACCACTGTCTCCAGGCGGGTCCAGGAACCCGCCCGCGTCTCACCGTTGGTGGGACCTTGCACCACAGCTCCGTAGACGGAGTCACCGAGGGGGAGCTGAAGAGCGTGGGCTGGTAGGAGGGTGAACTGAAGTATCAAGGTCGGCTGCAGGAGGTGTCCTCAGGGCACAAGGAATTCGAGGTGAGGGGAGGGAGAGAGGAGTGGAGAGAGAGGAGAAGAGGGATGGGGAGGGGGGAGGGGTAGGTGAGTGGAAGGGGAGCGGAGGAGAGGAACAGGGATGATGGTTTGGGGGAAATGCTCCAGTACATCGGGCTCGCAGGATGACCACATGTGTAATAATGCAAAATGAATTTTATTGTGCAGTTGTATACGTGACAAATAAAGCACTATTGAACTATTTAAAATATCACTTCTTTCCAAGCTCCATTGAATGACACCGTGCACTACTGTTATGAAAGAGGGAATGAGTGAGGGAGTGAGTGAGTGAGAGAGTGAGAGTGTGAAGGAGGAAAGGAGAGAATGAGGAAGGGAGAGAGTGAGAGAGAGAGTGAGTGAGGAAGAGAGTGAGGGTGGGAGAAAGTAAGGGAGAGTGAGGGAGGGAGCGAGGGGGCAAAGGGGGGAGCATGGCGAGTTGGTAGGAGTGCTGAGGGAGTAGGAGGGAAGGAGGGTGATGTGAGGGGTTGGAAGGGGGAGTGCAGGTAATGGGGATAGTGAGGGGAGTGGTGTGGGGAGGGGTTGGGGTCGAGGGATAAGGGGATGATGGTTTAGGGGAAGGCGGTTGGGGGATGAGGTGAGGTGCTGAAGGGAAGGAGGGAACTGGGGGCAAGGGGAGGGGGCTGAGGAGGGGAGGGGCAGTGAGGGAATGTGAGGGGGAGGAAAGGGGTGGGTTGGGTTGGGATGATGAGATTGGGGGTGAAGGGGTGGGAGTTCAAGAAAGGTAGGGGAGAGAATTCAGGGAACTGGCCTGTGAGTCTCGGGCAAACTATTGGAGAATTCCTTGAGTTGGATTTATTTTCAGTTTGAAGAGAATGGGCTAATTAGGGATAGTCAACATGGCTTTGTAATCATAATCATAATTTATTAGCCAAGTATGTTTTGCAACATACGAGGAATTTGATTTGCCATACAGTCATACCAATAAAAAGCAACAAGACACACAACTACATAAAATTTGGCATAAACATCCACCACAGCGGCTCCTCCTCATTCCCCACTGTGATGGAAGACAATAAGGTCTTATCTTCTTTTCCCCTTTTCTCCCGTGGTCGGGGGAGACAAACCATCCGTAGTCAGGGCGATCGAAGCTCTAGCAGGCAGTGGTCCAAGGTCCCACGACGAGGCGATCGAGGCTCCTACGTCAGGGCGGTCGCTCCTGCGGCTTGGAGCTCCCGAAGTCAGTCCCTAACTAGGGAACGCAAGCTCCACAATGTTAAGTCTGTGGGCTCCTGTGGTTGGAGCTCCCAATGTTGGTCTCCAGCAAGAGGCCACCAGCTCCACGATGTTAGGCCACAATGTGGACAGAGATACGACATCGAAATATTTGCATCTCTGTTGAGAGATAAAAAACATTCCCCCCCCCAGCACATAATACAGAATTAAAGATAATCTAAAACATACATTTTACAACAAACTAAAAACAACAAAGAAGGAAATAGATGAGACAGTCCGTTAGCGAGGCAGCCATCATTTGTGCACCCTGGTGTTCGTCAGGTCATGTCTCACTAATGAATTTTTTGTGGTAGTGACGAAGGAGATTGATGAAGGTAGGGCAGTGGATGTGTATACATGGATTTTAGTAAAGCTTTTGATTAGGTTCCTCATGGTAGGCTGATCCAGGAGATTCAGATGTACGGTATTCACAGTGACTTGGTCGTATGGATTGTGAACTGGCCTATTCAGAGAATTCAGAGGGTTGTGGTGGAAGGTAGATATCCGGCATGAGGTGTGTGACAAGTGGAGTTCTGTAGGGATCTGTGCTGGGACCTCTGCTGTTTGTTTCCATATAAATAAGGGTGGCTTGGTGGTGCAGTGTCAGAGCTACTGCCTTACAGTCCAAGAGACCTGGGTTAGATCCTGACTACGGGAGCCAGTCTGTACAGAGTTTGTACGTTCTCCCTGTGACCGGCGTGGGTTTTCTCCAAGATCTCAGGTTTCTTCCCACATTCCAAAGTCGTACACGTTTATTGGGTTGATACAAATGTAAAATTGTCCACAGTGTGTAGGGTCGTGTTAATGTGTGGGGATCGCTGGTCGTTGGGGCCCAGTGGGCCAAAGGGCCTGTTTCCGTGCTGTATCTCTAAACTAAACTCAAATGACCTGGAGGTAAATGCAGATGGTTTGTGAGTAAGTTTGCTGATGATACCAACATTGGAGGAGTTGCAGGCAGCAAGGAAGGTGGTCAGGAGATGCAATGGGATATAGATCAGCTACAGAAATGGGTAGAGAAATGGAAGATGTTTAACCCGAGCATGTGTGAGGTGTTGCACTTTGAGAGGTTGAATATAAGGAAAGTATACAATTAATGGCAAGATCCTAAAACAGCATTAATGTGCAGAGGAATCTTGGAGTCCTAGTTCACTGAAGGTGGTAGCACAAGTACATAGGGTGGTAAAGAACACAAACAGTATGTTTCCCTTCATTGCTAGGGGTATTGAATATAAGTCAGGAACTGAGGTAGTTGGACATTTGGGGTATTGCCTGTAGTTCTGGTCACCCCGTTATGTGGGGGCTTTGGAGAGGGTGCAGAGGAGGTTTGCCAGAATGCTGCCTGGATTAGAGAGTTTCAGCTACAGGGAGAAGTTGGATATGCCTGGATTCACAAGTTCACAAGTTATAGGAATTGAATTAGGCCATTCGGCCCATCAAGTCTACTCCACCATTCAATCATGGTACCCTTGGCACCCGTTCTATTCAAAACTGTCCATCTCTGCATTGAACATATCCACTAACAGCCTCCACAGCCCAGGGTGGCAATGTGTTCCACAGATTAACTATCCTCTGACTAAAGAAGTTCCTCCTCCCTTTTCTAAAAGAGCCCCCTTAAATTCTGAGGCCATTACTTGTCCTAGACTCTCCCACCAGTGGAAACATCTTTCCACATTCACTTTATCTACGCCTTTCAACATTCTGTAAGTTTCAATGTCCCCCCGCCCACAACCTTCAAAACTCCAGCGAGTAGAGGCCCAGTGATGTCAAAACGCTCAGTATACACTAACCCACGCATTCCTGAGATCAATCGTGTAAACCTCCACTGGACCCTCTCCAGAGCCAGCACATCCTTCCTCAGATATGGGGCCAAATTTGCTCACACTACCCCAAATGTGACCTGACCAGTGCCTTACAGAGCCTCAGCATTACAGCTCTGTTTTGGTATTCCAGTCCTCTTGATATAAATGCTAGCAGTGAATTTGCCTACCTTACTAGAGATCTGACTTTCAAATTAACTTTATGGGAATTCTGCACCAGCACTCCCAAGTCCCTTTACACCTCCGATTTCTGGATTCTCACCCCATTTAGAGAATAATCTTCGTCTTTATTCTTATTACCAAAATGCATGCTACACTATATTTCATCTGCCACTTCTCTGCCCACTCTCCCAACCTGTCAAAGTCCTTCTGCAGAGTCCTTGCTTCCTCTACACTGCCGGGCTTCACCTATCTTAGCATGATCTGCAAACTCGGCCACAAAGCCTTCAATCCCCTAACCCAAATCATTAATAAAGAATTGTTTTCTCTGCAATGTTGGAGGTTGAGTGGAAGTATATAAAATTTGAGAGGCATAGATAGGAATGCATGCAGGATAGTTTTCTAAACCAACGAGAGAGCAGGCTATTCTAGACTGGGTATTGAGTAACGAGGAAGGGTTAGTTCGCAGCCTTGTTGTGCGTGGCCCCTTGGGCAACAGTGACCATAATATGGTTGAGTTCTTCATTAGGATGGAGAGTGACATTGTTAATTCAGAAATACGGGTTTTTGTCTCCAAATCTGAGGAAGGACATTATTGCCATAGAGGGAGTGCAGAGAAGGTTCACCAGACTGATTCCTGGGATGTCAGGACTGTCTTATGAAGAAAGACTGGATAGACTCAGTTTATACTCTCTAGAAGGATCTCTCTACCGAGGGATATTATAGAAACTTACAAAATTCTTAAGGGGTTGGACAGGATAGATGCAGGAAGATTGTTCCCGATGTTGGGCAAGTCCAGGACAAGGGGTCACAGCTTAAGGATAACGAGGAAATCCTTTAAGACCAAGATGAGAAAGACTTTTTTGAGAGTGGTGAGTCTCTGGAACTCTCTGCCACGGAGGGTAGTTGAGGCCAGATCATTGGCTATATTTAAGAGGGAGTTAGATGTGGCCCTTGTGGCTAAGGGGATCAGAGGGTATGGAGAGAAGGCAGGTACGTGATACTGAGTTGGATGATCAGCCATGATCATATTGAATGGCGGTGCAGGCTCGAAGGGCCGAATGGCCTACTCCTGCACCTAATTTCTGTGTTTCTATGAACTTAAAGAAAGGTAACTTTGAGGGTATGAGATGTGAATTGGCCAAGATAGACTGGTAATTGATCCTTGAAGGGTTGACGGTGGATATGCAATGGAAGGCATTTAAAGACTGCATGGATGAACTACAACAATTCTTCATCCCAGAATGGCAAAATAATAAATCAGGGCAGGTAGTGCATCCATAGATAACAAGGGAAATCAGGGATAGTATGAAAGCAAAAGATGAAATGTACAAATTAGCCAGAGAAAGCAGCCTACCAGAGGACTGGAAGAAATTCAGAGTCCAACAGAGGAGGACACAGGGCTTAATTAGGAAAGGGAGAATGGATTATGAAAGAAAACTGGCAGGGAACATAAAAACTGACTGGAAAAGTTATTACCAATATGTGAAGAGATAAAGATTAGTTAAAACAAATGTCGGTCCCCTGCAGTCAGAAACAGGTGAATTGATCATGGGGAGCAAGGACATGGCAGACCAATTAAATAACTACTTTGGTTCTGTCTTCACTAAGGAAGACAAAAATAATCTGCCGGAAATCGTAGAAAATCATGGGTCAAATGAGATGGAGGAACTGAGTGAAATCCAGGTTAGCCAGAAAGTGGTGTTAGGTAAATTGAATGGATGAAAGGCCGATAAATCCCCAGGGCCAGATAGGCTGCATCCCAGGGTACTTGAGGAAGTAACCCCTGAAATAGTGGATGTCTTAGTGATAATTTTTTTTAACTCTTTAGATTCTGGAGTAGTTCCTGAGGATTGGAGGGTAGCTAATGTAACCCCACTTTTTAAAAAAAGGAGGAAGAGGCAAAACGGGGAATTACAGACCAGTTAGTCTAACATCGGTAGTGGGGAAACTGCTAGTCAGTTATTAAATATGGGATAGCAGCGCACTTGGAAAGTGGTGAAATCATTGGACAAAGTCAGCATGGATTTACGAAAGGTAAATCATGTCTGACAAATCTTATTGAATTTTTCGAGGATGTAACTAATAGAGTGGATAAGGGAGAACCAGTGGCTGTGTTATATCTGGACTTTCAGAAGGCTTTCGACTAGGTCCCACACAAGAGATTAGTATACAAACTTAAAGCACACTGTATTGGCGGTTCAGTATTAATGTGGATAGGGAACTGGCTGGCAGAGAGGAAGTAAACGGGTCCTTTTCAGGATGGCAGGCAGTGACTAGTGGGGTGCTGCAAGGCTCAGTGTTGGGACCCCAGCTATTTACAATATATATTAATGATTTGGATGAGGGAATTGAATGGAACATCTCGAAGTTTGCGGATGACACGAAGCTGGGGGGTAGTGTTAGCTGTGAGGAGGAGGCTAGGAAGCTGCAAGGTGACTTGGATAGGCTGGGTGAGTGGGCAAATGCGTGGCAGATGCAGTATAATGTGGATAAATGTGAGGTTATCCACTTTGGTGGCAAAAACAAGAAAGTAGACTTATTTGAATGGTGGCCGATTAGGAAAAGGGGAGATGCAACGAGACCTGGGTGTC
The DNA here is from genome assembly GCA_963514005.1 of Raja brachyura. The sequence goes on from OY740781.1 coordinate 3,443,601, forward strand.
ATGGTACACCAGTCATTGAAAGTAGGCATGCAGGTGCAGCAGGCTGTGAAGAAAGCGAACAGTATGTTAGCATTCATAGCAAAAGGATTTAAGTATAGGAGTAGGGACGTTCTACTGCAGTTGTACAGGGTCTTGGTGAGACCACACCTGGAGTATTGTGTACAGTTTTTGTCTCCAAATCTGAGGAAAAACATTCTTGCCACAGAGGGAGTACAGAGAAGGTTCACCAGACTGATTCCTGGGATGTCAGGACTTTCATATGACGAAAGACTGGATAGACTCGGCTTGTACTCACAAGAATTTAGAAGATTGAGGAGGAATCTTATAGATACTTACAAAATCTTTAAGGGGTTGGACAGGCTAGATGCAGGAAGATTGTTCCCGATGTTGGGGAAATCCAGGACAAGGGGTCACAATTCAAGGATAAGGGGGAATTCTTTTTGGACCGAGAAAAGAAAATCATTTTTCACACAGAGAGTGGCGACTCTCTGGAATTCTCTGCCATAGAATGTAGTCGAGTCCAGTTCGTTGGCTATATTTAAGAGGGAGTTAGATGTGGTCCTTGTGTCTAAAGGGATCAGGGGGTATGGAGAGAAGGCAGGTACGGGATACTGAGTTGGATGATCAGCCATGATCATATTGAATGGCGGTGCAGGCTCGAACGGCTGAACGGCCTACTCCTGCACCTATTGTCTATGTTTCTAGAGGGTAGACAATCAGAATTATATCTCCAGAGTGGAAATATCCAACCCCAGAGGGCATAGATACAAGTCAAGAGGGGGAAATATAATACAGATGTGGGCAAGTTATTTTTGCACAGAGGGTGGTGGGTAGCTGGAACGTATTGCCAGGGGTGCTGGTGGAGGCAGGTACGATAGTGATGTTTAAGAAGCTTTTAAATAGGCATGTGGATTTGCAGGACATGCAGGGTTATGGAGGCAGATGAAATCAGTGTAGCTAGGTTCCATGTTTGGCACAAACATTGTGGGCTGAAGGGCCCGTTCCTGTGTTGTCCTGTTCTATGTTCTTATAAACCACAAACTGCACGGATCTCTGGGGCACACCACTAGTCACAGGCCTCCGGTCCATAATACAACCTTCCACCACCACCTCTGCTTCCTTCCATGAAGCCAATTCTCTGTCCAGTCAGCTGGCTGTCCCTGGATCCATGCGGTCTAACCTTCTGGATCAGCCACACATGGGGAATCTTATCAAAGGTTTGTTGAAGTTCATTCAGACAAAGTCTACTGCTTTTCACGCAGTCTTTTTGGTTACTTCTGCAATTTTAATAAGCAATTGGTTGAAACTCTGCTCTGCTCTTATGATTTGTGATTTATAATCAGATTTGAATTTTAAAGTTGTGTGATTTTCTCTGCCATTTCATTTATAGGAAAGTAGACCATTTCTACCTCTAACTGAGTGATGTCATGTAAAGGCACCTCACCAAGACTGAATGTTTGTGTTATACGTCTTATTCAGATCTTCCCTCACTACATCCCAGTCAATGTTCCAGGCTTCATCGATCTCTGCAGGTTTTACTTTGTATTTTTCAGCAAACTGCTCATTGAAAGTGTAGAAAACCTTCTTCCAATAGGATGATGCCTGTGCGGAAATTTCCCGCTGGATGGTCCAGGATTTGTAGTAATCATTGACAGTTTGGTAATCCTTGTAGGGTTTCAATTCCCAATTTGTGTCATTATTTTTAAACGATCCGTTACCTGCGACTGAAGCTGTGCAGACGTCAGTTACAAGACGTTCACTGTCTATGAAGCGATAGCTATTGAGTCCTTTAGGTCTGTGCTGCTTACAAGAGTGCTGTGAGTGTACCGGGGTCTCTGAATCACAGAAAACCCCACAGAAAGGACATTTCTTGGTACAATTGAATAACCCTTTGAACAGCTCATCCCTGGGTCTAATGGATAATTCTTCAATCTTTGCTTGGACATCCCAGCGTGTTACCTCATTGAGGAGGCTCTGCTCCACCTCTTCAATAGATGGCAGAACTGCTTCTGCCCATTTCTTGCCATCACCGTCACTGTGAAACAGAACAAGTTTCATTTCATCTTTGGGCATTGAGATTCTAGTGCTTAACTTTTCAACAAACATGTCCAGGAAACTCTGAACATTTCCAGCAAAGTTGTGCTTTAATGCATCCTCAACAATCTCTTTAGCTTGCCCAGTGATCTGTGTGAGGATTCCTTTAGCCAGACGGGTAAACGTGCTCTCTCCATCACTTTGTGTCTTGCAGTGTTCAATAACCTGGTGATGGAGCCAGTCTTTGGCCAAATTCTCAAGGTCAGTGATATACCGGTGATAGTCATCAAATGTATCCCTTTGTTTCAGGTGCACCAGGAGGGCGACAGTGAAGTTGTTGCAGAGACTGTACTTTCTCTCAGGGTCATTTTGTTTCATATCATCCACGATGTTCACACTGAGGGCCTTGAGGGTGGCGTCTGTGAGAGCTGGCAAGAAACAAGATTGTGCAAACCGTTCTGCTTGTCTCTGATTCTCATCCTGCTCTGTGTAAATATCCATGAAGAGATCAAAGTATTGACCCTTCATGTTTGCCAGTCTTTGCCGCGGGTCGTGTTTCTGGATGAACCTCGTCTGCATCTCTTGGAATCTTCGTACAGCAAAACCACACAGATGAAGTTTAAACTCAGTCGTGAAATCCTCACTCATTGTGAAGTTTGTGTGTGAAATATTGTTAATTTTCTCCTGTATAATATGCAAAAGTTCAATACAATATCTAATGTCATAATCCATGTCCATTTTTGTGATGTCACTGATCCATTGATGGCATTCATCCTCGAGGGACTGTGTTATCATTGCTGCCCGATTAACATCTGATTGGTGGGAGGATATCCCGATTGTGGTTCTAGCACGTCTCATCCATGTCATGTTGATGTGTTTCCCTTCAATTTGAAAGCACTGGGTTCCCTGATTGCAGAGAGGTTTTCCTTCTAGCATTTTATTAATCACCCTCCCTTGAGTTGCTGTATTCTCTCTGAGAAAATTTTCAATATCCAGTTCAATGTTTTTTTCTCTACGGGGCTGATATTCCAACTGTGACAGTGTGTCTTGCCACATCTTTCCAAATGCAGTTTGCAGTTCCTCGTCACCCAACACCTGATTTGCCCCTTTACACGTTAATAAAAGCTCCTTGACCTGTTGTTCGATCTTCTGGTGAAATTTATTCCAGCTATCATCCACTTTCTGCAGTCCCACACGTCTGTTCACGGCATCCCTACATCTCTGCATTGAATCGTCCTGAAGCCGTCTGCATAAACTGGAGATGCTGAGCTTGAATTCCTGCCTGTATTTCTCCAGCAGCTGCACGTTATCAGCCCCACTTTCAAACACAGCTTTTAGTTTATCCAGAGTCTCACCCTCCCTTTTATTAATCTCCATCCTGATCTCACGTTCCAGTGTTTGGAGCAGTCGGTTGAGGTCACCACTAGCATTGTTTACTGTGTTTTCAGCCTCGTTTCCCCAGGAGTGTGTGAATTTGCGGAGCTCCCACTCCCAGTCCTTGTACTTCACAGAGAGCTGGTTGTAAGCATCTGCGAACAGACTGTTCTGGAAGCTGAAAATGAAATTCTCATGTTTCACCTGCTCCCAAAGGCCAGTCATCCATTTGGTAAAGTCTGGGATTGTGAAAGCTCCTTGGTCTGGTTTCCCTTTGAGTAAACATTGAATGAGACTCTTCTTCAGTTGGAAGACGTGTTCACTATAGCCAGTGTTGACGGCAGCCATTGGGGGTGTACCTTGCCACAGACCAGGGATGTACCAGTTGTCCTTGTCAGCATCATAGTCCATCACATCACGGAACGTAACTCCTTCCACCTTCTCCAGTTTTGCTGCAGCCTCTGTCATCTTATCCAGCTGTTCCAGTAGTTTCTGACGGCCTCTCAGATTCTGATCATGTGCACTCACATCTCCAACATTCTGGTGGACAAATATACACTTTGGTCTTTTCCCCGTCAGTTTCATGCGGAGTAAGGAATGAACAACAATCTGTAAAATATCTTTCATCTCTGCGATGTTTTCCATGCCTATGTTTACCAACGTTATGTTGCTTAATCCCACCACGAATGTTGCCAGCTCATTGTCGTGTTCGTAGCTGTCTGTTAGTGTTGCAAGTTCTGGAGCTCTCAGCCCCTCCGTGTCAATGACCAGGATGAAGTCACAGCCCAGCTCCTCCGCCAGGCTCCCTGTGACCTTCATCAGCTGCATGTAGGCCCCTCGAGTACATCGGCCGCTGCTCACAGCAAACCGCAAACAGAACATTGTATTGAGGAGCGTGGACTTGCCTGTGCTCTGAACTCCAATCACTGTCAGCACAAACACTCGGGAAGCACGTCCCACCTTCTCGGCCACTGCTCTCAGTACAGCAGTGATCCATGAAACAGGAACGTTGGAGACGTCTCCATCAATGAGCTCCAGTGGGAACCCATCCAGCAACAGTTCAGCAGCAACACCCGGTAACTGAAGCACATGTGGGTGGATCTGTGTTTGTTGCTTGATGTTGTGTTGTGTCACTGAGAGTTCATAAACCTGACCCAGTTCCCTCATGAAGTGCTCAAGTCCCAGGGAACTATCAGTCATCTTCTGATCCATGTCCTTCAGCTCCTTGACCTTCTGCATTGAGTCTTTGCTCAGTTCTTTATAATCCCTGCGCAATCCTGCCATGATTTGCCTTGAATTACTGTCCAGCATCAGCTTCAGCCACTGCAAGGAAATGGCCCTGTCATCCCCACCATGACAGGTGAGGTGATCAATGAACATCTGCATCTCCTCCGACAGGCTCTGTCTGAGCTGAGCTTCCCGGATTCTTTTCTTGTCTTTGTCCAGCTCCTGGTTATACTTCTCTGTGGTTCTGTCCCCACGGAGTTTCATCCGAGACTTCTCTTTCTCAATTTTAGACAGTTTTTGCCAGGGCTTTCCATGAAAGGGCAGCACTCTCTTTTTATACCCAGTGATGTCTGAAGAGTCAGGACTGCCCAGTATTTTGGTCAGGTCCTTGGCCCGTTGTATTTCAGGCTGATGTTCATCGACCTGAATCCCACATTCCCTCGCAATGTCACCCATTTGCTCCAGACTGAGGAAGTCCCTGTCCCTCATCAGAATCACTTTTTTAATCTGGAAACGAAGTTTTTCTACAAGTTTGGCCTCGTTTACATTTGTACGAACAATGCATTGTTGACGTTGTAACTTCAGATCTTTGAACAGTTTCTTTACCTGCTCAGGGGTGATGTGTTGCTCACTGATGTGAGTGTTCACTATCAGAAAGAGTTTTGCCGGTAACTGTGCGAGAGAGGTGAGGAATTCTCTTTCCTTCTCACCGATAACGTCAATGAAAATAAAGAGAGCAGCAGAGACTTTTGCCAGAAACCGAGTGTGTCCCTGGTAAGTTTCAGCATCACCTCGGAGGTTGATGAATGCAGCAGCCTCCAGGAAAATGTCCGTGTTGCTCTTCCCAGAAGGTAGATACCAGCTGATCTCAGCCATCCCATCCGATATATCACGGGGCACATTCCCACATTCCATCTCGGAGTGCAGGAAGATGTTCTGCTGCAGCTGGGTCTGGCTCAAGGTGAGATTGAGGAGTCTGGATTTGGACACCGTGCAACTTCCGAGTCTGAGGAAGGAGACAGTTGGCACGGTTGCTGTCACGATGGGCATCTCCACAACGGGGCTGCTCCCTGTGGGAGATTGTGGGCACCACATTTTAACAATGGGTCTCATGGCCCAGAGGGGAAGGGTGGCACCAGGCCCTTCCATGGTTCCCCTCACCTTGTCCCTGGGGTAACTGTGCCCTTCCGGCAGCAGAAAGGGTAACGCAAGTTGGCACAGAGACATCTTCAGCATCAGTTCCTGCTGGAGAGAGTGGTCGGCACAGAGGAAAATGGCAGCAATGATATCCAGAGGGTTAATGCCAGAATCTCCAGGTCCTTGTGGTTCAGGGAAATGTCTATGTTCATCGCCACCATCTTCGTCTTCCGAGGACTGACCAGGGGGCCATTCAGGATTCCTCGCCAGTGAATTAACTGAGAGGATCCTTTGGAGAAATCGCCAAGGAAGATCTTCTGGTCGAGTTGGTTTGTTGTTGTCCAGTTTACCCCAGGATACCTCATGCATGGACGTCAGTGACAGTTTGTGAGGATAATGATCCTGTAAACCCAAATCCCTCAAAAGTTGTAGGGGGTTCCGATTTTCAGATTGGTTGTTTCCAACTGGTGGATCACCAGCCATTCCTTCTGGCAGTCCCGGTGAATGCCGGTGAGATGGATCCTCTGGTATCCTGCCGTGTCCAGGGTCGGCCTCTTTCTGTGGTTTGGACGTCAGGTTCTTGGCTTGTTCTATTTCAGGATGATGTTCATTGACCTGAATCCCACTTTCCCTCGCAATGTCACCTGTTTGCTCCAGACTAATGAAGCTCAGGTCCCTGTCACTCATCCTTGTTACTTGTTGTATTGGAGAATTACATTTTTCTGCAAATGTTGCCTCACTTACATTTGACTGAGAAACACATTGTTGTGGCTGTAACTTTGTAAAGTTATTTCCATCTGGTGGAACACCAATTATTTCCTGTGGGAGACCTGGTGAATGCCGGTGAGATGGATCCTCTGATTCCCAACTGTCTCCATGGTCGGCCTCACTCTGTGGTTTGGACGTCAGGTCCTTGGCTTGTTCTATTTCAGGATGATGTTCATCGACCTGAATCGCACTTTCTCTCACAATGTCACCCGTTTCTTCCAGACTCAGGAAATTCTGGTCCCCGTCCATCACTAGAATCACTTGTTGTATCTGAGAACGAAGTTCTTCCACAAGTTTGGCCTCGTTTATATTTGTCCGAACAATGCATTGTTGAGGTTGTAACTTCAGATCTTTGAACAGTTTCTTTACCTGCTCAGGGGTGATGTGTTGCTCACTGATGTGAGTGTTCACTATAAGAAAGAGTTTTGCCGGTGAGTGTGCGAGAGAGGTGAGGAATTCTCTTTCCTTCTCACCAATAACGTCAATGAAAATAAAGAGAGCAGCAGAGACTTTTGTCAGAAACCGAGTTTGTCCCTGGTAAGTTTCAGCATCACCTCGGAGGTTGATGAATGCAGCAGCCTCCGGGAAAATGTCCGTGTTGCTCTTCCCAGAAGGTAGATACCAGCTGATCTCAGCCATCCCATCCGATATCCGACGGGGCACATTCCCACATTCCATCCCGGAGTGCAGGAAGATGTTCTGCTGCAGCTGGGTTTGGCTCAAGGTGAGATTGAGGACTCTGGATTTGGACACCGTGCATCTTCCGAGTCTGAGGAAGGAGAGAGTTGGCACAGTTGCTGTCAGGATGGGCATCTCCACAACGGAGCTGCTCCCTGTGGAAGATTGTGGGCACCACATATTAACAATGGGCCTCATGGCCCAGAGGAGAACGGTGGCACCAGGCCCTTCCACGGGTCCCCTCAACTTGTCCCTGGGGTAAATGTGCCCTTCTGGCAGCAGAAAGGGTAATGCAAGTTGGCACAGAGACATCTTCAGCATCAGTTCCTGCTGGAGAGAGTGGTTGGCACAGAGGAAAATGGCAGCAATGATATCCAGAGGGTTAATCCCAGAATCTCTTGACCTTTGTGCTTGAAAGAAATGGCTGAAATCTTCTACATCCTCTTTGTTGCCTTTTGAAGACTGAGCAGGGGGCCATTCAGGATTCCTCACCAGTGAATTAGCTGAGAGTATCATTTGGAGAAATCGCCAAGGAAGATCTTCTGGTCGAGTTGGTTTGCAGTCATCCAGTTTACCCCAGGATACCTCCAGCAGTGACATAGGTGACAGTTTGTGAGGATAATGATCCTGTAAACCCAAATCCCTCACAAGTTGTAGAGGGCTCCGATTTTGAGATTGATTATTTCCAGCTGCAGGAACATCAATCATTCCCTCTGGGAGACATAGTGAATCACGGTGAGATGGATCCTCTGATCCCCAACTGTCTCCACGGTCGGCCTCTCCCTGTGGTTTGGACGTCAGGTCCTTGGCCCGTTGTATTTCAGGCTGATGTTCATCAACCTGAATCCCACTTTCTCTCGCAATGTCACCCATTTGTTCCAGACTCAGGAAGCTCTGGTCCCAGTCACTCATTAGAATCACTTTTACCTGAGAACGAAGTTTTTCCACAAGTTCGGCCTCATTTACATTTGTTCGAACAATGCAGTGTTGACGTTGTAACTTCAGATCTATGAACAGTTTCTTTACCTGCTCGGGGGTGATGTGTTGCTCACTGATGTGAGTGTTCACTATCAGAAAGAGTTTTGCCGGTAACTGTGTGAGAGAGGTGAGGAATTCTCTTTCCTTCTCACCGATAACGTCAATGAAAATAAAGAGAGCAGCAGAGACTTTTGCCAGAAACCGAGTGTGTCCCTGGTAAGTTTCAGCATCACCTCGGAGGTTGATGAATGCAGCAGCCTCCAGGAAAATGTCCGTGTTGCTCTTCCCAGAAGGTAAATACCAGCTGATCTCAGCCATCCCATCCGATATCCCACGGGGCACATTCCCACATTCCATCCCGGAGTGCAGGAAGATGTTCTGCTGCAGTTGGGTATGACTCAAGGTGAGATTGAGGACTCTGGATTTGGACACCGTGCATCTTCCGAGTCTGAGGAAGGAGACAGTTGGCACGGTTGCTGACACGATGGGCATCTCCACAACGGGGCTGCTCCCTGTGGAAGATTGTGGGCACCACATTTTAACAATGGGCCTCATGGCCCAGAGGAGAAGGGTGGCATCAGGCCCTTCCATGGGTCCCCTCACCTTGTCCCTGGGGTCACTGTGCCCTTCCGGCAGCAGAAAGGGTAATGCAAGTTGGCACAGAGACATCTTCAGCATCAGTTCCTGCTGGAGAGAGTGGTCGGCACAGAGGAAAATGGCAGCAATGATATCCAAAGGATTAATCCCAGAATCTCCTAGTTCTTTCATTTCAAAAAAAACATTTAAATCTTCAACATTATCTTTCTTGTTTTGCAAGGAATGATCAGGGGGGCATTCAGGATTCCTCACCAGTGAATTAGCTGAGAGGATCCTTTGGAGAAATCGCCAAGGAAGATCTTCTGGTCGTGTTGGTTTGCTGTCGTCCAGTTTACCCCAGGATACCTCACGCATGGACGTCAGTGACAGTTTGTGAGGATAATGATCCTGTAAACCCAAATCCCTCACAAGTTGTAGGGGGTTCAGATTTTCAGTTTGGTTGTTTCCAACTGGTGGATCACTAGCCATTCCTTCTGGCAGACCCGGTGAATGCCGGTGAGATGGATCGTCTGATATCCTGCCGTGTCCGGGGTCGGCCACTTTCTGTGGTTTGGACGTCAGGTCCTTCGCTTGTTCTATTTCAGGATGATGTTCATTGACCTGAATCCCACTTTCCCTCGCAATGTCACCTGTTTGCTCCAGACTAATGAAGCTCAGGTCCCTGTCACTCATCCTTGTTACTTGTTGTATTGGAGAATTACAGTTTTCTGCAAATGTTGCCTCACTTACATTTGACTGAGAAACACATTGTTGTGGTTGTAACTTTGTAAAGTTATTTCCATCTGGTGGAACACCAGTCATTCCCTGTGGGAGACCTGGTGAATGCCAGTGAGATGGATCCTCTGATTCCCTGCCGTGTCCGGGGTCAGCCTCGCTCTGTGGATTGGACGTCAGGTCGTTGACTTGTTCTATTTCAGGATGATGTTCATTGACCTGAATCCCACTTTTCCTCGCAATGTCACCCGTTTGCTCCAGACTAATGAAGCTCAGGTCCCTGTCACTCATCCTTGTTACTTGTTGTATTGGAGAATTACATTTTTCTGCAAATGTTGCCTCACTTACATTTGACTGAGAAACACATTGTTGTGGTTGTAACTTTGTAAAGTTATTTCCATCTGGTGGAACACCAATTATTTCCTGTGGGAGACCTGGTGAATGCTGGTGAAATGGATCCTCTGATCCCCAACTGTCTCCATGGTCGGCCTCACTCTGTGGTTTGGATGTCAGGTCCTTGGCTTGTTCTATTTCAGGCTGATGTTCATCGACCTGAATCCCACTTTCTCTCACAATGTCACCCGTTTGTTCCAGACTTAGGAAGCTCTGGTCCCCGTCCATCACTAGAATCACTTGTTGTATCTGAGAACGAAGTTCTTCCACAAGTTTGGCCTCGTTTATATTTGTCCGAACAATGCATTGTTGAGGTTGTAACTTCAGATCTTTGAACAGTTTCTTTACCTGCTCAGGGGTGATGTGTTGCTCACTGATGTGAGTGTTCACTATAAGAAAGAGTTTTGCCGGTGAGTGTGCGAGAGAGGTGAGGAATTCTCTTTCCTTCTCACCAATAACGTCAATGAAAATAAAGAGAGCAGCAGAGACTTTTGCCAGAAACCGAGTTTGTCCCTGGTAAGTTTCAGCATCACCTCGGAGGTTGATGAATGCAGCAGCCTCCGGGAAAATGTCCGTGTTGCTCTTCCCAGAAGGTAGATACCAGCTGATCTCAGCCATCCCATCCGATATCCGACGGGGCACATTCCCACATTCCATCCCGGAGTGCAGGAAGATGTTCTGCTGCAGCTGGGTTTGGCTCAAGGTGAGATTGAGGACTCTGGATTTGGACACCGTGCATCTTCCGAGTCTGAGGAAGGAGAGAGTTGGCACAGTTGCTGTCAGGATGGGCATCTCCACAACGGAGCTGCTCCCTGTGGAAGATTGTGGGCACCACATATTAACAATGGGCCTCATGGCCCAGAGGAGAACGGTGGCACCAGGCCCTTCCACGGGTCCCCTCAACTTGTCCCTGGGGTAAATGTGCCCTTCTGGCAGCAGAAAGGGTAATGCAAGTTGGCACAGAGACATCTTCAGCATCAGTTCCTGCTGGAGAGAGTGGTTGGCACAGAGGAAAATGGCAGCAATGATATCCAGAGGGTTAATCCCAGAATCTCTTGACCTTTGTGCTTGAAAGAAATGGCTGAAATCTTCTACATCCTCTTTGTTGCCTTTTGAAGACTGAGCAGGGGGCCATTCAGGATTCCTCACCAGTGAATTAGCTGAGAGTATCATTTGGAGAAATCGCCAAGGAAGATCTTCTGGTCGAGTTGGTTTGCAGTCATCCAGTTTACCCCAGGATACCTCCAGCAGTGACATAGGTGACAGTTTGTGAGGATAATGATCCTGTAAACCCAAATCCCTCACAAGTTGTAGAGGGCTCCGATTTTGAGATTGATTATTTCCAGCTGCAGGAACATCAATCATTCCCTCTGGGAGACATAGTGAATCACGGTGAGATGGATCCTCTGATCCCCAACTGTCTCCACGGTCGGCCTCTCCCTGTGGTTTGGACGTCAAGTCCTTGGCCCGTTGTATTTCAGGCTGATGTTCATCAACCTGAATCCCACTTTCTCTCGCAATGTCACCCATTTGTTCCAGACTCAGGAAGCTCTGGTCCCAGTCACTCATTAGAATCACTTTTACCTGAGAACGAAGTTTTTCCACAAGTTCGGCCTCATTTACATTTGTTCGAACAATGCAGTGTTGACGTTGTAACTTCAGATCTATGAACAGTTTCTTTACCTGCTCGGGGGTGATGTGTTGCTCACTGATGTGAGTGTTCACTATCAGAAAGAGTTTTGCCGGTAACTGTGTGAGAGAGGTGAGGAATTCTCTTTCCTTCTCACCGATAACGTCAATGAAAATAAAGAGAGCAGCAGAGACTTTTGCCAGAAACCGAGTGTGTCCCTGGTAAGTTTCAGCATCACCTCGGAGGTTGATGAATGCAGCAGCCTCCAGGAAAATGTCCGTGTTGCTCTTCCCAGAAGGTAAATACCAGCTGATCTCAGCCATCCCATCCGATATCCCACGGGGCACATTCCCACATTCCATCCCGGAGTGCAGGAAGATGTTCTGCTGCAGTTGGGTATGACTCAAGGTGAGATTGAGGACTCTGGATTTGGACACCGTGCATCTTCCGAGTCTGAGGAAGGAGACAGTTGGCACGGTTGCTGACACGATGGGCATCTCCACAACGGGGCTGCTCCCTGTGGAAGATTGTGGGCACCACATTTTAACAATGGGCCTCATGGCCCAGAGGAGAAGGGTGGCATCAGGCCCTTCCATGGGTCCCCTCACCTTGTCCCTGGGGTCACTGTGCCCTTCCGGCAGCAGAAAGGGTAATGCAAGTTGGCACAGAGACATCTTCAGCATCAGTTCCTGCTGGAGAGAGTGGTCGGCACAGAGGAAAATGGCAGCAATGATATCCAAAGGATTAATCCCAGAATCTCCTAGTTCTTTCATTTCAAAAAAAACATTTAAATCTTCAACATTATCTTTCTTGTTTTGCAAGGAATGATCAGGGGGGCATTCAGGATTCCTCACCAGTGAATTAGCTGAGAGGATCCTTTGGAGAAATCGCCAAGGAAGATCTTCTGGTCGTGTTGGTTTGCTGTCGTCCAGTTTACCCCAGGATACCTCACGCATGGACGTCAGTGACAGTTTGTGAGGATAATGATCCTGTAAACCCAAATTCCTCACAAGTTGTAGGGGGTTCAGATTTTCAGTTTGGTTGTTTCCAACTGGTGGATCACTAGCCATTCCTTCTGGCAGACCCGGTGAATGCCGGTGAGATGGATCGTCTGATATCCTGCCGTGTCCGGGGTCGGCCACTTTCTGTGGTTTGGACGTCAGGTCCTTCGCTTGTTCTATTTCAGGATGATGTTCATTGACCTGAATCCCACTTTCCCTCGCAATGTCACCTGTTTGCTCCAGACTAATGAAGCTCAGGTCCCTGTCACTCATCCTTGTTACTTGTTGTATTGGAGAATTACAGTTTTCTGCAAATGTTGCCTCACTTACATTTGACTGAGAAACACATTGTTGTGGTTGTAACTTTGTAAAGTTATTTCCATCTGGTGGAACACCAGTCATTCCCTGTGGGAGACCTGGTGAATGCCAGTGAGATGGATCCTCTGATTCCCTGCCGTGTCCGGGGTCAGCCTCGCTCTGTGGATTGGACGTCAGGTCGTTGACTTGTTCTATTTCAGGATGATGTTCATTGACCTGAATCCCACTTTTCCTCGCAATGTCACCCGTTTGCTCCAGACTAATGAAGCTCAGGTCCCTGTCACTCATCCTTGTTACTTGTTGTATTGGAGAATTACATTTTTCTGCAAATGTTGCCTCACTTACATTTGACTGAGAAACACATTGTTGTGGTTGTAACTTTGTAAAGTTATTTCCATCTGGTGGAACACCAATTATTTCCTGTGGGAGACCTGGTGAATGCTGGTGAAATGGATCCTCTGATCCCCAACTGTCTCCATGGTCGGCCTCACTCTGTGGTTTGGATGTCAGGTCCTTGGCTTGTTCTATTTCAGGCTGATGTTCATCGACCTGAATCCCACTTTCTCTCACAATGTCACCCGTTTGTTCCAGACTTAGGAAGCTCTGGTCCCCGTCCATCACTAGAATCACTTGTTGTATCTGAGAACGAAGTTCTTCCACAAGTTTGGCCTCGTTTATATTTGTCCGAACAATGCATTGTTGAGGTTGTAACTTCAGATCTTTGAACAGTTTCTTTACCTGCTCAGGGGTGATGTGTTGCTCACTGATGTGAGTGTTCACTATAAGAAAGAGTTTTGCCGGTGAGTGTGCGAGAGAGGTGAGGAATTCTCTTTCCTTCTCACCAATAACGTCAATGAAAATAAAGAGAGCAGCAGAGACTTTTGTCAGAAACCGAGTTTGTCCCTGGTAAGTTTCAGCATCACCTCGGAGGTTGATGAATGCAGCAGCCTCCGGGAAAATGTCCGTGTTGCTCTTCCCAGAAGGTAGATACCAGCTGATCTCAGCCATCCCATCCGATATCCGACGGGGCACATTCCCACATTCCATCCCGGAGTGCAGGAAGATGTTCTGCTGCAGCTGGGTTTGGCTCAAGGTGAGATTGAGGACTCTGGATTTGGACACCGTGCATCTTCCGAGTCTGAGGAAGGAGAGAGTTGGCACAGTTGCTGTCAGGATGGGCATCTCCACAACGGAGCTGCTCCCTGTGGAAGATTGTGGGCACCACATATTAACAATGGGCCTCATGGCCCAGAGGAGAACGGTGGCACCAGGCCCTTCCACGGGTCCCCTCAACTTGTCCCTGGGGTAAATGTGCCCTTCTGGCAGCAGAAAGGGTAATGCAAGTTGGCACAGAGACATCTTCAGCATCAGTTCCTGCTGGAGAGAGTGGTTGGCACAGAGGAAAATGGCAGCAATGATATCCAGAGGGTTAATCCCAGAATCTCTTGACCTTTGTGCTTGAAAGAAATGGCTGAAATCTTCTACATCCTCTTTGTTGCCTTTTGAAGACTGAGCAGGGGGCCATTCAGGATTCCTCACCAGTGAATTAGCTGAGAGTATCATTTGGAGAAATCGCCAAGGAAGATCTTCTGGTCGAGTTGGTTTGCAGTCATCCAGTTTACCCCAGGATACCTCCAGCAGTGACATAGGTGACAGTTTGTGAGGATAATGATCCTGTAAACCCAAATCCCTCACAAGTTGTAGAGGGCTCCGATTTTGAGATTGATTATTTCCAGCTGCAGGAACATCAATCATTCCCTCTGGGAGACATAGTGAATCACGGTGAGATGGATCCTCTGATCCCCAACTGTCTCCACGGTCGGCCTCTCCCTGTGGTTTGGACGTCAGGTCCTTGGCCCGTTGTATTTCAGGCTGATGTTCATCAACCTGAATCCCACTTTCTCTCGCAATGTCACCCATTTGTTCCAGACTCAGGAAGCTCTGGTCCCAGTCACTCATTAGAATCACTTTTACCTGAGAACGAAGTTTTTCCACAAGTTCGGCCTCATTTACATTTGTTCGAACAATGCAGTGTTGACGTTGTAACTTCAGATCTATGAACAGTTTCTTTACCTGCTCGGGGGTGATGTGTTGCTCACTGATGTGAGTGTTCACTATCAGAAAGAGTTTTGCCGGTAACTGTGTGAGAGAGGTGAGGAATTCTCTTTCCTTCTCACCGATAACGTCAATGAAAATAAAGAGAGCAGCAGAGACTTTTGCCAGAAACCGAGTGTGTCCCTGGTAAGTTTCAGCATCACCTCGGAGGTTGATGAATGCAGCAGCCTCCAGGAAAATGTCCGTGTTGCTCTTCCCAGAAGGTAAATACCAGCTGATCTCAGCCATCCCATCCGATATCCCACGGGGCACATTCCCACATTCCATCCCGGAGTGCAGGAAGATGTTCTGCTGCAGTTGGGTATGACTCAAGGTGAGATTGAGGACTCTGGATTTGGACACCGTGCATCTTCCGTGTCTGAGGAAGGAGACAGTTGGCACGGTTGCTGACACGATGGGCATCTCCACAACGGGGCTGCTCCCTGTGGAAGATTGTGGGCACCACATTTTAACAATGGGCCTCATGGCCCAGAGGAGAAGGGTGGCATCAGGCCCTTCCATGGGTCCCCTCACCTTGTCCCTGGGGTCACTGTGCCCTTCCGGCAGCAGAAAGGGTAATGCAAGTTGGCACAGAGACATCTTCAGCATCAGTTCCTGCTGGAGAGAGTGGTCGGCACAGAGGAAAATGGCAGCAATGATATCCAAAGGATTAATCCCAGAATCTCCTAGTTCTTTCATTTCAAAAAAAACATTTAAATCTTCAACATTATCTTTCTTGTTTTGCAAGGAATGATCAGGGGGGCATTCAGGATTCCTCACCAGTGAATTAGCTGAGAGGATCCTTTGGAGAAATCGCCAAGGAAGATCTTCTGGTCGTGTTGGTTTGCTGTCGTCCAGTTTACCCCAGGATACCTCACGCATGGACGTCAGTGACAGTTTGTGAGGATAATGATCCTGTAAACCCAAATCCCTCACAAGTTGTAGGGGGTTCAGATTTTCAGTTTGGTTGTTTCCAACTGGTGGATCACTAGCCATTCCTTCTGGCAGACCTGGTGAATGCCGGTGAGATGGATCGTCTGATATCCTGCCGTGTCCGGGGTCGGCCACTTTCTGTGGTTTGGACGTCAGGTCCTTCGCTTGTTCTATTTCAGGATGATGTTCATTGACCTGAATCCCACTTTCCCTCGCAATGTCACCTGTTTGCTCCAGACTAATGAAGCTCAGGTCCCTGTCACTCATCCTTGTTACTTGTTGTATTGGAGAATTACAGTTTTCTGCAAATGTTGCCTCACTTACATTTGACTGAGAAACACATTGTTGTGGTTGTAACTTTGTAAAGTTATTTCCATCTGGTGGAACACCAGTCATTCCCTGTGGGAGACCTGGTGAATGCCAGTGAGATGGATCCTCTGATTCCCTGCCGTGTCCGGGGTCAGCCTCGCTCTGTGGATTGGACGTCAGGTCGTTGACTTGTTCTATTTCAGGATGATGTTCATTGACCTGAATCCCACTTTTCCTCGCAATGTCACCCGTTTGCTCCAGACTAATGAAGCTCAGGTCCCTGTCACTCATCCTTGTTACTTGTTGTATTGGAGAATTACATTTTTCTGCAAATGTTGCCTCACTTACATTTGACTGAGAAACACATTGTTGTGGTTGTAACTTTGTAAAGTTATTTCCATCTGGTGGAACACCAATTATTTCCTGTGGGAGACCTGGTGAATGCTGGTGAAATGGATCCTCTGATCCCCAACTGTCTCCATGGTCGGCCTCACTCTGTGGTTTGGATGTCAGGTCCTTGGCTTGTTCTATTTCAGGCTGATGTTCATCGACCTGAATCCCACTTTCTCTCACAATGTCACCCGTTTGTTCCAGACTCAGGAAGCTCTGGTCCCCGTCCATCACTAGAATCACTTGTTGTATCTGAGAACGAAGTTCTTCCACAAGTTTGGCCTCGTTTATATTTGTCCGAACAATGCATTGTTGAGGTTGTAACTTCAGATCTTTGAACAGTTTCTTTACCTGCTCAGGGGTGATGTGTTGCTCACTGATGTGAGTGTTCACTATAAGAAAGAGTTTTGCCGGTAACTGTGCGAGAGAGGTGAGGAATTCTCTTTCCTTCTCACCAATAACGTCAATGAAAATAAAGAGAGCAGCAGAGACTTTTGTCAGAAACCGAGTTTGTCCCTGGTAAGTTTCAGCATCACCTCGGAGGTTGATGAATGCAGCAGCCTCCGGGAAAATGTCCGTGTTGCTCTTCCCAGAAGGTAGATACCAGCTGATCTCAGCCATCCCATCCGATATCCCACGGGGCACATTCCCACTTTGCATGCCGGAGTGCAGGAAGATGTTCTGCTGCAGCTGGGTCTGGCTCAAGGTGAGATTGAGGACTCTGGATTTGGACACAGTGCATCTTCCGAGTCTGAGGAAAGAGACAGTTGGCACAGTTGCTGTCATGATGGGCATCTCCACAACGGGGCTGTTCCCTGTGGGAGATTGTGGGCACCACATTTTAACAATGGGTCTCATGGCCCAGAGGAGAAGGGTGGCACCAGGCCTTTCCATGGGTCCCCTCACCTTGTCCCTGGGGTAACTGTGCCCTTCCGGCAGCAGAAAGGGTAATGCAAGTTGGCACAGAGACATCTTCAGCATCAGTTCCTGCTGGAGAGAGTGGTCGGCACAGAGGAAAATGGCAGCAATGATATCCAGAGGGTTAATCCCAGAATCTCCTGGCCCTTGTGCTTGAAAGAAATTGTTGAAATCTTCAACATTATCTTTCTTGTCTTCCATGGACTGAGCAGGGGGCCATTCAGGATTTCTCGCCAGTGAATTAGCTGAGAGTATCATTTGGAGAAATTGCCAAGGAAGATTTTCTGGTTGAGTTGGTTTGTTGTCGTCCAGTTTACCCCCGGATACCTCCCGCAAGGACACCAGTGACAGTTTGTGAGGATAATGATCCTGTAAACCCAAATCCCTCACAAGTTGTAGGGGGTTCAGATTTTCAGTTTGGTTGTTTCCAACTGGTGGATCACTAGCCATTCCTTCTGGCAGACCTGGTGAATGCCGGTGAGATGGATCGTCTGATATCCTGCCGTGTCCGGGGTCGGCCACTTTCTGTGGTTTGGACGTCAGGTCCTTCGCTTGTTCTATTTCAGGATGATGTTCATTGACCTGAATCCCACTTTCCCTCGCAATGTCACCTGTTTGCTCCAGACTAATGAAGCTCAGGTCCCTGTCACTCATCCTTGTTACTTGTTGTATTGGAGAATTACAGTTTTCTGCAAATGTTGCCTCACTTACATTTGACTGAGAAACACATTGTTGTGGTTGTAACTTTGTAAAGTTATTTCCATCTGGTGGAACACCAGTCATTCCCTGTGGGAGACCTGGTGAATGCCAGTGAGATGGATCCTCTGATTCCCTGCCGTGTCCGGGGTCAGCCTCGCTCTGTGGATTGGACGTCAGGTCGTTGACTTGTTCTATTTCAGGATGATGTTCATTGACCTGAATCCCACTTTTCCTCGCAATGTCACCCGTTTGCTCCAGACTAATGAAGCTCAGGTCCCTGTCACTCATCCTTGTTACTTGTTGTATTGGAGAATTACATTTTTCTGCAAATGTTGCCTCACTTACATTTGACTGAGAAACACATTGTTGTGGTTGTAAATTTGTAAAGTTATTTCCATCTGGTGGAACACCAATTATTTCCTGTGGGAGACCTGGTGAATGCTGGTGAAATGGATCCTCTGATCCCCAACTGTCTCCATGGTCGGCCTCACTCTGTGGTTTGGATGTCAGGTCCTTGGCTTGTTCTATTTCAGGCTGATGTTCATCGACCTGAATCCCACTTTCTCTCACAATGTCACCCGTTTGTTCCAGACTCAGGAAGCTCTGGTCCCCGTCCATCACTAGAATCACTTGTTGTATCTGAGAACGAAGTTCTTCCACAAGTTTGGCCTCGTTTATATTTGTCCGAACAATGCATTGTTGAGGTTGTAACTTCAGATCTTTGAACAGTTTCTTTACCTGCTCAGGGGTGATGTGTTGCTCACTGATGTGAGTGTTCACTATAAGAAAGAGTTTTGCCGGTGAGTGTGCGAGAGAGGTGAGGAATTCTCTTTCCTTCTCACCAATAACGTCAATGAAAATAAAGAGAGCAGCAGAGACTTTTGTCAGAAACCGAGTTTGTCCCTGGTAAGTTTCAGCATCACCTCGGAGGTTGATGAATGCAGCAGCCTCCGGGAAAATGTCCGTGTTGCTCTTCCCAGAAGGTAGATACCAGCTGATCTCAGCCATTCCATCCGATATCCCACGGGGCACATTCCCACTTTGCATGCCGGAGTGCAGGAAGATGTTCTGCTGCAGCTGGGTCTGGCTCAAGGTGAGATTGAGGACTCTGGATTTGGACACAGTGCATCTTCCGAGTCTGAGGAAAGAGACAGTTGGCACAGTTGCTGTCATGATGGGCATCTCCACAACGGGGCTGTTCCCTGTGGGAGATTGTGGGCACCACATTTTAACAATGGGTCTCATGGCCCAGAGGAGAAGGGTGGCACCAGGCCTTTCCATGGGTCCCCTCACCTTGTCCCTGGGGTAACTGTGCCCTTCCGGCAGCAGAAAGGGTAATGCAAGTTGGCACAGAGACATCTTCAGCATCAGTTCCTGCTGGAGAGAGTGGTCGGCACAGAGGAAAATGGCAGCAATGATATCCAGAGGGTTAATCCCAGAATCTCCTGGCCCTTGTGCTTGAAAGAAATTGTTGAAATCTTCAACATTATCTTTCTTGTCTTCCATGGACTGAGCAGGGGGCCATTCAGGATTTCTCGCCAGTGAATTAGCTGAGAGTATCATTTGGAGAAATTGCCAAGGAAGATTTTCTGGTTGAGTTGGTTTGTTGTCGTCCAGTTTACCCCCGGATACCTCCCGCAAGGACACCAGTGACAGTTTGTGAGGATAATGATCCTGTAAACCCAAATCCCTCACAAGTTGTGGAGTGGTCAGGTTTTCAGACCAGCTATTTACAGATGATGAAGCACTTGCCATTCCCTCTGACTGGGGGAATGTTCTTCCTGGGATCTGTATGCTCTTTCCCAGAGAGGTGGTTCTTGTCGTGGAATTCCCACGATGTCAGGGCTCCTGTCTTGTATATTGCAGTTGGGTGAATCTTCACCAGTTGTACGTTTCTGTCCCAGTATCTACCTTGAGGCCTGGGGTCCTATTCCACAATATAGCACGGAGCCTGGATACTGGCCCAGGATTTATCGAGTTGCCCAGCTCCTGTCCCGGGATATTTCACAGTGCCCAGACTACCAAGTTGTGACGTGTTGGAGTGCTGGAGTTCCTATCCTGGGATTACAGGGCTGGTCACTTCTTTGGCTGATGATCCTCTTGTTGTCCTGGCACCGTGTGTTTCAAGTACAGTCAGTGTGTGATCACCGTGGGTACCTGGAATTGGTCACCAGAATTATACATGGCCTTGGAGTTGGATTATTATTGTCACGTGTATCGAGATACAGTGAAAAACTCTGCATACTATCCAGTCAAATCATACCATACATGATACAATGAAGCCTTACAAAAGTACACCAAGTAGCACAAAAATACATATACCAGTGTAGAATGTAGTCTACCATGTTGCAGTTACAGTGAAAGTACAGATTAAAAAGTACAAGAACGTCAAAGAGCTATTGTTGTTGGTATTACTGTAGCTAAATGTTAGATTGGGATTATCCCTTTATTTTATGGGAGGACCATTCAACATAGAAACATAGAAATTAGGTGCAGGAGTAGAGGCCATTCGGCCCTTCGAGCCTGCACCACCATTCCATATGATCATGGCTGATCATCCAACTCAGTATCCCGTACCTGCCTTCTCTCCATACCCTCTGATCCCCTTAGCCACAAGGGCCTCATCTAACTCCCTCTTAAATATAGCCAATGAATTGGCCTCAACTACCCTCTGTGGCAGAGAGTTCCAGAGACCCACCACTCTCTGTGTGAAAAAATTCCTTCTCATCTCGGTCCTAAAGGATTTCCCCCTTATCCTTAAGCTGTGACCCCTTGTCCTGGACCTCCACAACATCGGGAACAATCTTCCTGCATCTAGCCTGTCCAACCCCTTAAGAATTTTGTAAGTTTCTATAAGATCCCCTCTCAATCTCCTAAATTCTAGAGAGTATAAACTGAGTCTATGCAGTCTTTGTTCATAAGACAGTCCTGACATCCCAGGAATCAGTCTGGTGAACCTTCGCTGCACTCCCTCTATGGCAATAATGTCCTTCCTCAGATTTGGAGACCAGAACTGTACGCAATACTCCAGGTGTGGCCTCACCAAGACCCTATACAACTGAAGTAGAACCTCCCTGCTCCTATTCTCAAATCCATTTGCTCTGAAAGCTAACATACCATTCGCTTTCTTCACTGCCTGCTGTACCTGCATGCCTACTTTCAATGACCGGTGTACCATGACACCCAGGTCGCACTGCATCTCCCCTTTTCCTAATCGGCCTCCATTTAGATAATAGTCTGTTTTCCTATTTTTGCCACCAAAGTGGATAACCTCACATTTATCCACATTATACTGCATCTGCCAAACATTTGCCCACTCACCCAGCCTATCCAAGTCACCTTGCAATCTCCTAGCATCCTCCTCACAGCTAACACTGCCCCCCAGCTTAGTGTCATCCGCAAACTTGGAGATATTGCCTTCAATTCTCTCCTCCAGATCATTTATGTATATTGTAAATAGCTGGGGTCCCAGCACTGAGCCTTGCGGTACCCCACTAGTCACTGCCTGCCATTGTGAAAACGACCCTTTTACTCCTACTCTTTGCTTCCTGTTTGCCAGCCAGTTCTCTATCCACATCAATACTGAACCCCCAATGCTGTATGCTTTAAGTTTATATGCTAATCTCTTATGTGGGACCTTGTCGAAAGCCTTCTAGAAGTCCAGATACACCACATCCACTGGTTCTCCCCCATCCACGCTACTAGTTACATCCTCGAAAAATTCCACAAGATTCGTCAGACATGATTTACCTTTCGTAAATCCATGCTGACTTTGTCCAATGATTTCACCACTTTCCAAATGTGCTGTTATCCCATTTTTAATAACTGACTCTAGCAGTTTCCCCACTACCGATGTTAGGCTAACTGGTCTGTAATTCCCCGTTTTCTCTCTCCCCCCCTTCTTAAAAAGAGGGGTTACGTTTGCATCCGCAAATCCTCAGGAACTACTCCAGAATCTAAAGAGTTTTGAAAGATTATCACTAATGCATCCACTATTTCCGGAGCTACTTCCTTAAGTACTCTGGGATGCAGCCTATCCGGCTCTGGGGATTTATCGGCCTTTAATCCATTCAATTTACCCAACACCACTTCCCGACTAACCTGGATTTCACTCAAGTCCTCCTTTGACAGGCGGTCCCCTGCTATTTCCGGCAGATTATTTATGTCTTCCTTAGTGAAGACGGAACCAAAGTAGTTATTCAATTGGTCCGCCATATCCTTGTTCCCCATGATCAACTCACCTGTTTCTGACTGCAAGGGACCTACATTTGTTTTAACTAATCTCTTTCTCTTCACATATCTATAAAAACTTTTGCAGTCAGTTTTTATGTTCCCTGCCAGTTTTCTTTCATAATCTATTTTTCCTTTCCTAATCAAGCCCTTTGTCCTTCTCTGCTGGTCTCTGAATTTCTCCCAGTCCTCTGGTATGCTGCTTTTTCTGGCTACTTTGTACGCATCATCGTTTGCTTTGATACTATCACTGCCAAACAAACTCACAGCCGCAGGGAAGTAGTTGTTCCTGAATGTGCTAGTATGTGCCTTCATGCTTTTGTAGTCTCTGCCTGACATAAGAGTGGGAAAAGAGGGAATGACCCTGGTATGAGTGGTCTTTGAGTATGTTGGCTGTTTTCCTGAGGCAGCATGAAGTGTGGGTGGGGGAGGTCTGGTCTGTGTGATGGATTGGACTTTATCCACAACTCTCAGCAATATCTTGTGGTCTTGGGCAGAGAATTTTACAAACCAAGTCTGGATAGAATGCTTTCTGCTGTGTATCATTTTTTGAGACCATATCTGAAGGATTATGTATAAACCTGGTGCCCTTACCTAATGAAAGGTCCACTTTCTATAGAGGGAGTGCATTGAAGATTCTCCAGGCAGTTTCCTGGGGTAAAATCAAGGAATCCGCTCAGAGATTCAAGCAGCGTCTGTGGAGAGAGAAACAGAGTCCAAGTGTCAGGTGTACATGGATTTGTCACATGGGGAGAAATAGAGTAAAGCTGCCCTCTATTCTTGGTGTTCAAAAGACTGAGTGATCTTGCAGAAACTTGTGAAATTCTACCAGGCTTGATAGACTGGACACAGGAAGGAGGTTTCTCTTGGCTGTGGTATCCAGGGCCAGGGGCACAATCGCAGAGTAAGGGTGAGCTATAAATAACCAAGATGAGGAGAAACCTCTTCACCTGGAGGCTAGTGGATCTTCAGAGTTATCGACCCCAGAGTTCTCTGGAGACTCAGTCACTGAGTTCATTCAAAACAGTGATTGATTGAATCCTACAGGGCAAGGGAACTACGTCGGCAGCAGTGGTGAGTGAAGTGGACCTGGAAGAGAAGATCTGGAGATCGGGGAAGATCTCACCCAGTTCCAGGAGACCAGCAGCAGAGCTGGAGGGGATGTCACGAATCAGACAGTGATGCCTGGCAGTGTTGGCAGCTACATGGTGAGTAGCAAATGTGGATAGTTCTGTCTCTGCTTCCTACAATCATTCACTGATGTCAGAGTAAATGTAGGGGTGGTAAATTGTAACAGGTAGAATTGAGAGAAAGAAGGTGGTTAGTGTAATCAGCACTCTGAATTAAAGTGAGTGACAAAGGGCTTAGTCCAAGGTGTCCAATGGTCCTCAATATGTGGGGAATCGGAAACTTTCAGTTCCCTGTTGGCCATGTGTGCGGGAGGGATGACCCGCTTCAGCTCCTGACTGGATGCAATGGCCATTTGAAGTCAGAGATTTATAGAGCTGTATGACACAGAAACAGGCCATTTGGATTAATTCTACCATGTTGCCCAACCAAGCGAGTCCCTCTTGCCTGATCCTCACTGATATCCCTCCAAATCTTTCCTATTCATGTACCTGTCACAGTATCTCTAAAATGATGCAATTGTACCAGCCTCCACTTTTCCCCATAGCAGCTCGATCCATAAACGCACCATCCTGTATGGAAATAATGCCCTTCGGATCCCTTTTCAAATCTTTCCCATCTCACCTTGGACCTGTGCCCTCTAGTTTTAGAATCCCCTATCCTGGTAAAAAGACTGGAATTTTACCTTATCTATGCCACCCCTCAGCCTCCTGCACCCCTCAGCCTCCTGCACCCCTCAGCCTCCTGCACCCCAGCTTATCCAGCATCTACCTAGCACAGTATTTGTGGATATCAGGTCTATTAGTAAGATCAAATGAGAACTTACCAGTTTGAAGTTTGATCGTTATTTTATGAGAAGTTACGATGAGGGATTACGTGAAGAAGGCCACCCCACATATGCGCGTCAAACTTCAAAGCAACGGTGTGAAGTCACAGATAACAGCAGTTGAACGAACATAGTGAGATTATAGATGACTAGAACTACCAGATGATTGTTAAATTACGAGGGTAGGGAGCGGATGGCATGTAATCCCTCATCGTAACTCCTCATCAAATAACTATCAAACTTCGAACTGGTAAGTTCTTATTTAATCTTACTATTTTACTTCAGAGCCACGTGAGTGACCACATAAAGACTTTGAAGCTCTGTGATTTCATGCCGAGGAACGAGTCCACGCGTCACAGCTGCATCAATTGACAAGGACGAGTGAGAAAATGAATGCATTCAAACATGACATGTTTTAACAATAGTAACGGTTTAATAGCAGAAAAGAAAAACAAACAGTGACCCCTCTCACCCAGGGGGAAACTGTGAAACAGAACTGAAAACAAAGTCAGCAAAACCACCGGATCTGGCGACAGGCTTATTATAAAACCTCTGGTACGTCCTCTCATTCGACCATCCCGCAGCTGCTAGAATATGGTCAAGAGGAACGTCCATGTCCCTTGCTGCTGACGTCAACGCAGCCCTGGTGGGACGAGGTTTAAAAATGTCAGTGTCCACACCTGCATACGCCAGAACCTGTTTGATCCATCTGGAGATGGTCTGTACCGTAACTTGTTTGTGAGGTTTAGTGTGACTGACCAAAAAGGAGAGTTCCAAGCCTCTCAGGCTCCTGGTGACCTTAATGTGATGGACGATACGACACACACCCGTGGATCTGAGCCCTAGTACCCCTGGCCTGCTCTGTTTGATGAGGTCCCTAATGAAAAAGGTGACATTATTGCCGGACAAACTCATACTGTCCAGTCTAAGTTTGTGTACTGTTTGGACCCGCTGTGCTGAGGCCAGAGGCATGAGCATAACTACATTTAATGGCAGATTGTGTAGTGACAAAGATGAAACTGGAGCCCACTGACGGAGCAGCGTAAGGACCACACTGATTTCCCAAACATGAGTGTACCTGGGTCTAGGTGGAGTAGAATTAAAAACGCCCTTCATAAATTTAGTTATTAAAGGGTGGGACCCTACCGTGTGATGTGCGTGTGATACTATCGTGATAGAGTGATGATAGAAACTCCAAGACATCATTAATTGTAGCTGTGTGGTGAAATGTGAGAGCGGGAACAGTACATCTCCCATTATTTTATGTGAGAAATATACTGTTTCTGAGTGCTCTTCCTCCAGGCCGCTCTGATGACATCAACGGTACGCTCTGAAAGACTGAGCCCCAGGAACGGTCTCCTCAGAATCTGCAAACCTACAAATGTATATGGTCATGTAGAGCGTGGCTATCCCCTGTCACTGGGTGTACCAGCAGATTTCTGCTCTTGGGCACTGCCATAAAAGGCTGTGTGATTAAAGCTAGGACCAGAGGGAACCAATGCTGAGTAGGCCAGTCTGGCACTACCAGAAAACCAGTGGCGGAAACTTGCTGGATCTTAGCCACACATCGGGTAATGAGGCAGAATGGGGGAAATACAGACACAAATTTTCCACCCCAATGTAGCGAGAATGCACCCACCGCTACTGCCCCTGGGTCTGGCTCCCAAGACACATAATATGGCAACTGATGATTAAGCCGCGAAGCAAACAGATCAATATCTGGCACACCATAACGAAGGACAATATAATTGAACACTTCGTGATTTAACATCCATTCTTTGTTATCATTGAACTCTCGTGACCAGGTGTCTGCCACTGTGTTATACCTTCCTGGTAAATAGATAGCTGAAACCCAGATGTTTCTTGCAATACACCAGTGCCAGAAAAGATTGGACAACCTATCACAGGATACAGACTTACTGCCACTCATGTGATTAATGTACGCTACTACAGTAGTATTGTCAATCTGAAGTTGGACATGCACATGATGTCTGTCGGTACAAAAAGCTTTTAACATAGAAATATAGAAATTATGTGCAGGATAAGGCCATTCGGCCCTTCGAGCCTGCACCGCCATTCAATATGATCATGGCTGATCATCCAACTCAGTATGGTGAGTATGGTGACTCAAAGTCGAAGCCAACAGACTTCACCCTGTGAAGGCGAAAGTGGAAGCAATAGTGAATGCTCCAAAACCCAACAATGTGTCAGAGCTACGATCATTCCTTGAGATGGTGCAGTTCTATGCACGCTTCCTTCCAGATTTAGCAACTGTGTTAAAACCACGACATCATCTGCTACAAAAAGATGTAAAATGGACATGGGGAAAGGAACAACAATGTGCATATGACATCTGCAAGGAAAACTTGACAAATGACAAACTCCTTGTTCACTATGACATAACATGTGAGATGAAACTTGCTTGTGACGCTTCAAGTTATGGTGCAGGTGCAGTGATCTCACAAGTAATGAATGACAGACAGAAAAACCCTATTGCTTTTGCATCCCGCACCCTATCACCAAGTGAGCGCAATTGTGCACAGATAGAAAAGGAAGCACTCAGCATCAAGATCGGAATCAAGAATTTCCATCAGTTTCTTCTCAGCAGACCATTCACCCTCGTGATCAAAAGCCACTACTAGTGATACTTGGTCCCAAGTCATCTATACCTTCCACGGCGGCATCAAGGATGCAGCGCTGGGCAATTTTGCTGTCCCAATATGACTACAAGGTGGGGTATAGAAGTTCCAAGTGCAACACAGTGGCAGATGTGTTGTCCCGGTTGCCCCATGAGAACTTTGATGTGGGAAGTGAGACCTCAATCTACACACTGCAAGCTGTAGATTCAGCAGATTGCAGCAGAAACAAAGAAAGACAATGTGCTGAAGAGAGTCTATGAACAGACATTGAATGGTTGGACTGAAATCGATAGTGGATTGAACTCATTTCTGAACTCAGAGCTGAAACCTTTCCATAATCTACACCATAAATTACCATGTGAGCATGGATGTATTAAGTGGGGTTACAAAGTGGTTGTACCAGAGTCTTTGAGAAACAAAATTATGAATGAACTTCATGCCGAACATCCTGGCATAGTAAGCATGAAGTCAATGTCCAGACGTTTTGTGTATTGGCCTGGTATTGAGAGTGACATCGAGTCACTGGTGAGCAAATGTAGCGTCTGCCAAAATTGCTGGAGTAAACCACCAAAAACACCACTGCAACCCTGGTCATGGCCATGTAGACCTTTTCAGAGAGTTCATGTAGATTTTTGTGAAAAGGCTAATGATCCCTTTCTGGTACTCGTAGATAGTCATTCCAAATGGATTGAAGCATATGGGGTCAAGCACTGTTACTGAGCGTACCATAGATGAGGCGAGATCCATTTTTGCATGCCACTTGTTTCTGATAACGGGCCTCAGAACGGTTCAATGAGTTCATGCAGCAGAATGGTGTAAAACAAACACTTGTTTCTCCATACCATCCAGCCTCCAACGGGGTAGCGGAAGGGTCTGTTCGAGTTGCCAAAGATGCTCTCAAGAAACAGGTTTTACAGGGTAGTTCAAAGCTCAGCATGAAACATCGTTTGGCTAGTTTCTTGTGGAAGTACAGAACCACACAACACACAATAGGTTACTCACCTGCAGAACTGGTGATGAATAGAAGGCTAAGAAAATGTCTAAATCTAGTTGAACCCAATTTGTCGTTGACAGTTGAGCAGAAACAGTTAAGTCAAAAAAAACATTTTGATTCCCACGATAGGAACTTCAAGTTGGAAGAGCAGGTTCTCGTTCTCAGTTCTCAACAAGTCCAGTCGAGAAAAATGGGATGTTGAGAAAATAGTGGAAGTGTGTGGAACGAAAAGACACTCATTTGATTTTGGAGATAGGATCAAAAGTGTTCATGTTGATCAAATGATTCCAGCCAAAGATGAACCAAAAACTGTGCATGAAGTCCTCATCCCTGAGTTTTTATCTGAATGTGAGTTGGAAGAGCCAACTGTGATTGAAACACAAAACACAGAGAAACAGATTCCTCTGGTCAAGGTCAGGGTACTAAAACAGAGCCAAACAAGCCTACAGTTGAGCCAACACCTAAACCTGTTACACCTGTTACTGTTAGATGATCAGGCAGGATCCATTAACTAATAGTTAGGTTAGGTTTGTAAGTTAAATAACTCCCTGCACAAGTAAAAGGAAAATGTGTAGATATGCAAAATAAATACTGGTTTACATCAAGGATCACAACAACAAACTTGTAACTAAGTACTTAGATTTAATACTTAAAATAAGGAGAGCAGTGTAATGTGTTCATACATATTCATGTATATGTTAATGAGTTAGTGTTCAATATAAGCAGCAAATGCTGTGTAATAAATCTAACTCTCGTGATCCAGGCAACCAGTGTATAAGTCTTGTTCTTCATTCTGCCGTCCGGAATATAACAGACAGCACTGGGCCTCTACTCACTGGAGTTTAGAAGGTTGAGGGGGGACCTCATTGAAACTTACGGAATGGTGAAAAGCATAGTCAGAGGGTAGTTAATCTGTGGAACTCTGCCACAGAGGGCTGTGGAGGCCAAGTCAATGGATATTTTTAAGGCAGAGATAGACAGATTTTTGATTAGATCCGGTGTCAAGGGTTATGGGGAGAAGGCAGGAAAATGGAATTAGGAGGCAGAGATCTGGCATGCCTTCAAGGTCGGCAGAGGAGCGGCAGGTGAAGGAGTGAGTGCGGGGGTTGGCTGAGGAATTTAATTCGCAAATCGGTAAGTTAACGAATTAGTCAATTTATCAGCTAATATAAGCAAGGTTTCTCTATGGGAGTGGCCTTATCGAGGGAAATGGCTTGTGAGAAAAGTTCAAGTCTTTGGCTCGAGAGTCTTCAGCGAGGGGTCTGTGGGAGGAGACTACGCCAAAAGTTGGAGAGGGTGAGGCGCAGTGAGATAATGACAGGTGAACTGATTCAGTGTGATGCTTGCAGGATGTGGGTGGTCAGGGACACTGATGGAGCCTCTGGTTTCTACAACTGTGGAAAATGTTCAGAAACTGTGGAAAGGTTCAGAAGGACCGTGTTGGGGCACTGGAGAGGCAACTGGATGACCTCAGGATCATCCGGAAAAATGGGAGTTTCCTGGACAGGATCTACAGCGAGATTGCCACACCGAAGATACCGGAAGGGAGAAGGTGGGTGATGATGAGGAAGGGAAGGAAGCTTATAGAGTACAAGAGACCGCGGGGGATGTACCTCTTGAAAACAGGTTCACCCTCTTGGAAGCTGTCAGGACAGAAGACATTGCATTCTGAGTGGGGGACTGGTCTGAGAGTCAAAACGTGGCGCTGAAGCAAAGCCGAAGAGACAGACGTCCGGCAGAGCCGTGGTAGTCGGGGACTCCATCGTGAGAGGTACAGACAGAGGTTTCTGCAGCAACAGGCGGGGTTCAAGGATGGTGTGTTGCCTCCCTGGTGCCAGGAACCAGGACTTCATGCAGGGCATGCTCAAGGGTGAAGGTAAGCAACTGGAAGTGTCAGTGCATGTCAGCACAAATGACGTCGGGAAGAAGAGGGAAAAGGTTCTGTGGCATGACCTCTGTAGCATGACTTTGGAGAGCTTGGACAAAGGCTGAAAAGCAGGACCTCCAGGGTGGTTATCTCCGGTTTGCTTCCAGTTCCTCATGCTGGTGAGGGCAGGAACACAGAGATAGGGGGTCTGAATGTGTGACTGAGGAGCTGGTGCGGGGAGCAGGGATTTAGATTCTTAGACCACTGGGATCTGCTTTGGGGTAAGGGTGAAAAGGGATGGGTTTCAACTAATGGGTGGGGGACCAGCTTTTTGGCAGGCATGTTTTCAGGAATTAAGAAGTAAGCTTAAAAAGGAAATCAGAAGGGCAAAAAGGGGACAGGAGATAGCTCTGGCAGATAACATTAAGGATAATCCCTCGAGGTTTTACAAGCACACAAAGGAAAAAAGAGCCCTACCATTCAACGTGTAAGTTCTGCCCTTGTCAGAGTTCCCAAAATGCAACACCGCACATTTCTCTGTATTAAATTCCATCAACTATTCCTCAGTCCACCTGCCCAACTGATGCAGCTGTAATTTTTGACAATCTACAATACCACCCACCTTAGTATCATATGCAAACTTGATAATTATACCTTGTATGTGCCAGAAGCCTTCTTGACCACCCTACCTACCTGTAACACGATTTACACGGAAATATATGCCTGCACTCCTAGATCCCTCTGTTCTACACTATTCCCAGAACCCTGCCATTCATTGTGCCCCTGGTTCGACTTCACACTTATCCGCATTAAACTTTAGTAAACATTCCTCAGCCCACTTACCCAACTGACCAAGATCCTACTGTAATCTTTGATAACTATCTACAATACCACCGACTTTGGCAGGGCCGGATCTAGATGAAGAGAGGCCCTAGGCTATTTCACTTGTGAGCCCCCCCCCGCCCCACCCAATACCCCACCACCACGACTAGAGGACCATGACTACCCGACAATGACAGTGTGACACTTTTAGATCCTGTCATTAAACAGTTAGTTTTAAAATACATATTGGATTCACCGTGGAGCGGGCGATGCCTTACCTGGATCGCCGTTTGAAGCTCCGGAGTTTTGGGCCCGCTGCTTCAACATCAGAGCTGTGGTTTGCGGAGCTCCCAACATCGGGCCGAACTCATTTCAACATCGAAGAGCCCTGGAATCCCTTTGCTGAGGGCCGCCAGCGTGAATCTCCGCCCAGCTCGGCCTGTGGACTTCGGGAGCCATGGTCTCCGGTAGGAAGTGACCGATTCAGATGTCCAAGCTGTTGAGGGTGTGCGTCGGCGTTGTTTGGCATGCCTGGTGCACGTCGATGTTCGGTGGGCCCGGTGCGGTGGCGATGTTCGGTGAGCTCGGTGCAGTGCCGATGTTCGATGGGCCCGGTGCGGCGGCGATGTTCAGCGGGCCCAGTGCGGCGGCGATGTTCGATGGGCCCGGTGCGGCAGCGTGGTGAGTAGGCCCCGGTGAGGAGGCGAGGTGGGTAGGCCCCAGTGAGGCGGCGAGGTGGGTAGGCCCCAGTGGGGCAGCGAGGTCAAAGATCCAAGGATCTTTGGAGCAAATTCCTCTCCGACAACAAACATAAAGCTCACCTGCATTTTAATCCCGCCCCCCCACACCACCAAAGCCGGAATCGGAAGCACAGCGCCACTGATGGTAGGTTTTGTAACAACGCCACTATGTCAAAAGTTGAATACGCCTTGACGGAGCAAGGCCGAGGCCCCGTAGATCATGAGGCCCTAAGCTTAAGCTTATGAAGCTGATACGTAAATCCGGCCCTGCACTTTAGAATCTTCTGCATGCCATGTGCAGTCTTATGCAAATTTGTTGATATAAACCACACACACAACACTGATCCCTGTGGCACACCACTAATCACAGGCCAATCAGTCTGAAATACACCCTTCCACCATCACCCTCTGCTTCCTTTCATGAAGTCAATTCTCTATCCAGTCGGTTAGCTTTCCCTAGATCCCTAGAAAAGAGCTAGAGAGACAATTAATGTGAAGTTTGGGGGAATATGTGGTGCACAGGGCTCTGTAAAGAGCGGGGACGGAATGGCCATGGAAATACAAGGGAGGAGCCACAGTGTGACGTCACAAACGAGGCAGAGA
Source organism: Raja brachyura (assembly GCA_963514005.1). The sequence goes on from OY740781.1 coordinate 3,475,642, forward strand.
AGTGATGGCAGTGACTTTGAGTTGACCTATCGTGATTAACTGAATTAATGCAACCACTAGGGGTGCCTGGGAGATGAATTACCACCTGGGGAGCCAGGGAGATGGCCAGCTCTGCCGGCAGTCTGTTCGTTTTTTTCATCTTTTATTATTTTTAGCGTCTGTTAAGAGTTTGTTTTAATGTACTTTGGTTTTTTGTTTTAAGTGGGGAGGGGGGGGGGGGGGGGGGGGAGATCGGGAGGAACTTTTTTCCAAGTTCTTACCTTCCCGGAGATGTGATTGATTTTCGGCTCGCATTCTCCGGGCTCTGCGGCCTACCATCGCTGGAGCTGGGAGCCGCCTCGGACTGTTGTGAGCCCCATCGCGGGGCATGGACTTAACATCGGAGCGGATCCCTTGCCTGGGATCGCTCCCACCGTGGCCTGCGGACTTACCATCAAGGGCTCGCAGTCTCGGGAGAGGCTAGTCGGGAGCTCCAAAGTCACAGAAGGTTCAACCAGGCCCAAAGCGTGGTTCGACTGCCCGGCATGGGGGAGCTGACAACCCCCTGATGCAGGAGCTGAACGCCTCGACGCGGAGGGCCCGAATGCCTCCGGCTATGGGAGTCAAGACCGTCCCGTCAACGGAGGATTGGCGTACTGCGCATGTTGTTCCATTATTTAAAAAGGGTTCTAAGGGTAAACCTAGCAATTATAGACCGGTTAGTTTGACTTCAGTGGTGGGCAAATTAATGGAAAAGATACTTAGAGATAATATATATAAGTATCTGGATAAACAGGGTCTAATTAGGAACAGTCAACATGGATTTATGCCTGGAAGGTCATGTTTGACTAATCTTCTTGAATTTTTTGAAGAGGTTACTAGGGAAATTGACGAGTGTAAAGCAGTGGATGTTGTCTATATGGACTTCAGTAAGGCCTTTGACAAGGTTCCTCATGGAAGGTTGGTTAAGAAGGTTCAACTATTGGGTATAAATGCAGGAATAGCAAGATGGATTCAACAGTGGCTGAATGGGAGAAGCAGAGGGAAATGGTGGATGGCTATTTGTCGGGTTGGAGGCAGGTGACTAGTGGGGTGCCTCAGGGATCTGTGTTGGGTCCTTTTGTTGTTTGTCATGTACATCAATGATCTGGATGAAGGGGTGGTAAATTGGATTAGTAAGTATGCAGATGATACCAAGATAGGGAGTGTTGTGGATAATGAAGAGGATTTCCAAAGTCTACAGAGTGATTTGGGCCAGTTGGAAAAATGGGCTGAAAGATGGCAAATGGAGTTTAATGCTGATAAATGTGAGGTGCTACACCTTGGCAGGACAAATCAAAATAGGACGTACATGGTAAATGGTAGGGAATTGAAGAATACAGTTGAACAGAGGGATCTGGGAATAACCGTGCATAGTTCCTTGAAGGTGGAATCTCTTATGGTATGTCGGTCAGAAACAGGTGAAAACAGGGGCAGTCAGAAACAGGTGAATTGATCATGGGGAACAAGGACATGGCAGACCAATTGAATAACAACTTTGGTTCTGTCTTCACTAAGGAAGACATAAATAATCTGCCGGAAATAGCAGTGGAACGGGGGTCAAATAAGATGGAGGAACTGAGTGAAATCCAGGTTAGCCGGGAGGTGGTGTTGGGTAAATTGAACGGATTGAAGGCCGATAAATCCCCAGGGCCAGATAGTCTGCATCCCAGAGTACTCAAGGAGGTAGCCACCGAAATAGTGGATGCATTAGTGATAATTTTTCAAAATTCCTTAGATTCTGGAGTAGTTCCTGAGGATTGGAGGGTAGCTAATGTAATCCCACTTTTTAAAAAAGGAGGGAGAGAGAAAGCGGGCAATTACAGACCAGTTAGTCTAACATCGGTAGTGGGGAAACTGCTAGAGTCAGTTATTAAAGATGGGATAGCAGCGCATTTGGAAAGTGGTGAAATCATTGGACAAAGTCAGCATGGATTTACGAAAGGTAAATCATGTCTGACAAATCTGATAGAATTTTTCGAGGATGTAACTAGTAGAGTGGATAAGGGAGAACCAGTGGATGTATTATATCTAGACTTTCAGAAGGCTTTCGACAAGGTCCCACATAAGAGATTAGCATACAAACTTAAAGCACACGGTATTGGGGGTTCAGTATTGATGTGGATAGAGAACTGGCTAGCAGACAGGAGGCAAAGGGTAGGAGTAAACGGGTCCTTTTCAGAATGGCAGGCAGTGACTAGTGGGGTGCCGCAAGGCTCAGTGCTGGAACCCCAGCTATTTACAATATATATTAATGATTTGGACGAGGGAATTCAATGCAACATCTCCAAATTTGAAGATGACACCAAGCTGGGGGGTATAGTTAGGTGTGAGGAGGATGCTTGGAGGCTGCAGGGTGATTTGGATAGGCTGAGTGAATGGGCAGATGCATGGCAGATGCAGAATAATGTGGATAAATGCGAGGTTATCCACTTTGGTGGCAAAAACATGAGGGTAGACTATTATCTGAATGGTGGCAGATTAGGAAAAGGGGAGATGCAACGAGACCTGGGTGTCATGGTACACCAGTCATTGAAAGTAGGCATGCAGGTGCAGCAGTCAGTGAAGAAAGCAAATGGTATGTTAGCATTCATAGCGAAAGGATTTGAGTATAGGAGCAGGGAGGTTCTACTGCAGTTGTACAGGGTTTTGGTGAGGCCACGCCTGGAGTATTGCGTACAGTTTTGGTCTCCAAATCTGAGGACAGACATCCTTGCCATAGAGGGGGTAGAGAGAAGATTCACCAGACTGATTCCTGGGATGTCAGGACTTTCATATGAGGAAAGATTGGATAGACCCGGCTTGTACTCGCTGGAATTTAGAAGATTGAGGGGGGATCTTATAGAAACTTACAAAATTCTTAAGGGGTTGGACAAGCTAGATGCAGGAAGATTGTTCCTGATGTTGGGGGGTCCCAGAACAAGGGGTCACAGTCTAAGGATAAGGGGGAATTCCTCTAGGACCGAGATGAGGAAAACATTCTTTACACAGAGAGTGGTGAGTCTGTGGAATTCTCTGCCACAGAAGGTAGTTGAGGCCAGTTCATTGGCTATATTTAAGAGGGTGTTAGATGTGGCACTTGTGGCTAAAGGGATCAGGGGGTATGGAGAGAAGGCAGGTACGGGATACTGAGTTGGATGATCAGCCATGATCACATTGAATGGCGGTGCAGGCTGGAAGGGCCGAATGGCCTACTCCTGCACCTATTTTTCTATGTTTCTATGTTTCTATATAGATAGGGTGGTAAAGAAAGCTTTTGGTATGGTAGCCTTTATAAATCAGAGCATTGAGTATAGAAGCTGGGATGTAATGTTAAAATTGTACAAGGCATTGGTGAGACCAAATCTGGAGTATGGTGTACAATTTTGGTCGCCCAATTATAGGAAGGATGTCAACAAAATAGAGAGGGTACAGAGGAGATTTACTAGAATGTTGCCTGGGTTTCAACAGCTACGTTACAGAGATAGGTTGAATAAGTTAGGTCTTTATTCTCTGGAGCGCAGAAGGTTAAGGGGGGACTTGATAGAGGTGTTTATAATGATGAGAGGGATAGACAGAGTTGATGTGGACAAGCTTTTCCCTTTGAGAATAGGGAAGATTCAAACAAGAGGACATTACTTTAGAATTAAGGGACAGAAGTTTAGGGGTAACATGAGGGGGAACTTCTTTACTCAGAGAGTGGTAGCGGTGTGGAATGAGCTTCCAGTGGAAGTGGTGGCGGCAGGTTCGTTGGTATTATTTAAAAATAAATTGGATAGGCATATGGAAGAGAAGCGTATGGAGGGTTATGGTATGAGTGCAGGCAGGTGCAACTAAGGGAAAAAAGTTGTTCGACACGGACTTGAAGGGCCGAGATGGCCTGTTTCCGTGCTGTAATTTTTATATGGTTATATGGTTATAAGGAGGGCTCGAGGCCCCCGACCGAGGAAGAACAAAAGGAAGGCCTTTAACTTTATTTCACCTTCCATCACAGTGAGGAATGTGTAGGAGTCGCTGTGGTGGATGTTCATGATAAAATGTGTTTTTGAGTCTGTTACTTTTAATTGTATGGAGGAGAGTTGGAAGTGAGTCAGAGGAGGAAAACAGTTTTAAAAGAGAGGCAAAGCACAGACAGAGCATCAGTGGACTTTGAAGAAACAGCAGCAAAGCGAAGCAGGAAAAAGCAGTGATTGGCTCTAGCCCGAGTGGGAGGTGAGTTCGAAGTGTGTCAGAGTTTAAAAAGAGAGGCAAAGGACAGACAGACAGACTTAACTCAGAGCTTCCGTGTTTTTCCATGGAAACACAAACGAGGCAGAGAAGTGATGGCAGTGACTGAGTTGACCTATCGTGATTAACTGAATGCAACCACCAGTGGCACCAGGGAAATGAATTACCACCAGGGGAGCCGGGGAGATGGCCAGCCCTGCGGGCAGTCTGTTCGTTTCTTTCATCTTTTGTTATTTTTAGCGTCTGTTAAGAGTTTGTTTTAATGTACTTTGGTTTGTTTTATGTGGGGGGAGGGGGGGGGAGGATCAGGGGAAACATTTTTCAAGTTCTTACCTTTCCGGATTGATTTTCGGATCACAGGGCTACACGTGTGGGTTTAAACTAAATAGTGGGGGGGAGGGATTTAAATATTGGGAATATAAAGATGGAGTTGAAGGGAAAGTGATTACAGGAAAAATTACAAAAGATTCTCGTAATGGGAAGGAAAGCTCGAGAAGGGACAACAGAGTAAGCCAATTGCGAGCGGTGCGAGGGGAGAAGTGAATACGGAGGTCAAAGTGCTGTATATGAATGCGCGAAGTATAAGGAAGAAAGTGGACGAGCTTGAGGCTCAGTTAGAAACTGGCAAGTATGATGTTGTGGGAATTACTGAGACATGGCTGCAAGAGGGCCAGGGCTGGGAACTGAATATTCAAGGGTATACCTCCTATCGGAAAGACAGACAGGTGGGGTTGCCCTGTCGGTGAGGAATGACATTCAGTCCCTTGCAAGGGGTGACATTGAAACAGGAGATGTGGAGTCAGTATGGATAGAACTAAGGAATTGTAAGGGTAAAAAGACCCTTATGGGACTAATCTACAGCCCCTCAAACAGTAGCCTGGACAAAGGGCACAAGTTGAATCAGGAGTTAAAATTGGCATGTAGCAAAAGTAATGCTGTGGTTGTTATGGGAGATTTCAACATGAAGGTAGACTGGGAAAATCAGGACCCCAAGAAAGGGACTTTGTAGAGTGCCTTTGTAATGTATTCTTCGGAGAGCTTGTATTGGAGCCTACCAGGGAGAAGGCAATTCTGGATTTAGTGTTATGTAATGAAACGGATTTAATAAAGGACCTCGAGATTAATGAGCCATTAGGAGGCAGTGGCCATAACATGGTCAGGTTTAATCTATAATTGGAGAGGGAGAAGGGTAGTTTGGTGGTGTCAGTGTTGCAGTTGAATAAAGGAGACTATGGGGCCATGAGGGAGGAGCTGGCTAAAGTGGAATGGAAAGATACACTAGCAGGGATGACAGTGGAACAAAAATGGCAGGTGTTTCTAGGAATAATACAGAAGGTGCAGGATCAGTTCATTCCTAGGAGGAAGAAAGATTCCAAGGGGAGAAATTTAGTGTACAAAGATAATACAAGGGTACCTACGGCTGGAGAACCAGTCCCATGGAATGCTCCTCCACAATATATGGGGGATCAAAGAGATTTCCCTTGTCCCTGGTGACCACATGTGAGGAAGTGTGCCCTGCTTCAGCTCCTGACTAATGTACTGTACATCTGGAGCTGAAGATGGTCTCACTGAGGATCATCCATGGTGCTGAGGACATTGTGGATGGCATGTAGAGTGAGCTGGTCACCCTGTAAACAATGGGTAGAAATGCAGTGGGTGCCCACCAGGGATCAGTGGGCACAGGCGGGTGGTGCAGGAGACCCCTGTGGCCGTCCCACTGTTAAACAGGTAGACCATGTTGGATACGTTTGGAGGCAGCCTCTTTGGGATGGGAAGAAACGGGCATGTTTGTGGCACTGAGACTATCTCAGCTGCACAATGAGCGAGGTCAAAGACCAGCAGAGCTGCAGTAAATAGGGGCTCAATTGGATGCAGTTGGGTGAACAAGGCCCTTAAATTCTGTGTTGTCCTCCTGGTGACAGGTACGTGGATATCTCAAAGCGGTTGCAGTACATTCTCATCAGCGAGGATAAACAGTCAGTGGTTGTAATACACGTCACTACTAATGACATGTAAATAAGGGATCAATGGCTACAGGATGAAATTGTCAGTTACACAGAGTGGTGGTGCACAGAAAAGGTGCTATTCCTTGCAGTGCAGGAGGCTGAGGTGTGAGGTGTGATATATAATCATGAGGGGTAAAGGAATAACTTAATTCAGAGGATAGTGGGAATATGGAATGTACTGCCAGAGGAGGTAGTAAGGGTAAATACTATAACAATATTTAAAAGGCATTTGGACAGATACATGGAGAGGAAGAGTTGGGCCGAAGGGCTTGTTTTTATGCTGTTTAGCTCTATGATTCTAACAGTCACGTGGTTTCTGTGAAAGGTAAAGGGATCTGAAAACACTGACGCTCTCAGTAAAACCAAGGCAGAATCTGGGCACAGGTCACACTGAGAACCTGAAGTAGCCACTCGCAAAAACAATATTTAAAATACATTTGGACAGGCACATGGATAGGAAAGGTTCAGCGGAATATGGGGCAAACGTGAGAAAATGGGACTCGCTTAGGTGGTCGGTATATTGGTTGGTATGGACATATTGGGCTGAAGGGCCTGTTACTGTGCTGTATGACTCTAAGCAGGCCCTTTGGCCCACCATGTCCATACACCTTTGTCCATATACACTAATCCATTTGCCCGCATTAGATTTGATCCTTCCATGCATTGCATAGCAGAATCATGAGCAGGACCTTTTAGATTGTAATCTCTGCATTGCTTCTAGTGTCACATGGTCCTGAATATAGAAATACAAAGATAGGCCAGATGAATGTGTGTCCAAAGGGATGGTGTAGGAAGGAGGGCTTTGGATGTTGGGACATGGACATATCTGGAGTGGGTGCAGCCTATGCAAGCAGGTCAGTTTGCATCTGAATGGGGCAAGGTCTAATATCCTTGCTGCGAGTTTTACTCCTATTGTTGGGAAGGTTTGAAACTAATTTGGTCGGGGGAAATGGGACTTAGACTAGACGTGTGATTGGGGGTAAGTTTCAGTCAAATATAGAAACTCTAGGTCAGTCATGAGGTAGAACAGACATGGGCATGAAGTTGTACATGGTAGGATGAGAAGGTCAAATTGCATCTATTTTGTTGTAAAGATTCTGACAAGTAAAGCAGATGAACTTATCGCTGATCAGCATGTGGGTATATGGTAGTTTTGCAATCACTGAGACATAGGTGAAAGACTATTAACTCAATATTAAAAGGTAAAGAAGTTCCTGCCATGACAAGGGCAGTGTAAAAGAGGAGAGAGCATTGCATTATTTGTGAAGGACATCATCATTGCACTAATGAGGGAGGATGATTTAGCGGGCACTTCAAATGCAACAATATGGGTAGAGGTTAAACAAGGAGAAGTTTAGATTCCCAACAGTTAGCAGAAGATAGAGGAGCAAATATCAAGGCAAATTGCAGAAATAAATTGTATTGGAATAATAGGAGATTTGCATTTCCCCAGTACTAAGTGGAATCATCTTCATGAGATAGGATTACAGGGCGTAGAGTTTTTAAAGTGTTTCAAGAATGCTTTATGTGCCAGAAGATAGATAGTCCACCTATGGATGGGGCAATGCTGGGCATAGTCCTATGGAATGGTCAGAGAAATGGGTGAACTCTCAGTTGGTGATCACTTTGGCATTGGTGGCCGTATCTCAGTAAGTTTCTAAGTAGTTGTGGGGACATGTAAGTATAGTCTGAGTTGAGGAAAGGCTAATTCCAAACATGAGACTATTATGCACTAGATTTATGTACGTTCTGTAATGAAATATTTAGACAGCACCAGGCAAACATAATATCATAGACATGAAGCAGCTACTTGCAGGTAAACGTAGACACAAAGTGCTGTAGTAACTCTAATGCCTCAAGGAAGCGCAGCAGAAGAATGGAAACTATAGGCTGGTTAACCTAACCAGTGATTGGTAAGATTTTAGAATCCATCACTAAAGGATGAGGTTTCTGAGTACATATCAGCACACAATAAAATAGGCCTAAGTCAACATGATTTTGTGAAAGGGAGATCTTGCCTGACTAACCCTTTGGAATTCTCTGAGGAAATAAATAGCAGGATTGACAAAGAAGAGTCTCTGGATGCGGTTGACTTGGATTTTCAGAAAGCCTTTGATAAGGTGAGACTGCTAAAGAGGATGAGAGCCTATGGTATCAGAGGGAAGATACTAGCATGAATAGCAGGTTGGCTGGATGGCAGATGGCAAAGATTGGCAATAAAGGATGCGTTTTCTGGTTGGCTGTCAGTGACTAGCAGTGTTCCCCAGGGCTCGGTGCTGGGGCCGTTGCTCTTCACATTGTTTACCTATGATTTGGATGTGGGAATTGAAGGCTTTGTGGCCAGGTTTACAGATGATACAAAGGGGCAGGTAGTGTAGAGAAAGCAGGTACTCTGCAGAACGACTTGGACAGGTTGGGAGAGTGGATGAAGTCCAACTCGCACCAAAGTCCACACCTTGAGCTCAGCAGCAGCACTTTGATCATACAATCTCCCCCAACACGGCCACTCCCTCTGTACCTGGCACTCCTTCTATACCTCCGTCGTGGCAATCCCACAGCTGCTGCCGGTCTCCGTCCCCTCTCACGAGAGTTGTGTCTGTGGCTCCGATCACACCATCTCACCGCTCACACACTGCCAGAAATAACACTGGAAGGTGAGTAAAATGAACACCAGAGACAGCACTGAATAAGTGTAACACAGACCAATAGACAGCAAAACGCACAGTGACTGATTACCAGCTCCTTCCTTCAGTGTCCCGGACAGGCGAGTGGCTGCTTCAGATTGTCAGTGTGACTTCTGCTCAGATTGTGCCTTGTTTTACTGAGAGCTTCAGTGCTTTCAGTTTCACCCCAACCACATCCTTGGCTTTTCACAGAAACCATGTGACTGTCTCTGTGGGGTTTGATATTTGCGTAACAAGGAGAGGCTGGGGATTATTTTCATGGATCATTGGAGGCTGAAGGGTGACTTTACAGAAGTTAATAAAACCATGAGAGGCAAAGATAACTTGGATGGTCAGTCTTTCGCCTGGTATTTTGGAGTTTAAAACTAGAGGGCACAGGGTTTAAGTTAAGAGGAGGAAGATTTAGAGGGCTAACTATTTCACACAGCTTTTCATGAGTGCAGATACCTTTTTAAGAGAAGGTTGCTCGCTGCTTCCCCCCTGTGATTCCACCTGCTCTCTGACTCTACGACATTTAATAGTAAGATTAAACGAGAACTTACCAGTTTGAAGTTTGATCTTTATTTTATGAGGAGTTGCGATGAGGGATTTCGTGAAGAACCCACCAGCACGCATGCGCGACATTCTTCAAAGCAGCGGTGTGGAATCACAGAACCAACAAACAAAGAAATGACTTGTTATAGTAAGATTGAAGAGACTCTAGTTACCAGTTGACTTTATGATCGAGGGTTGGGAGCGGAGGGCACGAAATCCCTCATCGCAACTCCTCATAAAATAAAGATCAAACTTCAAACTGGTAAGTTCTCGTTTAATCACAAGGGCCTGTCCCACCAGCATGCAACTCTATGCGATTAGCGCAACCTAACGTGGTCGCTTGAGCCGTCCGGCGTCGCGGGGCCGGTCCCACTTCGATCGCCGGAGCCGTGCGGAATTGTGCGGAGTTCGTCCCGAGTTCGTCCCGAGACCGCGCGGGGCTCCAAAAATCCGACTATGTCCAAAAATTCCGCGCGGCAACGGCTTGTCGGCTCGTAGTCGCCTCGACATTTACACACAGCCCGGACATCGTGCCTCCGTGAACCTATTTGTAAGTGCCTCCGTGACCCTCTATGTGTGTGGCTCCGTGGCCCTGTATGTGTGTATGTCTCGGTGCCCCTCTCTGTGTGCCCCTCTAAGTCCTGGCGAACTTACCTTGGACTTGCTCCAAGTTCGCCTCGCTTTGCGCCGCGTTGCGCCACTCACCCAACCTCCGCGCGGCCCCTGCTGCCAGTTTAGTTGCGCTTGCCGTATGCAGGCGCATGCTGGTGGGAACGGCCCTGTACAGGGGATCACCCGACCTCCGCGTGGCCCCCGCTGCCGGTTTGATCGCGTTCATCGCATAGAGTTGCATGCTGGTGGGACAGGCCCTTTACTATTTCATTTCGGAGTCACGTGAGTGACTTCGTGAAGACTTCAAAGCTCTGTGATTTCATGCCCTGGACAACGTCCATGCTATCACACACGCCACTATAAGGATGGATAGGAGTAATCAAATTTTCAGACTGCTTATTCTGAAAAATAATAATATTTATTAATAATAACAAAAAAGAAAAAAACCCTCACTGGGGAGTAGTCATATGTTCTCGACCTGCATTCAGCATGGCTTCTGCGAACATTCCAGGAGCGGTAACAGGCTTATTATAAAACCACTGAAAGGTGGCTTCTCTGGCCCATCCCGCTGTGGCAAGAATATGGTCCATGGGCACCTCCATGACCTTTGCCACCGACGTTGATGCAGCCCTGGTGGAATGGGATTTAAAAACATTAGTATCAATACCTGCTTCGTTCAAGACGATCCTGAGCCATGTGGAGATCGTCTGTACCGTCACTCTATGGTGAGGTTTTTTTGTGGCTGATGTGCAGGTATTGTTCCATTCCCCTTAATTTCCGCGTCACTCTTATATAGTGGCGGATATGGGTGGCTAAACATAGCCTAGCATCAGCGGGGTATGCTGGAAACACCAGCTGCGGCCCTGTGAATCCAGGTCTATGCTGCTTGAGCAATTCATCAACGAAGAAAATAACCTTCTCCGGGGTAGAGATCATTCTGTCAATCTTGACCTTGTGAAGAGTCTGTACCCTTTGTGCCGAAGTAAGTGCCAATAACATCACCAGCTTCAGGGTGAGTTTGTCCAATTCAAGCCCAGCCATGGGCGACCACGTCCTGAGTAGGGTTAGTACTTTCCCAATGTCCCAGGTGATGTTGTAACGAGGTCTTGGCGGATTGGAATTAAATATTCCCCGCATCAGTTTGGACACCAGTTTATTAGATCCTACCTCAATATTGAGGTAGAATGATAGCGCACTCCTGGCGCTATTGATGGCACTGTAGCTGAGGTGTTCGTCATGGTGCAACTCCGCAAGGAATTCCAGCACATCTGTGATTGAAACGGAGTCATATGCAATGTCCAAGCGGCCGCAGTAGGTTTCCAATTTTCTGATATGCGATAGATATTGCCGTCTTGTGGACTCCCTGCATGATGCTCCCATAGTATCCATTGTCCTTGATGAGAGACCATACTGTAGTAATGATCTGTTCAGATCCTGCAAGCCAATAAGTTCAAGTGACTATGGCAGGGATGTGGTTCCCCTGTAACAGGGTTCGTCACCAATTGTGGGCAACCCTCTAAGAGGACCCATGGTTGACTGATCATACCAAGGACCACCGGATACCATGACTGAGTAGGGCAGTCGGGTATGATAAGAATGCCTTTAGCAGCATCTAGCTGGATTTTCCGCAATACCCGACTGATGAGGCAAAATGGAGGAAATGCATAGAAAAACCATTTCCCCCAGTCTAGTGAGAAAGGGTCCATCGCCATTGCCCCAGGATCTGGTTCCCATGATACGTATGTTGGTACCTGATGGTTCAACCGTGACGCAAAAAGGTCAATATTCGGTTTACCAAATTTGGCTGTAATTTTGGCGAATATTTGCAGATTCAACGTCCACTCGATGTTGTCATTAAATTTCCGTGACCTGGTGTCCGCCACTGTGTTGAGCTTACCTGGTAAATAGGTAGCTGAAATCCAAATATTCTATTGTATACACCAGAGCCAAATTGTATTAGCCAATTCATCACATGAAATTGACCTGGTACCGCCCATATGATTTAGGTATGCCACCACAGTGGTGTTGTCTATTTGGAGATGGACATGAGTGTCAGTAAAGTTTGAACAATAAGCTCTAAGTCCGTGGAATGCTCCTAGCATCTCCAAATAATTTATTCCTTGTGATAACAACAGGGTAGATTCAAGGGTGTCCCATCTGCCTCCGCAACTAGTGTAGTTGTCCTTAGCTCCCCAGCCATGGGAGCTTGCATCTGTTTGTAAGTATACCACCGGACGAGGCACAACGATGGGTTTCAATGAGTTATGGATATTGTCAATCCACCATTGTAACTCAATTTTTGCCTTAAGTGGCAGCTGCATGGGTCTATCAAAATGTCCAGCATTCAATTTTAACGCTGAAATCTTGGATCTTTGTAAATTTTGATAATGTAAAGGTCCGAATTGAGCAGCTGGAAAAACTGCTACGATTTTCCCAATTACCTTAGCAGTTTGTCTGATTGATGGTATACTGGCGCAGACCAGGTTCTTGCATGCTTGAATGACATCCCCAACTTTGTTAGTTGGTATGGTGGCAATCATGCGATTGGAATCCACCGTGAATCCCAGATAGTCCATGATCTGTGAAGGACAGAACTTTGATTTATCTGGATGGATAATAAATCCCATTTTTTGAAATATTTCCACAGTGGCTGAAACTGCCAATTTCGCTGATTCCAGTGTATGCCCAATAATTAGGATATCATCCAGATAAGCCGTGACCGTATGATTTTGCCTCCTCAGTGTTGCTAGCACTGGCTTGAGTAATTTGGTAAACAGTCTGGGGGCTGTGGTAAGCCCATTGGGCAAAGCTTTGTATTGCCAAAGTTGATCCATCCAGGTAAACTTCACAAACTTCCTGTGATGTTTCTGAATGGATACTGAATAGTATGCATCTTTTAAATCAATGCATGCCATGAAGCAGCCCTCAGAAATCAAAGATTTGGCTGTTTCGAACGTGTCCATTTTGAAATGAGTATATTTTACAAAGCTATTCAAATGGGTTAGATCTATAATGACCCGACATCCACCATCTTTTTTGCAAATATGTTAGATACAAATTCAATTGGTTCATGTATAGTTCTTTCTATCACGCCTTTCTCTTGTAGTCTCAAGATTTCAGCATAGTCTACTGCTGTTTCCTTCCTGGAAAGTGCAAATTTGCGATTCGGCATATGCTGAGGTGGAGGAATTTGACCATTTATGAACTCAATTTCATGGCCCTGAATACTTTGTAAGATAAACTCATCTGAGGTGATGGTTTCCCATGCCTCCTTAAACCCCCGTAGTCTACCCCCAACATGTGAGGTTAGACATGCAAGTGCATGAAATCCAGACCGCCTTACCTTCATGGTTATCGGTGGTCCCTGGCATGTTTGGTGGGATGTGGAGGTGCTGGGTTGCGCTGGTGATGTGGAAACCGCATTTTCCATGCTGGCCGTTGTGGGCCTAGCCCTAAAAAAGTCCTGGGCTGTTGAGACTGATGGTATTGAGGAGGTGCCGGAACGTAGGTCCTTGCTGGCCTTTCGGTTTGACCTCGTGGCCTGAAAAAAGGTGTTTTCTTGGCCGTTTGTCTGGTCAAGATGTGTGACCTCATAAGACCCACTGTCTTGGCATGGTCATCTAAATCCTTGACCTGCTTCGGGAGGTCTTCTCCGAATAGCTGTCTGGGTGGTGGTGTTGGGGGTGCTCTGCATAACCCCGCAAATTTGGGGTTTAATATAGGCTTGATGATGCTTTTCCTAAAAGCATTGATCTCATATTGCGTGTTGCAAAGTAGTGCCAGAGCATCCTCCTGTTCGGTGTTCAAGTCCACACCATCCACTGACCTCGCAAACGCGGTAATCCCAGATGTAAGTAATTTCAGGATCCTTTGCAATTTCACTTCCTGAGCTCTAATGCCCGGGCTGATAATGCCCCAAATAGGCATGTTGACAATAGGTACATTGAGAGAGTTGCAATTACCTGGTGCCTTGTGTCAATCCATGGCCTCCGCAAGGACCTCCTCCTGTAGCTGATGGTTGGTGAGGAAATCAATGGTAGCAGCCAGCTTGGTATGGAGGGGTTGTCCCGATGATTCGGGTAATCCAAATTTGGCTGCCATGTCCAGGAGTTCTTCCTGGGGGACCTCAGGTGCTACTGGAGCGTGTACCAAGATCTCCTCTTCTTCTGGCTGCCTCATGCTATCCATTGATGATGGGGATATGTCCATGAGTCCCCTGGAACTACGTGTTTCCCGTCTTTGATTTAGCAGGATTTGTTCCATAATCCTCTCCATCCGGTCTATGCGCCCTTCATCGTGCGTGAATGGGCGATCAGAGTCCTCATGCCCGAAGGAACTTCTGAGGCTCCTATCATCGGCCCGTACCTCGTCGAGGTAATGTCGGTGCCATGACGATAAGTCGCTACCAGCCGCCTCAGTGAAACTGAACGACTCCCGTGCGGATCTGCTCATACGCCTCCTTTTGGCTGAGCTAAATCCGGCTGCCTCTGAGGGCATATGCGGTGAGAAGTCGGCACCCAACGCCGCAGCGTGGTGACCCGACATCCGCGCGGGCTTGCCGACTGTCCTTTTCCTGGACCCAGACGGCGTACGGTCCCGTCCAGCCCCCAGCGGGGGAAGCGGTGACCGTGGCGAGACTCCACCTGTGTGACTCTTCCTGGTCCAACTAGGTGGTGAGTCTACACTGGCGCTTCCTGGTCTGCTAGTGGACTCGGGTCTCGTTGATTCACCAGACCGCAATCTTGCGGCCTCTGGTGAAACCTCTGCCCGAAAAGGGCTAGGTTGTCGAGCTCTATCCCTGGCTCTTCCACGAGGGCTCAGGGAGAAGGGCCGTGCAGCAGCACGTGAACCCCTTTTGCTCGCATCTGCCAACGATCCTGTTGGCGATAATGAAATGGAGTCAGGGTCTACCTGCTCCGGCGCCGTACCGACTTCCTGCTCTGCGGGAACCCCGCTAGTGCTCAGCTGTGTCGGTGATTTGGGTCCTGTGACTACAGGGCTCCCCAATTTGCGCGCCTTTTTCCCGGCCCGTCTAGCGGGTGCTGTAGAAGAGAGCTCCAGGATAGGTGGCCGGCGACTGCTTACAGACGTCCTGCGGCCCGTACTCCTCTTATCCATGTCCCTGTTGGAGAGAAAAAATACTCAACAGCAGGAACAACCAACTCAAGGTTGTCTGTACTTACCTGAGTGGCCCTTATGAAGGGCTGGTGGTGAGCCGCGCTCCACCTCCAGCCGTCGACTGCAAATGCGAGCGACGATATGTCGCGCATGCGTGCTGGCGGGTTCTTCACGAAGTCACTCACGTGACTCCGAAATGAAATCTCTGTTTGCTGTTACATTCTCCCAGTTAACAATGATTTATTCTACATTTTCCTTGATCTCTATTCCCTTTGTCTTGCATTCACACCTTACACTTCCGTATCTATGTATCTCCCATTCCCCTGACGTCAGTCTGAAGGAGGGTCTCGGCCCGAAACGTCACCCATTCCTTCTCTCCAGAGATGCTGCCTGTTCCGCTGAGTTACTCCAGCATTTTGTGTCTATCTTCAGTTTAAACCAGCAACTGCAGTTCCTTTCTACACAGGTAATACAGAATGGGAACATAGAAACATAGAAAATAGGTGCAGGAGTAGGCCATTCGGCACTTCGAGCCTGCACTGCCATTCAAAGTGGGAAGAGAAGGGGAGAGAGGGGGAGAGAAGGGGGGGAGGAGAAGGAGTGGAGACACGTTTAAGAAGCCAGACAACTTTTAATACAGTTTAGCGGGCATTTAACATTACCGGTCGGTTTACTTATTTTATTTTTTATTTTATTTTTAAAATCTTTACTTTCTCAACGAGCTTTACCTTCGACTACCCTTGACTACCTTTGATTGCCTTCGATTACCTACGAGTAACATGCCGACCTACTATGGCCCACCTTACGGTCAACCGGAAGTGGCGGCGCTGCCTGGCAGCTGCGGCTCGCCTGCAGTCCGTCTGTTTTTTCTTTTTTTTTGTTTGTTTTTGTTTATGTCTGTTTAGTTTATGTTAGTTTAGTTAGTTTATTAGATTGTATGGGGGGGTGGGGTGGGAGAAACAGGGCTTAGTCCCTTCCTTCGGGGGGATACAACCTTTTCGTGTTGTATCCCCCTGTCTCCGTCTGCGCTGAGGCCCTAATGGCGGAGCTGACGGCCTCGGGCGGCATTCGCTGCAGCGGCGGTGGCTCGACTGACCTGGCCTGGCGGCGGCGGCCCGACTTGGAGCTGTGGCGGACCGGCCTGGAGCGGCGGACCGGCCTGGAGCGGCGGCGGACCGGCCTGGAGCGGCGGCATTCCGGCGTTCCGGTGGTGGCGGCCCGATTTGGAGCGGCGTCCCGGCCTGGAGCGGCGGCGGCGTTCCGGTGGCGGCGTCCCGGCCTGGAGCGGCGGACCGGCCTGGAACTGTGGCGGCGTTCCGGTGGAGGCGGCGGCCCGATTTGGAGCGGCGGCGGCATTCCGGCGTTCCGGTGGCAGCAGCGGTACCAACACCCGGCAGGGACAATACACCAGAGGCCTGGATCGCCTCAGCGCAGAGGGAGTACAAGGAGGGAAGGAGACAAAGACTAAGACTTTTGCCTTTCACCACAGTGAGGAGGTGTTTGCTGAACTCACTGTGGTGGATGTTAAATTTGTGTGTTTTTGTTATTTTTAAGTTATTTTGAATTTTTGTATGACTGCAGGCAACGAAATTTCGTTCAGACCGGAAGGTCTGAATGACAATAAAGGTAATCTAATCTAATCTAATCTAATCTTGACTAAACCTACGAGTAAAAAAATATTGATTTTTTCCATGGCGACCTTTTTATAATCGTGGCCATTTTTCAGCTTGCTGGAAAAAATGCTGCGACCTAACTGAGGCTTCGAGTATGCGGGGACTAGTCTTGAGCATGAGGGAGTGTTACAAAGAACTCCCAGGACCTTGTGTCGACCATGCTGCGAGTATGTCAAGGGCAAACTCTTCTAAAGTCGTGAATTAGGTTGCTGCAGTGGGACAGGCCCTCTATACACACAATGCTCCAACCTATAAGTGCAAGCATACTATAGACTGAGGATAAAGATGTCATTGATACGAGTAGTTGCGAGATGGTCATGCCAAGGATACAGGTAGGTTTCAGGCAGAAAGTACTGGGAATGGGAGTAAGCAGTGAGGACCCCTGTAGCCATTCCGCTCGACAACAGATGTGGCCTTTGGATACTGTTGCTGGAGATCACCAGACAGGGGAGTGCAGCAGCAGCAGTCAGTCTGTGATGTCCAGCCTGGCTCTGAGGCACAGTGGGGAAGGATGAAGCTAGGCAGAAGGAATGAGTCCTGCAGAATGAATACAGGGAGTTAGGCAAAAGGTTGATAAGCACGACCACAAAGATAGTGGTGGTGGCCCGCGGTAGACGGCGATAGCATGGTTGTGCAGTCTCTTTAGATGCACAAAAACCTATGGATGGGAGAGATGAACGTGGAGAGGTTGTTACACATGAGCAGCCCCACTCTCAGCCGCAGGATCTGGATTCCAGTGGCACGGTTAGACATTCCGGCTGGAAACTCCCGTGGCTGCGCTGGATAGTCAGGTCTTCTTTCTTGCTTTGACATGCCCACAGTGCATTGCTGAGCAGCCCTCTTGGCCGTTGAACCTTCCAGTGGATTTCCTCCACCCAATCCGCCAGGACAGACTTTGCATGCTGGGCTGAGCAAGTCCATAAACTAACTGAGGGTCTGAGACCCGTCAGCTACCCTGGGGTGGGATCAAATGCAGGACCCACCCAAGTCAGGGGAGAGGCTGGAAGTTAGTATGGAATTTGTTGAAATCAAGTTCAGTGGGCACACAGGGAGCAAGGAAGGTCTGTTTGGATTTTGCAGGTCATCTCTGGAGAAAATGGACAGGTGACGTTTCATAGAACATAGAAACATAGAAAAATAGGTGCAAGACTAGGCCATTCGGCCCTTCAAGCCCTATTCAATATGATCATGGCTGATCATCTAAAATCAGTACCCCATTCCTGATTTTTCCCCCATATCTCTTGATTCCTTTAGCCATAAGAGCAAATCTAACTCTTTCTTGGAAACATCCAGCGAATTGAACTCCACTGCCTTCTGTGGCAGGGAATTCCACAGATTCACAACTCCCTGGGCGAAGAGGTTTTTCTTCATCTCAGTCCTAAATGGCCTACCCCTTATTCTTAAACTGTGACCCCTGGTTTTGGACTCCCCCAACATAGGGAAGATATTAGTCTGTCCAATCCTTTAAGAATTTTATATGTTTCTACAAGATCTCCTCTCGTCTTTCTAAATTCCAGTGAATAGAAGCCCAGTCGACCCATTCTTTCATAGTTTCAAGTTGGGACCCTTCTTCAGACTGATTGTAGAACAATGTATGCAGTAGATGAAACTATTATCAGTTGAACAGTGAAGGTTGACGACAATTTCAAAGGGATCTTGATTATACTTCGGAGTCACGTGAGTGACCATGTGAAGAAAGCCGTCCCCACGCATGCGCGTCATTACGTCTGACGCATTGAGCAACGACTGGCTGGCGGGCGCGTCGCTCTTCCAGCGGGTAAGTTTAAAGGCTCAGGTGAGTGTTTAAAACTTAGCTGAAGTCGTTGCTCCCGGTCCGGAGTGTGTTTGCTTACCGTTTATTCAGCTTCGGATTGTGGGAGATATGTTTAAAGTGAAGAGGCGAGCTGCGACCAAACCGGCTGCGGAAGACCGCGGGACTGCGGGCAGCGTGCGGCTGCCGAATTCGCCTGTGGGTCTGCTGGCAGAGTAGCCAATGGCTACAGACTTGGTGCTACCAGAAAGCACCTTGGCTACTCCACGGGGGAAAAAAGCCACTAAAAAGTTTGTGTGGGCCCTGGACTCAGATGAGTCGGGCCAGGAGGTGGAAAATTCCCCTCCTTCTATGGGCAGCGTTTTTGGCAGGCTGGCCCACATGGATAGCCTTGTGGAGAGGTTACTCCAGCACGATATGCTCCAAAGGACGAGCTATCGGAGCCCGGGGAGCATAGAGATCCCAAGACAGCAGCACCTGTGTCAGGGCTGCATAATATCTCCCTTTCAGATGAAGGGAGCGTGCGAGGTCAGTGCTATACTGACCCAGAGTACAGAGGCACAGTTGGGCAAGAGGGAACAACAGCTGTACCATATTTGCAGTCCCTGCCCTCACAGGTGAGACATTGGATGAAGAGCTCGCAATGACTATTAATTATCTGGCTTCCCATCCCCTACAAGAACAAACTATGGAGGAGACAACTGCCAGGTATAACACTCCACTAAACTGTGCCTCACTAAGTGTCCCAGTAGTTAACCAATCCAGTTGGGGACACATTGGAGGGGGCGTCAGAGCCCAAGACGTTAAAATCCAAAGAGTACTCCGGATACTCGCCTCGGGCATCACGGCCTTTGCTAGGTCAGTAGAGGGGGCACCCCTCTCGGATACACAGCAGGACGTGATGGCATTAATGTGCAATGCACATTTTGAAATCAATTGCATTAGAAAGAATGCCATCCGTCCTGCTCTAAATCCTAAATTTGCTGGACTATGTAAGCTGGGGAACCCCCTAACCTGTTCGGAGAGGACCTGTCCAAACAGGTAAAAGAGCCACTCTTGGCCTCATGAAGGCACCGCTGAAGGCATCATCTTTCCGGAGACTGTACCCCTATCCTCCTCTTCATACCAAACGATTCGCTGGATATGGCGGACGTGGTGCCGAACAACAAGCACAGAGGCCTTTTTTAGGGCAGGGCCCAAGCCGGGCCATGTTCAAGATGCGGCGCCCTCCAACAGCCCTACCCCTCTGACCTCGGGGGCAGAAGCAGTGACCTTGCCGCCGGTAACTTCTAAGGTAAGTGAGCCTGCGATTGATACATTACAAGTTGGAGGGAGATTGCAATTTTTCTTACATGAATGGCAGTGGATGACATCTAACACATTTATACTGCATAGTATTTAAGGTTTCCAAATTGAGTTCATTTCTGACTTGCCTCCACCCACTCAGCATACACCTGGCCGTACTTTTGTGTTTTCACAACAGGAGTGTATGAGTGCACAAAGAGAACTTGACTCTTTGTTAAAAAAAAGTGTAATTGAGAGGGCGAGCAGTGAGCTTCCAGGCTTAATCATCAGTTACCAATTTATGTGTCATGGGAGCCAGACCCAGGGGCAGTTGCAGTAGATGCATTCTCGCTACACTGGGGTGGGAAATTTACATTATGTTTTTCCCCCATTCTGCCTCATTACTCGATTTGTGGCAAAAATTCAGCAGGACTCCGCCACTGGCACATTGATAGTACCAAACTGGTTCCCTCTGGTTCCCGCCTTAATTACACAGCCTTTTATGGCAGTGTCCAAGAGAAGAAATCTGCTGGTACACCCAGTGACAGGGGAAAGCCACCCTCTTCATGACCGTATAAATTTGTTGGTTTGCAGATTCTGAGGCGACCGTTCCTGGGGCTCGGCTTTCAGAGCGTACCATAAATGTCATCACTGCAGCCTGGAGGAAGAGCACACAGAAACAGTACATCACTCACATAAGGAAATGGGAGATGTACTGTTCCCGCTCTCACATTTCATATCACACAGCTTCCATTACGGACGTTTTGGAATTTCTTTCATCACTTTTCCACAATAACAAGCTCAGTTACAGTGCCATTAACAGAGCCCGGAGTGCTTTGTCAAATTATTTATGGCTGGGGTCAGTGAACCACATGGTAGGGTCTCACCCTTTAATAACCAAGTTTATGAAGGGCGTTTTTAACTCCACTCCACCTAGACCTAGGTACACACACATATGTGATGTGAGCGTGGTCCTCACGTTGCTCCGTCAGTGGGCACCAGTTTCATCTCTCTCTCTGCACCATCTTACACTCAAAGTAGTCATGCTCATGTCGCTGGCCTCAGCACAATGGGTCCAGACATTACATAAACTCAGACTGGACAGTGTGGGTACTTCCAATGACATCACCTTTTTCGTTCATGACCTCATCAAGCAGAGCAAGCCAGGGGTACAGGGGCTCACATTGACTTTTATGGCATACCCCTCAGATCCACGAGTGTGTGTAGTGTCATCCATAATCCAAAACATAAAGGGCACTAAGAGCCTAAGAGGCTCGGAACTCTCCTTGTCAGCTATACCAAACCTCACAAAAAGGTTACGCTGCAGACCATCTCTAGATGGATTAAACAGGTTTTGGCGTGTGCAGGAGTGGACACTGACATTTTTAAACCTCATTCCACCAGGGCTGCATTGACGTCAGCAGCAAGGGATATGGACATCTCTCTTGACCGCACTCTAGCGGCTGCGGGATGGTCGAATGAGAGGACGTACCAGAGGTTTTATAATAAGCCTATCGCCAGACCCGGGATTTTTGCTGATTCTGTTTAAGTTCAGTTTCACAGTTTCCCCCTGGGTGAGAGGGGTGACTGTTTATTTTCTTGAAATTGTTTTGAATGCATTAATTTTTCACTCGTCCTGGTCAATTGATGACCTGTGGACTCATTCCTTGCATGAAATCACAGACGGGGTGGAAGATTGCAACCTTCACGTGGTCCGCCCTATTCCGACTAATGCAATCAAGTCGACGTGCACAAACGGAAGATCAAATAGAACAAGTTGTCCAACAACTTTAGGCTGTGCACGCCACATGAAAGAAGAAGAAGAAGAAGAAATCACAGACCTTCAAAATCTTCACGTAGTCACTCACGTGACACCGAAGTAAAATAGTAAGATTAAACGAGAACTTACCAGTTTGAGGGATTACGTGCCCTCCGCTCCCTACCCTCGTAACATAATGATCTTTCTGTAAGTACTAGTCAACTATAGTCTTACTATTTTAGTTCAACAACTTTTCTGTGACTTCACACCGCTGCTTTGAAGATTGACGCGCAGGCGTGGGGACGTCCTTCTTCACGTAATCCCTCAACGTAACTCCTCATAAAATAACAATCAAACTTCAAACTGGTAAGTTCTCATTTAATCTTATTATCAATTGGGCCAATGGACTGAGGAAGGACAGATGGAGTTAATACAACAAGAGATTAGTATTCAAAATTAGGGCAAATGGTATTGGTTGGCGGACAGAAAGCAAAGAGTAGGAATTGGTGACCCCCGACTGCCCGAATAGAAATTTGGACACCTGACCCACGCAGCCTCGGGAGACATGATGTCTGCAGCCGGCTGCCCAGCCCTGCAGAACTACGCTGCCACCAACCAGGCCCTGCAGTGAGGTATGCCGCCTCTTCCCCACCAGCTGCTGCTCACCGGAGCTGAGAAGCCATGGCTACCGCCGCTCTCCCGCTCCCGGCAAGGGGCAGGCCCCGCTTC
This sequence comes from Raja brachyura, assembly GCA_963514005.1. Next base: position 3,498,036 of record OY740781.1, read on the forward strand.
CAAACCCCACACCGCTCCAGGCCTTGTGTGATGGCTGCCGAGCTCCTCCGCATGACCTGCCCGGAACCGACCACCGGAGCGGAGAGGTTTTAGCAGCCGCCACTGCCCCACCAGCTGCTGCAGGAGCTGCGAGCACAGCAACCTCCTGCCCACGGCATCGCTGACACATGCCCGACGGCCCTGGGAGCAGAGAGAGTACCTGCCACTCTCCCGCTCCCGACAATGGACTCTGGCTCCGGGCCTTGCACCGCAACTGACCGCGGTCGCCGCTCCAGGCCCTGCACCGCACCGAGCTTCCCCACGGACACGGTTTCAGCCCTGGCACCGCACCAGGCCTCACCGTGTCTCCAGGCCCTGCACCGGGCCCGGCCTCACCGTGGCCACGGCTCCAGGCCCTGCACCGGCCTCACCTCACCCGTACTGCACCGGGCTCACCACTCCAGACCCGGCACTGCAACAGGCCTCGCCGCGGCCATGGCTCCACGTCCTGCTCTGCACCACGCCTGGTCCCGCCGACTGCTGCCCAGGGCCTAGCCACCTGATAAAGTGGGCTTACCTGGGGCGACCACCGAAGACGCCCTTCTGCTCTGCTCAGGGCACAAAAACACATTGTTATGGCTAATCTAGATGACATTTTAATTGTCAATGCTAATCAGGAGTCAGCTGAAAAATCAGTCTCGGCGACTACAAGCCTGTTTGTAAGGCTAGGTTTCCTGATTCATCCAACAAAATCTAAAGTTACAGCCATCCCAAACTATTGAATATTTGGGGTTTGTGATTAATTCAGTTACCATGTTAGTAACTTTACCAATAGACAAGATTGTTGATATTACAAATGTATGTCGGTGCCTTATTGACAAACTTTATCCTTCCATCCGAGAAGTTGCTAATGTTATTGATAAGTTAGTAGCAGCATTCCCTGCACTAGAATTTGGTCCACTGCATTACCAAAATCTCAAAAGAGCAAAAACACAAGCTTATACAGCGAGCAGGCCATTTTGGTAGGCCCATGCAATTGCCTAAGGAAGCTTTATTAGAATTGTATTGATGGATTGAGAATGTTCCACAAGCTGTTAAAAACATTTTGGTTCAGCAGTCAGCAGTGATTTTGCAAGCTGATGCAAGTTCTCTCGGATGGGATGCTACGGATAATGATACCAGCTGTGGGGGCAGATGGCCTGTCCAAGAGGATTTATTCTCCAAACATATGGTATAAATTATTTGGAGTTACTGGGAGCATTATATGGATTAAAAGCTTATTGTTCTACTATGAAGGATTTGCATGTCCAATTACAAGTAGACAATACCACAGCTGTGGCATATATCAATCACATTGGTGGAGTAAGATCATTATCATGTGATCATCTGGTTAACCAGGTGTGGCATTGGTGTATTGGTAAGAATATTCGGGCAGACAAAAGATCACGAAAATTTAAAGACAGTACAGAATGGATGTTAAATCCAAAAAAATTCAAAAATATTGTCAGTCGGTTGGAATACTGGACATTGATCTGTTGCATCTAGATTAAATCACCAATTGCCCAAATACGTGTCTTGGGAACACGATCCAGGGGCAGTAGTGGTGGATGCTTTCTCGCTACACTGGGGGAATACGTTATTTTATGCCTTTCCCCCATTCTGTCTGATTGGGCAATGTCTCAAGAAAATAGCGCACGACGCTGCCAAGGGCATTTTGGTGGGGCCAAATTGGCCTACACAGTCATGGTTCCCGTTGATGCTTAAAATGATTATTGAACCATGTATGAGGATTCCTAGTTGCAACGATTGTTGATACACCCAGTAACAAAAGAAATTCATCCATTGCATGATCATATGAATTTGTTAATCTGCAGGTTCTCACCAGACCATTGCAAGAGCTTGGACTGTTGGATAGGACCATGGATGTTATAGCTGCAGCTTGGAGTAATAGCACTAAAAAACAATATATGTCGCATATAAAGAAATGGGAAGTCTTCTGTAGACAGTCAAAGATATCTTATCATACTGCAAACATACCAAATATATTGGAGTTCCTTGCTGGGTTGCATTTTGATGAGCACTTAAGTTATAATGCCATTAATAGTGCTCGTAGTGCTTTGTCGTCCTATTTAGGACAAATTTCTGATCGAGATTCAATTGGGTCTCACCCATTAATATCCCGGCTCATGAAAGGAATTTTAATAAAAATCCTCCCAAGCCCAGAGATACAGAAATTTGGGATGTTAGCATTGTTTTCACTTTGCTTAGGCAATGGACTCCAATTACTTCAATGTCTTTGCAAAGGTTAACATTCAAGGTAGTAATGTAATGGCATTAGTGTCAGCTCAAAGAGTACAAACTTTGCAATTGTCATGGTTAGATTGCATGCGTGTGGCTTCAGATAACATTGTGTTTTATGTTTATGATCTGATCAAACAAAGCAGACCAGGAAAAACTGGAGCCAAGGTAATATTTAAAGCATATCCTGTCGATGAAACATTGTGGGTAGTTAAGCATTTAATGAAATATATTGAAGTTAAATTATCATTGTACCATTTTATCATTGTACCGCTGCTGACAAATTCATTTCACTTGCACTTTGTGTGCAATGTGACGAATAAAACTGATTGATTGATTGATTGAAGTAATCAAAATCTCCGAGGTGCTGAGACAGCGTTACTGATAACGCACAAAAAACTACATACAAAAGTTGCAGTTCAAACCATTTCGAGATGGTTAGAACAGGTTTTGGATTTAGCAGGAGTGGACACTGATGTGTTTAAGTTTCACTCCACTAGGGCTGCAGCTGCATCCGTGGCGAAGGTACAGGATGTACCACTCGATCAAATTTTAGAGGCCGCAGGGTGGTGTAAAGAAGAAACTTTTTCAAAGTTCTACGATAAACCTGTTGTCACGGTGCCAGGATTTGGACACGCAGTGTTGGGTTCGCTTTAAATGCTTTGTTTTATATTATCGATTTATGTTATCATTTGATATAATTATCACTTTTGTTGAAAAATCTTTCCCTGGGATAGAGGGGTTATTATTTAAAAAATTGTTCTTTTTATGATTAAAAGACATTACATAAATTGAAACAATGTTTAAAAAATATATTATTTACTCACTACTGTATTGACTAAACAGAGTGTCGTATGGAATGAAGCTACGCCATAAAAAACACAGAGCTTTAAAATCTTCACGTAGTCACTCACGTGACTCCGAAGTAAAATAGTACGATTAAACGAGCACTTACCTGTTCGAAGTTTGATCTTTATTTTATGAGGAGTTACGATGAGGGATTACATGCCCTCCGCTCCCAGCCCTCATAATATAAATGATAATCTAGTAGTTCTAGTCTATGTTGAGACTTACTATCCTACTCCGGCTATAGGTTCTGTGTTTTTCATACCGCTGCTTTGAAGTATGCCGAGCATGCGCCAGGCGGGGCTTCTTCACGTAATCCCTCATCGTCAGTGTGAGCTGTGAGGCGAATGCTATGAGGCTGCAGGGTGACTTGGATAGTTTGGGTGAGTGGGCAGATGCATGGCAGATGCAGTATATTGTGGATAAAAGTGAGGTTATCCACTGGCGGCAAGAACAGGAAGGCAGATTATTATCTGAATGGTGTCAGATTAGGAAAAGGGGACATGAATGAGTTTAAGATTAAGGGGTAGGTCATTTAGGACTGACGTGAGGAAGAAATTCAGCCAGAGTTGAGAATCTATGCAATTCTCTGCCACAGAAGGCAGTGGAGGCCAATTCACTGGATGTATTCAAGGAAGACTTGGATAAAGCTCTTCGGCCTAACAGATTCAAGGGATATGGGGAGAAAGCAGGAACTGGGTACTGATTCTAGATGATCAGCCATGATCATATTGAATGGTGGTGCAGGGTTGAAGGGCCGAAAGGCCTACACCTGCACCTATATTCAGAGAGAGATTAATCCAAAATAGATTTGGATTAATCTCTTGGATTAATCTCTTGGATTAATCTCTTGTGCCAAAGTAGTTTTTTAAAGTCTACAGAGAGATTTAGGCCATTTGGAAGAGTGCGCTGAAAGATGGCAGATGGAGTTTAATGCTGATAAGTGTGAGGTGCTACATCTTGGCAGGACAAATCAAAATAGGACGTACATGGTAAATGGTAGAGAATTGAGGAATGCAGTTGAACAGAGGGATCTAGGAATAACTGTGCATAGTTCCCAGATGGTGGAATCTCACGTAGATAGGGTGGTAAAGAAAGCTTTTGGTGTGCTGGCCATTATAAATCAGAACATTGAGTATAGAAGTTGGGATGTAATGTTAAAATTGTACAAGGCATTGGTGAGGCCAATTCTGGAATATGGTGCACAGTTTTGGTCGCCAAATTATAGGAAAGATGTCAACAAAATAGAGAGAGTACAGAGGAGATGTACTAGAATGTTGCCTGGGTTTCAGCACCTAAGTTACAGAGAAAGGTTGAAACATAGAAACAAACAAACAGAAAATAGGTGCAGGAGTAGGCCATTCGGCCCTTCGAGCCTGCACCGCCATTCAATATACTGAGGTACTGAGTACCTCACTGGTACTGAGTACTGGTACTGAGGGGATACTGAGTTGGATGATCAGCCATGATCACATTGAATGGCGGTGCAGGCTCAAAGGGCCGAATGGCCTACTCCTGCACCTATTTTCTATGTTTCTATGTTTCTAATATGATCATGGCTGATCATCCAACTCAGTATCCTGTACCTGCCTTCTCTCCATACCTCCTGATCCCTTTAGCCACAAGGGCCACAGGAGCTGTTGGAAGAGGAGGAGGGGGAGGAGCAACACCCGACCAGTAAGGATAAAAATCCAGCGCGGGGCTTGTTTGCCGAAATCCATAACGTTCCATTCGGAGAAGTGGATTTTTTTGGGGGGGTTTTGGAGGAAGCCGCTGATTGGTGGGAAGGGGACTAGGGTAAGCAGCTGATTGGCCGTCAGATTCCAGCAGTTTGTAGTGTATTTTGTGTTGATATTGTATCCAGTGTAAGGGGCGAGTATGAAGGCCAGGGCAGTGTACTGTTGTGGATGTCAGATGTGGGAGGTCAGGGAAGCTGATAGCCCTCCAGACGTCCACATCTGTGCCAGGTGTGTCGAAATGGGGCTCCTAAAGAACTGTGTTAGGAACGTGGAGCAACAGCTCGAGGACCTCCGTCTGGTCAGGGAGAATGAGGAGGTCATAGACAGGAGTTTCAGGGAGGTGGTCACTCCCACACCACGGGAGGCAGACAAGTGGGTCGCTGTTAGGAAGGGCAAGGGGCAGAGGCAGGGACTAGAGAGTACCCCGGTGGCTGTACACCTGGAAAATAGGTACACGTGTTTGAGTTCGATTGGAGCGGACAGCCTTCCTGTGGGCAGCAACAGCGGCCTGGCCTCCGGCACAGAGAATGGCCCTGATGCTCAGAAGGGTAGCAAAAAGAGGAGGGTAATTGTAATAGGGGACTCCATAGTTAGGGGGTCAGATTGGCGATTCTGTGGACGCAGTCGGGAGACCCGGATGGTAGTTTGCCTCCCAGGTGCCAGGGTCTCGGATGTGTCAGAACGTGTCGAAAAGATTCTGAAAAGGGAGGGAGATGAGACTGATGTTGTGGTACACATTGGTACCAATGATATAGGCAGAAAAAGAGAAGAGGTCCTGAAAGGAGAATTTAGGGAGTTGGGGGGAAAGTTAAGGAGAAGGACCAAAAGAGTAACAATTTCAGGATTACTGCCTGTGCCACGTGACAGTGAGAGTAGAAATGGAATGAGGTGGAGGATAAATGCGTGGTTGAGGGACTGGTGCAGTGGGCAGGGATTCAAGTTTCTTGATCACTGGGACCTCTTTTGGGGAAGGCATGATCTGTATAAAAAGGACGGGTTACACTTGGACGCAAGGGGAACCAATATCCTGGCGGGGAGATTTGCAAAGGAGACTTTAAACTAGAAAGGCTGGGGGGAGGGACTCGGGTAGTGGGGGCTAGGGGACGGGGTGAGGGGCAAGAGGCAGAGAAGGGAAGCACTCGGACCCAAAATGTAGGCGAAAAAGAGGAAAAAGATAATAAACAGAGAATAAGGGATGGTGGGTTTCTAAAATGTGTATATTTTAATGCTAGGAGCATTGTAAGAAAGGTGGATGAACTTAGAGCCTGGATTGACACCTGGAAATATGATGTTGTGGCAATCAGTGAAACATGGTTGCGGGAGGGTTGTGATTGGAAACTAAATATTCCAGGATTTTGTTCAGGTGTGATAGAATTGGAGGGACCAGAGGTGGAGGGGTTGCATTGCTTGTCAGAGAAGATATTACAGCAGTACTTTGGCAGGATAGATTAGAGGGCTCGTCTAGGGAGGCTATTTGTGTGGAACTGAGAAGTGGGAACGGTGTAGCAACACTTTTAGGGGTGTATTATAGACTGCCAAATGGGGAGCGAGAATTGGAAGAGCTAATATGTAAGGAGATAGCAGATATTAGTAGTAAGCACAAGATAGTGATTGTGGGATATTTCAATTTTCTAAAAATAATCTGGGAAACACATTCTGTAAATGGGCTGGATGGTTTGGAGTTTGTTAAATGTGTGCAGGATAGTTTTTTGCAGCAATACATAGAGGTATCGACCAGAGAAGGGGCAGTGCTGGACCACCTCTTAGGAAATGAGGCAGGTCAGGTGACGGAGGTATGCGTTGGTGAGCACTTCGGGACCAGTGATCACAATACCATTAGTTTCAATATAATTATCGAGAGTCAGAACTGGACCTAGGATTGAGATTTTTGTTTGGAGAAAGGCTAACTTTGATGGAATGCGTAATGATTTAAAAGGAGTGAATTGGGACATTTTGTTTTATGGGAAGGATGTAGAAGAGAAATGGAGGACATTTAAAGGGGAAATTGTAAGAGTACAGAATCTTTATGTCTCTGTTCGGTTGAAAGTAAATAGTAAAAATTGGAAAGAGCCATGGTTTTCAAGGGAAATTGGACACTTGTTTCGAAAAAAGAGATATATCTACAATAATTATAGGAGGCATGGAGTAAACATAGAAACATAGAAACATAGAAATTAGGTGCAGGAGTAGGCCATTCGGCCCTTCGAGCCTGCACCGCCATTCAATATGATCATGGCTGATCATCCAACTCAGTATCCCGTACCTGCCTTCTCTCCATACCCTCTGATCCCCTTAGCCACAAGGGCCACATCTAACTCCCTCTTAAATATAGCCAATGAACTGGCCTCAACTACCCTCTGTGGCAGAGAGTTCCAGAGATCCACCACTCTCTGTGTGAAAAAATTCCTTGTCATCTCGGTCCTAAAGGATTTCCCCCTTATCCTTAAGCTGTGACCCCTTGTCCTGGATCTACCCAACATCGGGAACAATCTTCCTGCATCTAGCCTGTCCAACCCCTTAAGAATCTTGTAAGTTTCTATAAGATCCCCTCTCAATCTCCTAAATTCTAGAGAGTATAAACCGAGTCTATGCAGTCTTTGTTCATAAGACAGTCCTGACATCCCAGGAATCAGTCTGGTGAACCTTCGCTGCACTCCCTCTATGGCAATAATGTCCTTCCTCAGATTTGGGGACCAGAACTGTACGCAATACTCCAGGTGTGGCCTCACCAAGACCCTATACAACTGAAGTAGAACCTCCATGCTCCTATACTCAAATCATTTTGCTATGAAAGCTAACATACCATTGGCTTTCTTCACTGCCTGCTGTACCTGCATGCCTACTTTCAATGACTGGTGTACCATGACACCCAGGTCACGCTGCATCTCCCCTTTTCCTAATCGGCCACCATTTAGATAGTAGTCGGTTTTCCTATTTTTGCCACCAAAGTGGATAACCTCACATTTATCCACATTATATTGCATCTGCCAAACATTTGCCCACTCACCCAGCCTATCCAAGTCACCTTGCATTCTCCTAGCATCCTCCTCACAGCTAACACTGCCCCCCAGCTTAGTGTCATCCGCAAACTTGGAGATATTGCCTTCAATTCCCTCATCCAGATCATTTATGTATATTGTAAATAGCTGGGGTCCCAGCACTGAGCCTTGTGGTACCCTACTAGTCACTGCCTGCCATTGTGAAAACGACCCGTTTACTCCTACTCTTTGCTTCCTGTTTGCCAGCCAGTTCTCTATCAACATCAATACTGAACCCCCAATGCCATATGCTTTAAGTTTATATACTAATCGCTTATGTGGGACCTTGTCGAAAGCCTTCTGGAAGTCCAGATACACCACATCCACTGGTTCTCCCCCATCCACGCTACTAGTTACATCCTCGAAAAATTCCACAAGATTCGTCAGACACGATTTACCTTTCGTAAATCCATGCTGACTTTGTCCAATGATTTCACCACTTTCCAAATGTGCTGCTATCCCATCTTTAATAACTGACTCTAGCAGTTTCCCCACTACCGATGTTAGACTAACTGGTCTGTAATTCCCCGTTTTCTCTCTCCCCCCCTTCTTAAAAAGAGGGGTTACGTTTGCTACCCGCCAATCCTCAGGAACTACTCCAGAATCTAAAGAGTTTTGAAAGATTATCACTAATGCATCCATTATTTCCGGAGCTACTTCCTTAAGTACTCTGGGATGCAGCCTATCTGGCCCTGGGGATTTATCGGCCTTTAATCCATTCAATTTACCCAACACCACTTCCCGACTAACCTGGATTTCACTCAAGTACTCCTTTGACCTGCGGTCCCCTGCTATTTCCGGCAGATTATTTATGTCTTCCTTAGTGAAGACGGAACCAAAGTAGTTATTCAATTGGTCCGCCATATCCTTGTTCCCCATGATCAACTCACCTGTTTCTGACTGCAAGGGACCTACATTTGTTTTAACAAATCTCTTTCTCTTCACATATCTATAAAAACTTTTGCAGTCAGTTTTTGTGTTCCCTGCCAGTTTTCTTTTATAATCTATTTTTCCTTTCCTAATCAAGCCCTTTGTCCTTCTCTGCTGGTCTCTGAATTTCTCCCAGTCCTCTGGTATACTGCTTTTTCTGGCTACTTTGTACGCATCATCCTTTGCTTTGATACTATCCCTGATTTCCCTTGTTATCCACGGATGCACTACCTTCCCTGATCTATTCTTTTGCCAAATTGGGATGAACAATTTTTGTAGTTCATCCATGCAGTCTTTAAATGTCTTCCATTGCGTATTCACCGTCAACCCTTTTAGAATTGATTGCCAGTCAATCTTGGCCAATTCACGTCTCATACCCTCAAAGTTACCTTTCCTTAAGTTCAGAACCATTGTTTCTCAATTAACAATGTCACTCTCCATCCTAATGAAGAACTCGACCATATTATGGTCACTCTTGCCCAAGGGAGCACGCACAATAAGACTGCTAACTAACCCTTCCTCATTACTCAATACCCAATCTAAAATAGCCTGCTCTCTCGTTGGTTCCTCTACATGTTGATTTAGATAACTATCCCTCATACTTTCCAAAAAATCCTCTTCCTCAGCGCCCCTGCCAATTTGATTCACCCAATCTATATGTAGATTGAAGTCACCCATTATAACTGTTTTGCCTTTGTCGCACGCATTTCTAATTTCCTGTTTGATACCATCCCCAACTTCACTACTACTGTTAGGTGGCCGGTACACAACTCCCACTAGCGTTTTCTGCCCCTTAGTGTTTCGCAGCTCTACCCATACCGATTCCACATGCTCCAAGCTAATGTCCTTCCTTTCCATTGTGTTAATCTCCTCTCTAACCAACAACGCTACCCCACCTCCTTTTCCTTTCTCTCTATCCCTCCTGAATATTGAATATCCCTGGATGTTCAGCTCCCAGCCTTGGTCACCCTGGAGCCATGTCTCCGTGATCCCAACTATATCATACTCATTAATAGCTATCTGCACGTTCAACTCATCCACCTTATTACGAATACTCCTTGCATTGAGACACAAGGCCTTCAGGCTTGTTTGTACAACGCTCTTACCCCTTATACAATTTTGTTGAGAAGTGGCCCTTTTTGATTTTTGCCCTGGTTTTGTCTGCCTGCCACTTTTACTTTTCATCTTGCTCCCTATTGCTTCCACCCTCGTTTTACACCCACTTGCCTCTCTGCTCTTGTACCCATCCCCCTGCCACATTAGTTTAAATCCTCCCCGACAGCACTAGCAAACACTCCCCCAAGGACATTGGTTCCATTCCAGCCCAGGTGCAGACCGTCCTGTTTGTACTGGTCCCACCTCCCCCAGAACTGGTTCCAGTGCCCTAAAAATTGGAATCCCTCCCCCTTGCACCATTTTTCAAGCCACGTATTCATCTGCAATATCATCCTATTTCTGCTCTGACTGGCCCGTGGTACTGGTAATAATCCAGAGATTATTACCTTTGAGGCCCTACTTTTGAGTTTATCTCCTAGCTCCCTAAATTCACCTTGTAGGACCTCATCCCTTTTTTTCCCTATATCGTTGGTGCCAATATGCACCACGACAACTAGCTGTTCACCCTCCCCCTCCAGAATGTTCTGCAGCCGTTCAGTAACATCCCTGACCTTTGCACCAGGGAGGCAACATACCATCCTAGAGTCTCTTTTGTGGCTGCAGAAACGCCTATCTATTCCCCTGACAATTGAATCCCCTATTACAATAGCCCTTCCCCTCTTTTTCCCCCCATCATGTGCTGCAGAGCCACCCATGGTGCCATGAACTTGGCTGCTGCTGCTGCTGCATTCCCCTGATGAGCCATCTCCCTCAACAGTATCCAAAATGGTAAACCTGTTGAGTAGGGAGATGACCGCAGGGGACTCCTGCACTATCTGCCTACTGCTTTGCTGGCTATTGGCCACTCGCTCCCTTTCTGTCCTCTTACCTTTTTCCTGTGGCGTGACCAACTCACTGTATGTGCTGTCCACGACTTTCTCTGCATCGTGGATGCTCCAGTATGAATCCAGCCGCAGCTCCAATCGTTCAATGCGGTCTGCCAGGAGCTGCAGCTGGACACACTTCCTGCAAATGTAGTCATCAGGGACATCGACCATATCCCTGATCTCCCACATGTTGCAGGATGAGCAAACCATGGGGCCAATCTCCACTGACATCTTACTCCCAAATTACTCTATTAAATATATATATATTTTTTATTTTATTTTATTTATTTATTTATTTTTAATTTTTTTTATTTTTTATTAAACACAAAACTTTATTCTTTAAACTTTACTAATAAATACTGAATCCCTAACACCCAGAATCCTTAGCTCCCAGAATCCTTAGCACCCAGAATCCTTAAACCTGAAGGCAGAAATGTAGAAATATAAACCCTGGGTTGCAGCCAATCAGCTGCTTCCTCTGGTCCTCTTCAACCAATCAGATGCTCCACCAGATTTCCTCACTGGATGATGGAACGTTGCAGATTTCGTTCTACTCACAGCGCAGGTAACTCCACCCTCTGTCTCCAACGGCTCCCCGGGCCTCTGTGTCAGCAAGCCCCGCGCTAGGTTTATACTCACAGCGCAGGTAGCTCCACCCTGTGTCTCCAACGGCTCCCCGGGCCTCTGTGTCAGCAAGCCCTGCGCTAGCTTTATACTCACAGCGCAGGTAACTCCACCCTCTGTCTCCAACGGCTCCCCGGGCCTCTGTGTCAGCAAGCCCCGCGCTAGCTTTATACTCACAGCGCAGGTAACTCCACCCTCTGTCACCAACGGCTCCCCGGGCCTCTGTGAAAAGCAAGCCCCGCGCTAGATTTATACTCACAGCGCAGGTAGCTCCACCCTCTGTCACCAACGGCTCCCCGGGCCCCGGTAAATGAGGTGCTAGATGAGTATAAAGAATGTAAAAAGAATCTTAAGAAAGAAATAAGAAAAGCTAAAAGAAGATATGAGGTTGCTTTGGCAAGAAAGGTGAAAATAAATCCAAAGGGTTTCTACAGCTATATTAATAGCAAAAGGATAACGAGGGATAAAATTGGACCATTAGAGAGTCAGAATGGACAGCTATCTGCAGAGCCCAAAGAGATAGGGGAGATATTGAACAATTTCTTTCCTTCGGTATTCACCAAGGAGAAGGATATTGAACTCTGTGAGGTAAGGGGAAAAAGTAGAGTAGCTATGGAAACTATGAGATTCAAAGAGGAAGAAGTACTGACACTTTTGAAAAATATAAAAGTGGATAAGTCTCCTGGTCCTTACAGGATATTCCCTAGGACATTGAGGGAAGTTAGTGTGGAAATAGCAGGGGCTATGACAGAAATATTTCAAATGTCATTAGAAACGGGAATAGTGCCGGAGGATTGGTGTACTGCGAATGTTGTTCCATTGTTTAAAAAGGGTTCAAAGAATAAACCTAGCAATTATAGACCTGTTAGTTTGACGTCAGTGGTGGGCAAATTAATGGAAAGGATACTTAGAGATAATATATATAAGCATCTGGATAAACAGGGTCTGATCAAGAACAGTCAACATGGATTTGTGCCTGGAAGGTCATGTTTGACAAACCTTCTTGAATTTTTTGAAGCGGTTACTAGGGAAATTGATGAGGGTAAAGCAGTGGATGTTGTCTATATGGATTTCAATGAGGCCTGGGATGTCAGGACTTTCATATGAGGAAAGATTGGATAGACTCGGCTTGTACTCGCTGGAATTTAGAAGATTGAGGGGGGATCTTATAGAAACTTACAAAATTCTTAAGGGGTTGGACAAGCTAGATGCTGGAAGATTGTTCCCGATGTTGGGGGAGTCCAGAACAAGGGGTCACAGTCTAAGGATAAGGGGGAATTCCTTTAGGACCGAAATGAGGAAAACATTCTTTACACAGAGAGTGGTGAGTCTCTGGAATTCTCTGCCACAGAAGGTAGTTGAGGCCAGTTCATTGGCTATATTTAAGAGGGCGTTAGATGTGGCACTTGTGGCTAAAGGGATCAGGGGGTATGGAGAGAAGGCAGGTACGGGATACTGAGTTGGATGATCAGCCATGATCACATTGAATGGCGGTGCAGGCTCGAAGGGCCGAATGGCCTACTCCTGTACCTATTTTCTATGTTTCTATGTTTGACAAGGTTCCCCATGGAAGGTTGGTTAAGAAGGTTCAATCTTTGGGTGTTAATGGCGGAGTAGCAAGATGGATTCAACAGTGGCTGAATGGGAACTGCCAGAGAGTACCAGTGGGGTGCATCAGGGATCTGTGTTGGGTCCACTGTTGTTTGTCATGTACATCAATGATGTAGATGATGGGGTGGAAAATTGGATAAGTAAGTGTGCAGATGATACTAAGATAGGTGGTGCTGTGGATAATGAAGTAGATTTTCAAAGTCTACAGAGAGATTTGGGCCATTTGGAAGAGTGGGCTGAAAGATTGCAGATGGAGTTTAATGTTGATAAGTGTGAGGTGCTACATCTTGGCAGGACAAATCAAAATAGGACGTACATGGTAAATGGTAGGGAATTGAGGAATGCTGTGGAACAGAGGGATCTAGGAATAACTGTGTATAGTTACTTAAGGTGGAATCGCATGAAGATAGGGTGGTAAAGAAAGCTATTGGTATGCTGGCCTTTATAAATCAGAGCATTGAATATAGAAGTAGGGAAATAATGTTAAAATTGTACAAGGCATTGGTGAGACCAATTCTGGAGTATGGTGTACAATTTTGGTCGCCTAATTATAGGAAGGATGTCAACAAAATAGAGAGAGTACAGAGGAGATTTACTAGAATGTTGCCTGGGTTCCAGCAACTAAGTTACAGAGAAAGTTTGAACAAGTTGGGTCTTTATTCTTTGGAGAGCAGGACTTGATTGAGGTCTTGAAAATGATGAAAGGGATAGACAGAGTTGACGTGGATAAGCTTTTCCCATTGAGGGTAGGGAAGATTCAAACAAGAGGGCATGACATGAGAATTAAGGGACAGAAGTTTAGGGGTAACATGAGGGGGAACTTCTTTACTCAGATAGTGGTGGCTGTGTGGAATGATCTTCCTGCAGAAGTGGTGGAGGCAGGATCGATTGTAACATTTAAAAGCAAAGTGGACAGGTATATGGACGGAAAGGGAATGGAGGGGTTTGGTCTGAGTGCAGGTAGATAGGACTAGGGGAAAATAAATGGTCGGCACGGACTGGAAGGGCTGAGAAGGCCTGTTTCCGTGCTGTAATTGTTATATGGTTATATGGTGCAGGAGGAGTCCATTCGGCCCTTTGAGCCAGCACTGCCATTCATTGTGATCATGGCTGATTGTCCCCAATCAATAACCCGCGCGTGCCTTCTCCCCATATCCCTTGATTCCACTAGCCCCTAGAGCTCTATCTTACTCTCTCTTAAATCCATCCAGTGACTTGGCCTCCACTGCCCTCTGTGGCAGGGAATTCCACAAATTCACAACTCTCTGGGTGAAAAATACAGAGAAAACTAAACAAAAACAAAGTGACACAAGAGAAGAAATGAGGAGTGATACACAGAATGCACACACTGAAAAGAAAGACACTTCTGAAAGAAACACCATCACAAAGTCTAGGGCAGGAAGAGTTGTCAGACGGCCGTAAAGATATGGTGAGTATGTCAAGAAGTAAGGTGTGTTGTTGTGATGTATCAACATGCTTATGAGAAGAAAGCATGTGAACAGTATTTTGTGTATTGAAATAAGTCACAAGTGTGGTTATGGTTGTGAATTAAGACATCTTGTTTTATTCGGTTTAGTTAAACCATATTACTATGGTGTAATATTATGAAAAGTGTTTAGGTTTGCTTTGTTTTGGATATGTAATCCCAAAATGTCAAAAAGGAAAGGATGTGACAATATCCATATAATTTATGCATATGAACTGTACTCATTGTAGTGGCCATTTGGCCTGCTTTGCATGTCATTGAGGATGGCATGTGCCTTTAAATTTTAGACTGCCCGTTATATTGTGGGTGGGATTTATGATGCGTTTTTGGGCATCTTTGGAGCTTAGATGCTTGCGCAGAAGTTTAGTTTTTAGATTAGTTTGGAGAGCCGATGGGGAAGGTTAACCCTTCTACCATGTGGGATCATGCGGGATCATGTGAGATCATGCTGGATCATGCGGATCTTGCCAGTGTTACGGAGACACGAGGAGTTCACTAATGTCTAGCTGGAGTTCGAAGAAGATTGTAGTAATGAGTCGGAAGAAACTTGGATGTATCTTACTGTTTTCTATCAACAATAAAGCATTTATTCATCAAAAGACTGTGTTTTGAAGCCATATCGGAGGATGCTCTGAAGGTCTCTGTGAGTGAGCTTGCATGCGTTTAGAAGACACCCCCTTCAACCATTCTCATCCAAATAGCGACTAGGGTGCTAATTATCTGAAAGATATGAAAATCTGCTGCTACATTAAGTAGAAGGGAACCTCCGGCAGGGGGGTTAAATAGAAGACTGGTTCCAGTCGTGGAACTGAAGAAGAAACTACAAGTCCCAGAGATGAGGACAAAAGATTGGCTAAAATTCTTGGAGATGTTTTAGCCAGAAGAAAGTGGTTCCAGGAGGAACTAGATCTTAGCCAGGGAAGAGCCTTGAAGTCTATCAACAGCATCGAGATGCATCTGAAGACATATCACTGGATTTGTGAGTACAAATCGATTATTACTCTTTGAGTAACAATCACAGCTTTAATTAAAATACTTCTGTAACAGAGAACTCAGAAAGTGTTTTTTCAATTTGTCTGTGGAAGAGAGATTCCAGCCAGAACAACCTTGGATTGTTTAGAGTCTCTTTATAAGCGCATTCCATTTGAACTAGAATCATCATTTTGCACCTGGAATTAGAGAGATGTTCTCTACATTATCAGTATGTTTTGGTTTTGAAAAGAGATGTTGACAAAATAGAGCCACAGCTACTAGCTGAGGCTTTTGTTTGATTAATTTAAAGACTTGACAATCTGCCAGGACCTCTTTAAAATCATGAATTTAGAAGAAGAAGAAGAAGGAGCTACGCCAGATGAACCACGTGGTGGTGAAGAAGGACCCAGAAAACTTAATGAAACCCAAAGAAGGGAGAACTCGATATGGGAAGAAGTTAACAAATCCCTTGATAGCTACAGAGAACTTGTGTATCAGGAAGAAACAGATAATACACAAGCTGCCTATTTGTGGGAAACCGAGAAAGAGATAAAGGAATTATGGTTGAAGGTGACCAGATTAATTGATACACAGAAGAAACTAATGGAATCAGAACAGAATGTGATCAAGGTGAAATCTAATATGAGCCAACTATGGAACCTTTACCAGGAGGTTGGCAAGAAACAGAATGTACTGCTGTGTTCAGTGCTGTCTTGGGAAGAACACAGAAGACATACCCAGTGGGATGAAGACACGAAGAAGATATTCAATGTTTTCAAGAAAAAGGCAGAGAAGTGGTTATCTGAAATTATGTCACAAGTTATGAGCTTAGTAGCTGGAAGTGCAAAGCAACAAGGTGCCAGAATGGAAAATGAATTTAGACGACGAGATCATGTCTCCAATATATCTTCACGAGGATCAAGACATAGATCTGGTTCTTCAGCCAGTTCGGTTTCGAGGACTTCTGCTCAATTGGGAGCAAAAGCTGATTTAGCTGCGCTCTCAATAGAAGCGGATGCCATGAAGAAAAAACATGAGATGGCGCGACAGCAAGAAGAGATGGCGCTGCAGCAAGAAGAGAGAAAACATGAGATGGCACGACAGTATAAAGATCCAACGCGACAGCAGGAACAGATGATGCGGTGTCAGGAACAACAAGAATTAGATACAAAGATAGCGGTGGCCAAAGCCAGGAAGGACATACTGGAAAGTCAGAGGTCAAGAGGGGTCTAGATCGTCGAGGACGATGAGTTCTAAACCGAGAGAGAAAACTGCTCAGAGTGAATTGGCATTTGGATCAATTCCACAATCGAGGTCCACCGGATTTCTAGGCTTTGAAAACCCATTGAAGCAGAGGATGATGGATAAAACTGCATCTCAGCAAATGAGTGCTAGATCGAAACCAATTACGATTGGAGCATCTGTGGATGCTCGAGACAAAGCAATAGCGGATCACGCTTTTTCTGGGGCACAGACTTGAGCAAGCCAGTTTGAATCACAAAGGCCTGTTTATCAACAGGTGGAGCCGAGACAGAGTTATCAGGATGGATTATTGGCACTGTTGAATAGGCAATCTGAATTCAACGATATTATAGCTCGACAAAATACCTCTCTCATTCTACCACCAGTAGAAATTCCTACATATGGTGGAGATCCTTTGGAGTATGAAACTTTCGTAAGGGCACTAGAGGAGGTGTTAGAGACGAAAGTTAAGGATGAAAAAGAGCGCTTACGATTTCTGGTGAAGTACACAGGTGCAAGTTTGAACGTACTTGTAGAAAGTTGTCAGAAGGAGCCAGGCAACCAGGGCTATAGAAAGGCGAGAAGATTACTTGAAGAACGTTTTGGTGATGAACAGAAGATTGTGAACACATACATTGAGAAGGCCCATGCTTGGAAATAAATTAAGCCAGAAGATGTGGAAAAATTGAGTGATTATGCAATATTTCTGAGAGATTGTTGCAGCTTGATGAGATTTCTCGGCTACATGGAGTAGATGAATCTTGAAAGTAACATGAGAATCATCATTAACAAGTTGCCCAGAAGAAAGAGAGAAAAGTGGTGAGATAGGGCAGGCGAAATACGAAATAAGAGCAAACAAGTAGCCAGGCTACCAGATCTGGTGGAATTCTTGGACAAAGAAGTACGGTACATGTCAGAGTAATACAACGGAACTATTGAAGATCGCAGACCACTTGCAACTTATAAAGGCTTTACCTTTTCCAAAATCGAAGAAAGATCTGAATCTAAGAGTAGTAGTTTTACTATCACGACTGTATCTGTGGAAAAGACAGATGGAAGAAAAAGAAAGGTGTCTACTAGCAAGCAAATAGTATTTTGTTTGTTATGAGATTAAATTGGTCACACCATAAGATGATGTCGAAGATTCAAGATGAAAGAATATGAAAACAAGATGGATTTCTTGAAAGCCAAGGGAATCTGTTCAGATGTTTGGAAAAAGGACATATGGTAAGTGACTGTAAGAGTCCTATAATTTGTTATGAGTGTAAGCAATATCATCCTGAAGCACTTCACATTGAAGAAGAGCTACCAGAGCACTGGAAAGAAGAAGAACTGGAACAACCGGATGATGAAATAGCAGAGCAAATAGAAGAAGAATCGGAACAAACAGAAGAGGGAAAGAAGCCAACTACTAGAAATGCTATCACCTCGCCTCAAGTAACTGCTCATATTGGGGCCGGGGTAGAAGCTTGTAATTTTTCTATCTTACCAGTACAAGTAAGGAACAGCAAGACGAATGCAGTGTTGCAAACATATGCTTTTCTGGATCACGGAAGTTCGACTACCTTTTGCACAGAAAGCCTGACGAGAAGACTGAATATCACAGAAGAGACTAAGATCCGATTATGTACCATGAATAAAGATAAAGAAACCATGAGTCATTGCATTAAGAGTATGGAGATATCCAGTTTGGATGGAGATAATTTCATACCGATATCTGAGGTGTTTACGCATGGAACTATGCCTGTAGGTTGTCAAAATATACCAAGACATGAGGAATCAAAACAATGGCCTTACCTGAAGGATGTCAAGATATCTGAAATAGATTCTAGTGTTGATCGACTTATCGGAATAAATGTTTTGAATGCTTTGGAACCTATACAGATTCTCAGGAGCCAAGACGATGGACCGTAAGCTACAAAAACCCGACTTGAAACATAGAAACATAGAAACATTGAAATTAGGTGCAGGAGTAGGCCATTCGGCCCTTCGATCCTGCACCGCCATTTCAATATGACCATGGCTGATCATCCATCTCAGTATCCCGTACCTGCCTTCTCTCCATACCCTCTGATCCCCTTAGTCACAAGGGCCACATCTAATTCCCTCTTAAATATAGCCAATGAACTGGCTTCAACTACCCTCTGTAGCAGAGTGTTCCAGAGACCCACCGCTCTGTGTGCGAAAAAAGTCCTTCTCATCTCGGTCCTAAAGGATTTCCCCCTTATCCTTAAGCCATGATCCCTTGTCCTGGACCTCCCCAACATCGGGAACAATCTTCCTGCATCTAGCCTGTCCAACCCCTTAAGAATTTTGTACATTTCTATAAGATCCCCTCTCAATCTCCTAAATTCTAGAAAGTATAAACTGAGTCTATGCAGTCTTTGTTCATAAGACAGTCCTGACATCCCAGGAATCAGTCTGGTGAACTTTCTCTGCACTCTCTCTATGGCAATAATGTCCTTCCTCAGATTTGGAGACCAGAACTGTACTCAATACTCCAGGTGTGGTCTCACCAAGACCCTATACAACTGAAGTAGAACCTCCCTGCTGTTGTACTCAAATTCTTTTGCTATGAAAGCTAACATACCATTGGCTTTCTTCACTGCCTGCTGTACCTGCATGCCTACTTTCAATGACTGGTGTACCATGACACCCAGGTCGCGCTGCATCTCCCCTTTTCCTAATCGGCCACCATTTAGATAATAGTCTGCTTTCCTATTTTTGCCAACAAAGTGGATAACCTCACATTTATCCACATTATACTGCATCTGCCAAATATTTGCCCACTCACCCAGCCTATCGAAGTCACCTTGTAGTCTCCTAGCATCCTCCTCACAGCTAACACTGCCCCCCAGCTTAGTGTCATCCACAAACTTGGAGATACTGCCTTCAATTCCCTCATCCAGATCATTAATGTATATTGTAAATAGCTGGGGTCCCAGCACTGAGCCTTGTGGTACCCCACTAGTCACTGCCTGCCATTGTGAAAACGATCCGTTTACTCCTACTCTTTGCTTCCTGTTTGCCAGCCAGTTCTCTATCCACATCAATACTGAACGCCCAATGCTGTATGCTTTAAGTTTGTATACCAATCTCTTATGTGGGACCTTGTCGAAAGCCTTCTGGAAGTCCAGATACACCACATCCACTGGTTCTAGTTACATCCTCGAAAAATTCCACAAGATTCGTCAGACATGATTTACCTTTCGTAAATCCATGCTGACTTTGTCCAATGATTTCACCACTTTCCAAATGTGCTGCTATTCCATATTTAATAACTGACTGGCAGTTTCCCCACTACCGATGTTAGACTAACTGGTCTGTAATTCCCCGTTTTCTCTCTCCCTCCATTCTTAAAAAGAGGGGTTACGCTTGCTACCCGCCAATCCTCAGGAACTACTCCAGAATCTAAAGTTTTGAAAGATTATCACTAATGCATCCACTATTTCCGGAGCTACTTCCTTAAGTACTCTGGGATGCAGCCTATCTGGCCCTGGGGATTTATCGGCCTTTAATCCATTCAATTTACCCAACACCACTTCCCGACTAAACTGGATTTCACTCAATTCCTCCCCTGCTATTTCCGGCAGATTATTTATGTCTTCCTTAGTGAAGACAGAACTAAAGTAGTTATTCAATTGGTCCACCATACCCTTGTTCCCCATGATCAACTCACCTGCTTCTGACTTCAAGGGACCTACATTTGTTTTAACTAATCTCTTTCTCTTCACATATCTATAAAATCTTTTGCAGTCAGTTTTTATGTTCCCTGCCAGTTTTCTTTCATAATCTATTTTTCCTTTCCTAATCAAGCCCTTTGTCCTCCTCTGCTGGTCTCTGAATTTCTCCCAGTCCTCAGGTATGCTGCTTTTTCTTTGTACGCATCATCCTTTGCTTTGATACTACCCCTGATTTCCCTTGTTGTCCACGGATGCACTACCTTCCCTGATTTATCCTTTTGCCAAACTGAGATGAACAATTTTTGTAGTTCATCCATGCAGTCTTTAAATGTCTTCCATTGCGTATCCACCCTCAACCCTTTTAGAATTGATTGCCTGTCAATCTTGGCCAATTCACATCTCATACCCTCAAAGTTACCTTTCTTTAAGTTCAGAACCATTCTTTCTGAATTAACAATGTCACTCCATCCTAATGAAGAACTCGACCATATTAGGGTCACTCTTGCCCAAGGGGGCACACACAACAAGACTGCTAAATAACCCTTCCTCATTACTCAATACCCAGTCTAAAATAGCCTGCTCTCTCGTTGGATCCTCTACATGTTGATTTAGATAACTATCCCGCATACATTCCAAAAAATCCTCTTCCTCAGCGCCCCTGCCCATTTGATTCACCAAATCTACATGAAGATTGAAGTCACCCATTATAACTGTTTTGCCTTTGTCGCACGCATTTCTAATTTCTTGTTTGATACCATCCCAAACTTCACTACTACTGTTAGGTGGCCTGTACACAACACCCACCAGAGTTTTCTGCCCCTTAGTGTTTCGCAGCTCTACCCATACCAATTCCACATGCTCCAAGCTAATGTCCTTCCTTTCCATTGCGTTAATCTCCTCTCTAACCAGCAACGCCACCCCACCTCCTTTTCCTTTCGCTCTATCCCTCCTGAATATTGAATATCCCTGGATGTTCAGCTCCCAGCCTTGGTCACCCTGGAGCCATGTCTCCATGATCCCAACTATATCACACTCATTAATAGCTATCTGCACGTTCAACTCATCCACCTTATTACGAATACTCCTTGCATTGAGACACAAAGCCTTCAGGCTTGTTTTTACAACACTCTTGCCCTTTATACAATTATGTTGAGAAGTGGCCCTTTTTGATTTTTACCCTGGTTTTGTCTGCCTGCCACTTTTACTTTTCACCTTGCTCCCTATTGCTTTTACCCTCGTTTTACACCCACATGCCCCTCTGCTCTTGTACCCATCTCCCTGCCACATTAGTTTAAATCCTCCCCGACAGCACTAGCAAACACTCCCCCAAGGACATTGGTTCCATTCCAGCCCAGGTGCAGACCGTCCTGTTTGTACTGGTCCCACCTCCCCCAGAAATGGTTCCAGTGCCTAAAAATTTGAATCCCTCCCCTTTGCACCATTTTTCAAGCCACGTATTCATTTGCAATATCCTCCTATTTCTACCCTGACTGGCCTGTGGCACTGGTAATAATCCAGAGATTATTACCTTTGAGGTCCTACTTTTAAGTTTATCTCCTAGCTCCCTAAATTCACCTTGTAGGACCTCATCCCTTTTTTTACCAATATCGTTGGTGCCAATATGCACCACGACAACTGGCTGTTCACCCTCCCCCTCCAGTATGTTCTGCAGCCGTTCAGTGACATCCCTGACCCTTGCACCAGGGAGGCAACATACCATCCTGGAGTCCCGTTTGCGGCCGCAGAAATGCCTATCTATTCCCCTGAGAATTGAAGCCCCTATTACTATTGCCCTTCCCTTCTTTTTCCCTCCATCATGTGCTGCAGAGCCACCCATGGTGCCATGAACTTAGCTGCTGCTGCATTCCCCTGATGAGCCATCTCCCTCAACAGTATCCAAAATGGTAAACCTGTTTAGTAGGGAGATGACTGCAGGGGACTCCTGCGCTACCTGCCTACTGCTTTGCTGGTTGTTGGCAACCCGCTCCCTTTCTGTCCTCTTAACTTTTACCTGTGGCGTGACCAACTCACTGTACGTGCTATCCACGACTTTCTCCGCATCGTGGATGCTCCAGTATGAATCCAGCCGCAGCTCCAATCGTTCAATGCGGTCTGCCAGGAGCTGCAGCTGGACACACTTCCTGCAAATGTAGTCACCAGGGACACCGACCATATCCCTGATCTCCCACATGTTGCAGGCTGAGCAAACCATGGGTCCAATCTCTACTGACATACCTTACTCCCAAATTACTCTGTATTAAATATATATATTTATTTCATTTTATTTATTTTTATTTTTTTTATTAAACACAAAACTTTTTCTTTTAAACTTTACTAATAAATACTGAATCCCTAACTCCCAGAATCCATAAACCTGAAGGCAGAAATGTAAAAATGCAAACCCCGGGTTGCACCCAATCAGCTGCTTCCTCTGGTCCTCTTCAACCAATCAGAGGCTTTCACCAGATTCCCTCTCTGGAAGATGGAACGTTGCAGATGTTGGTCTCACAGCGCAGGTTACTCCACCCTCTCTGACCCACGGCTCCCTGGGCCTCTGTGAAAAGCAAGCCACGCGCTAGATATATACTCACAGCGCAGGTAACCCCTCTCTGATGGACATTTACACCTCCCGCTGCCTCAGCAGGGCGAAGAACATTATCAAGGACTGCTCCCATCCTGCATTTGGCCTGTTCAACCTGCTACCCTCAGGGAGGCGCTATAGGTGCATCAGCACAAGGACAAATAGACTCAAGAACTCTCGACTTTTCAAACGTTTGTGTTCACAAAATGACTTTTAGTTGTTGAGTGGCTGCTGTCACATTGTTTGCCTTGCCTTTTAAAAAGTTTGTTTTCACAAAATGAATTTTGATTGTCAAGTGGCTGCTACCAAGTTGTATGGCTCGCCTTTTAAAAAGATTGTGTTCATAAAATGATTTTTGATCGTCAAGTGGCTGCTGCAAATTGTTTACTTCGCCTTTTAAAAAGACTGTGTTCACAAAATGAATTTTGGTTGTCAAGTGGCTGATGCCAAATTGTTTGGCGCACCTTTTAAAAAGTTTGTGTTCACAAAATGCTGTTTGGTTGTCAAGTGGCTTCTGCCAATTTGTTAGCCTCGCCTTTTAAAAAGTCTGTGTTCACAAAATGAATTTTGGTTGTCAAATGGCTGCTGCCAATTTGTTTGCCCCGCCTTTTAAAAAGTTTGCGTTCACAAAGTGAATTTTGGTTCTCAAGTGGCTGCTGCCAAATTGCTTGCCTCGCCTTTCAAAAAGGTTGTGTTCACAAATTGAATTTTGTTTGTCAAGTAGCTGCTGCCAAATTGCTTGCCTCGCCTTTTAAAACGTGTGCGTTCTCAAAATGGATTGGTCATCAAGTGGCTGCTGCCAAGTTGTGTGTCTCGCCTTTTAAAAAGTTTGTGTTCACAAAATGGATTGTTCGTCAAGTGGCTGCTGCCAAATTGTTTGCCTCATCTTTTAAAATATCTGTGTTCACAAAGTGAATTTGGTTGCCAAGTGGCTGCTGTCAAAGTGTTTGCCTCGACCTTTAAAACGTTTGTGTTCACAAAATGAATTTTGGTTGTCAAGTGGCTGCTGCCAAATTTTTGCCTCCCATTTTAAAAAGTTTGTGTTCTCAAAATTAATTTTGTTTGTCAAGTGGGTACTGCCAATCGTTTACCTCGCTATTTCAAAAGTCTGTGTTCACAAAATGAATTTGGTTGTCAAGTGGCTGCTGTCAAAGTGCTTGCCTCGACTTTTCAAACGTTTGTGTTCACAAAATGAATTTAGTTGTCAAGTGGCTGCTGCCAAATTGTTTGCCTCGCCTTTAAAAAACTTTGTGTTCACAAAATGAATTTTGGTTGTCAAGTGGCTGCAGCCAAAGTGTTTGCTTCGCCTTTTAAAATATTTGTGTTCACAAAATGAATGTTGGAAGTCAAGTGGCTGCTGCCTAATTGCTTGCCTTTCCTTTTAAAAAGTTTGTGTTCACAAAATGAATTTTAGTCGTCAAGTGGCTGCTGCCATTTGTTTGCCTCGCCTTCCAAAAGGTTTGTTTTCATAAAATGAATTATTGGTTGTCAAGTGTCTGCTGTCAAATTGTTTGCCAACCCTTTTAAAAACATTGTGTTCACAAAATGAATTTTGGTTGTCATGTGGCTGCTGCCGAATTGTTTGCCTCGCCTTTTAAAAAGTTTGTGTTCACAAAATGAATTTTCAGTTTTCAAGTGGCTGTTGCCAAATTGTTTGCCTCGCCTTTTAAAAAGTTTGTGTTCACAAAGCGAATTTTGGTTGTCAAGTGGCTGCTGCCAAATTGTTTGCCCCGCCTTTTAAAAAGTTTGTTTTCATAAAGTGAGTTTGGTTGTCAAGTGGCTGCTGCCAATTTGTTTGCCTCGCCTTTTAAAACATTTGTTGTCACAAAATGAATTTTGGTTGTCTAGTGGCTGCTGCCAAATTGTTTGCCTCGCCTTTTATATGTGTGGATAAATGTGAGGTTATCCACTTTGGTGGCAAAAATAGGAAAACCGACTACTATCTAAATGGTGGCCGATTAGGAAAAGGGGAGATGCAGCGCGACCTGGGTGTCATGGTACACCAGTCATTGAAAGTAGGCATGCAGGTACAACAGGCAGTGAAGAAAGCCAATGGTATGTTAGCTTTCATAGCAAAATGATTTGAGTATAGGAGCAGGGAGGTTCTACTTCAGTTGTATAGGGTCTTGGTGAGGCCACACCTGGAGTATTGCGTACAGTTCTGGTCTCCAAATCTGAGGAAGGACATTATTGCCATAGAGGGAGTGCAGCGAAGGTTCACCAGACTGATTCCTGGGATGCCAGGACTGTCTTATGAACAAAGACTTCATAGACTCGGTTTATACTCTCTAGAATTTAGGAGATTGAGAGGGGATCTTATAGAAACTTACAAGATTCTTAAGGGGTTGGACAGGCTAGATGCAGGAAGATTGTTCCCGATGTTGGGGACGTCCAGGACAAGGGGTCACAGCTTAAGGATAAGGGGGAAATCCTTTAGGACCGAGATGAGAAGGAATTTTTTCACACAGAGAGTGGTGGGTCTCTGGAATTCTCTGCGACAGTTGAGGCCAGTTCATTGGATATATTTAAGAGGGAGTTAGATGTGGCCCTTGTGGCTAAGGGGATCAGAGGGTATGGAGAGAAGGCAAGTACGGGATACTGAGTTGGATGATCAGCCATGATCATATTGAATGGCGGTGCAGGCTCGAAGGGCCGAATGGCCTATTCCTGCACCTAATTTCTATGTTTCTATGTTTCTATGTTTAAAAAGTTTGTTTTCACAAAATGAATTTTGGTGTCAAGAGGCTGCTGCCAAATTGTTTACCTCGCCTTTTACAAAGTTTGTGTTCACGAAATGAATTTTGGTTTTCAAGTGGCTGCCGTCAAATTGTTTGCCACGCCTTTTAAAAAGTGTGTGTTCACAAAATGACTTTTGGTTGTAAATTGGCTGCTGCCAAATTGTTTGCTTCAATTTAAAAAGATTGTGTTCACAAAATGAATTTTGTTTGTCAAGTGGCTACTGCCAAATCGTTTACCTCGCCATTTACAAAGTCTGTGTTCACAAAATGAACTTTGGTTGTTAAGTGGCTGCTGCCAAATTGTTTGCCTCGCCTTTTAAAAAGTTTGTGTTCACAAAATGTCTTTTGGTTGTGAAGTGGCTGCTGCCAAATTGTTTGCCTCACCTTTTAAAAGGTTTTTGTTCACAAAATGAAATTTGTGTCAAGCGCATGCTGCCAAATTGTTTGCCTCGCCTTTTAAAACGTTTGTGTTCACAAAATAGATTGGTCGTCAAGTGGCTGCTGCCAAATTGTGTGACTCGCCATTTTAAAAGGTTTGTGTTCACATAATGAATTTGGTTGTCAAGTGGCTCCTGCCAAATTGTTTTCTTCACTTTAAAAAAAGTTTGTGTTCACAAAATAGATTGGTGGACAAGTGGCTGCTGCCAAATTGTTTGCTTCAATTTTAAAAGATTGTGTTCACAAAATGAATTTTAGTTGTCAAGTGGCTACTGCCAAATTGTTTGCCCCGCCTTTTAAAAAATTTGCGTTCACAAAATGAATTTTGGTTATCAAGTGGCTGTTGCCAAATTGTTTGCCTCGCCCCCTTTAAAAAGTTTTATTTGACAAACTGAATTTTGGTTCTCAAGCGGCTGCTGCCAAGTTGTTTGCCTTGCCTTTTAAAAGTTTCTACTCACAAAATTAATTTTGCTTGTCAAGTGGCTGCTGCCAAATTGTTTGCCTCGCCTTTTAAAAGGCTTGTGTTCACAAAATGTTTTTGGTTGTCAAGTGGCTGCTGCCAAATTGTTTGCCCAGCCTTTTAAAATGTTTGTGATCACAAAATGAATTTTGGTTGGCAAGTGGCTGCTGCGATATTGTTTGCCCAGCCTTTTAAAAGGTTTGTGTTCACAAAATGATTTTGGTTGTCAAGTGGCTGCTGCCAAATTGTTTGCCCAGTCTTTAAAAAAGTTTGTGATCACAAAATGATTTTTGGTTGTCAAGTGGCTGCTGCCAAATTGTTTGCCCAGCCTTTAAAAAAGTTTGTGCACGCAAAATGAATTTTACTTCGGAGTCACGTGAGTGACTTCGTGAAGACCCCGCCAGGCACGCATGCGCGACATATCGTCGACCGCATGCGAGCGACAGGCAGGGAGGAGCGTTGCTCCTCTACTGCTGGGACCTGCAGGTAAGTAAAACACTAACCTGCAGTCTTTTTCTTCTAGGTGGCCCTGTCGCAGGGTCTCGCGACCGCCTCGGATCTGACTGCTGCGGCAGTCAGCGGCGGCTACCATAGTTGGAGTCGGGAAGCCCGTTGACCCAGGAGGGTCCGGGCTCACACACTCGCCGGCGGAGGACAGTAGAGGCAGCCCGACTCCACACTGCAGCCCGCGCGGGACGCCGCGGGCTGGCGGCACGAAAAGGAATGGGGCTTGCCGGCTCGCCGTCTCAAGTTCGCGATGGCAGCGTGGCAGCCCCGACTCTACACCACAGCCCGCGGGGAACACCGCGGGCTGGCGGTGTACATGTAGGAGTGGGGCTTGCAGGCTCGCCGTTCAAAGTAGGAACGGTAGAGCGGCAGCCCCGACTCTACACTGCAGCCGCGGGGGATACTGCAGGCTGGCGGTGTGCATGCAGGAGTCGGGCTTGCAGGCTCGCCGTCAGAAGTTTCAACGGCAGAGCGGCAGCCCCGACTCTACACCACAGCCCGCGGGGGTGATACTGCGGGCTGGCGGTGTGCATGTGGAGTAGGGCTTGCTGTGCTTGCCATGGGCAGCAGCCCGACTCTACGCTGCAGCCCGCAGGGGTTCTGCGGGTTGCTGGCATTCAGGGAGAAGCAGGCTTGCAAGCAAAGGCAGCCTGACTCCACACTGCAACTGCAGGGGTTCTGTGGCCTGGCTACATTAAAGTGCCCTGCTACTCTAGGGTATGCATTGTCTACAAGAAGTTCAGACTGCCAACATATAAAAGTTATTAAAGCATGAGAGGCTGGTCACCATACTTCTTAAAGACCCTCAGGTAAGATACTAACTTGAGTAGCTAAGCGTCTGTATTAGAGTTTGCTTACAGAGGGATGGAGACCAGAATGAAGGCAGCGAAGCAGGTCTCCAAGGGCCGTGCGACTTCAGATGGGAGTCAGCGGCCACCTTTCCAGAAGAACGCGGAGGTCGGGGAGCCCTGCGCAGCCAGGACCCGTCTCTCCACCACGGCTGACCATGGGGCCGCAAAATGGTGGAGCACCGCGTGGGAGCAGGGTGGGCAAGACCTGGACTCCCTACCACTCTCACCTAAGCATAGTTACTGTGGGGCAAAGGTGCGTAAACATGTGCCCCGCTCGGCGGCTCGTTTTGTCTCTCCTACTATGCAGGTATCAGAGATGGGGGAGAGCTGCGCACAGGTCATGCCCCGCTGCAGTGGGAGGCATCGACATACCGCCGGGGGTAACCTGCTAGACTGCAGGCCGGTGATGGACCTGCTGGAAATCGGGGAGCCCTGCAGGAGCAGGAGGTACCGGTGTCCACCGGAACAGGCTGCCGGAGCGCAGACCGGTGGCAGCAGTTTACGGCTAGGCAACCCCATTGCTACGGGTAAAGCCAGCTATGCGCCCTCACGGACCCGTGTGGTTAAGGGTGACGGCAAGCCTGCACGGACAGCGGAGCCGGTGTTGGGGACCGGTACCGATCCTTCCCTCTGCCTTCCCACCAGGCAGAGGTGCCGCTTAGGTCCAAACGACGGCGGACTAGCGGTATGTCCGTGCAGGAGTCGTACAGCCTGCGGGAGCAGGAGGTACCGGCACTGCACCGGAACAGGCTGCCGGAGCGCAGACCGGTTAGGCAATCCCGTTGCTGCGGGTAAAGCCAGCCAAGCGCCGTCACAGACCCCTGGGGGTGAGGGTGACGGTGTGCCTGCACGGACCACGGAGCCGGTATTGGGGACCGGTTCCGACTCCTTTCCTCTGCCTGCTCGTCAGGTAGAGATGCCGCTAAGGTCCGAGGGATGCCGGGCTAGCGGGTTGTCCGTGCGGGAGTCGTTTAGCCCCGCAGGAGCGGGTGCTGACGAGTACCTGTCAGCCACTTCGTTGAGGTGTGACCTACTGGCAGAAGCCCCAGCGACTCATCAGGGCCTGGGGAAGTCAACCTGTTGTCCGTGTGTAGCGGCAGCGGTCGCATGGCTAGGATGGAGCTAATGGTGGAGCAACTATATCAGCAGGACCTGGGTCGGCAAGAGCAGGAGTCTCAGCGGTCTGGGAGTTCGGATCATGACCACCACCTTCAATCTCACCTTCATCCATCGGGAGTGCTAGCATTCAACAGATGGCCGATTTGACAAAGAAGCGGCAGCAGAGGAGCCCACTGCTCTCGATCCAGAAGAAGAAGTTGGAGGTAGTGTCGAAAATCCGAAACCTGTTTTCAGGGGTACCGCTGCACTCTATATTGGCAGTAAGTATTAATTTCTTGTGTAATATTTTTTTTATTTGAAATAATCAGTTTACAATGTATAGCTTACTTTATAAACTAACACCTTAATTCAATATTACTATAAATAACATATCAATACTTAATATCTTCTATTTTTTGGAAATAAAGAAAAAGATATATAAAAGAGAAAAAAAAGAGGGAAAAAAAAGAGAATTAAAAAAAAAAAAAAAATTTCCCACATACTTCAACCATAAAAAAAAAGAAAATTAAAAAAACAAAAATATTACATATATATAAACAAAACTAAATACATTATACGAAATACTATTTCATACAGTAATATCTATAATAAATGCGCAATAATATCAAATATAAGTAAGTTATTCGCATCGGATTCCGTAGGGTACCCGTCGAGCCGTGATTCCAAGAATAGCTACTTCTCTAAATACTGTATATATGGAGACCATATCGATTCAAAAGAATTATACCTGTCCAAAAGGACAAATCTAATTCTTTCCAAATTCAACGTCTCCAACATCTCTGCTTTCCACATTTTAATTGTTGGGGATAATGTTCCCTTCCAAAATTTAAGTATCATTTTTTTCCCTATTATTAAACAGTAATCAAAAAAATTTCTTTGATTTACTGTGAGTACCAAATTTGGCTCCGGAATTCCAAATATTATTAATTTTGGGTCTGGGTCGAGTTCAACCTTAAGAACTTCCAAAATAACTTTAAAAATTTCAATCCAATAATAATTCAACCGTGGGCACGTTACAAAACTATGTATTAAATTTGCTTCAAGATTCTTACATTTATCACAAATAGAGGAGAGACTAGGAAAGATACTTTTAAATTTGGTTTTCGAGTAGTGTAATCTATATATAACTTTAAATTGTATCAATGTGTGTCTGGCATTCAAAGAACACCAATGTATTCTTTGTAAGCTTTCTTCCCAAGTTTCTTTTATTATAGGTAATCCAATTTCATTTTCCCATGCTAGACGATATGTTTCAGTTGTTGGGTTCTCT
Source organism: Raja brachyura (assembly GCA_963514005.1). The sequence continues at coordinate 3,528,430 of OY740781.1, forward strand.
TTATCTAAAATAATATTGTATATATAAGCTATAAGCTTATCCGTATTTGGATGTAAATTAAACAGCTCATCTAATAAGCCTGATTCTTTATTTTTATAGTCTTGTGTGTTGCATTTAATAAAATCTCTAATTTGTAAATACCTAAAATGGTGTTGTGAAGGTAGTCCAAAAATATCTTGTAACTCTTCAAATAATAAAAATTTTCCATTTCTATAAAGGTGTCCTATCCTTTTAATTCCTGAATCCTCCCACAGTCTAAACCCCGCATCTAAGATTGAGGGTTTAAACGGTGGATTATTCCTAATTGGTAACCTAAAAGAAAGATTATCCAGATATAAGGTCTTAACTATCTGTTTCCAAATACGCCTATTATTATGAATTATAGGGTTGTCCCTATAAGTCTTTTTTTGTACTTCCTTTGGTGCGAAAATAATCGACTCTATATTGAAAGGTAAACAGTCTTCCTTTTCCATTTTTAACCACATTGGTTCATCATCCATATTTACCCACCAAAAATTCATATTCTTAATCTGGACAGCCCAAAAGTAGTATAGAAAATTTGGAAGTGCTAGCCCTCCATTTATCTTAGACTTACATAAATGTTTTTTACTTATTCTATGACTTTTGTAATCCCAAACAAAACTATTAACAATATTATCAATTTAAAAAAAAAAATTTTTGGGAGAAAAAAAGGAATTGCCTGAAATAAATATAACTATTGTGGTAAAAAAATCATCTTTATAGCATTAATTCTACCGATCATAGATATAGGGAGTGTTCTCCAATATGAAATGTTTTTTTTAAGTTTCTCTAATAATTGATAATAATTAGCTTTAATTAATAATTTATAGGATTTAGACACATTAATTCCTAAATATTTAAATTTATCTGTAACTATTTTTAATGGGTATTTTTGTAATATATTTACATTTATACCAGTTATAGGCATAATGTCGCTTTTATTCCAATTAATCCTATATCCTGAAAATACGCTAAATTCATTTATAACATTGAATAACTTGGGAATACTACATTCCGGCTTAGTAATATAAATCAGAATGTCGTCTGCATATAAAGATATCTTATTATTTGTTGTGTCAGTATTATACCCATATATTTCAGGTTCTGATCTAATTCTTTCAGCCAGAGGTTCTATCACCAAAGTATTAATTTCTTGACGACACACCAGTTCCAAGACCAGGTGCTTTCAGAAACCATGGAGAAGTACAAGGATCCTGGAAACTGTGTTACCCTGAACGTCCCGAGGGTCGACTCAGCCATCTGAGGGAACATCATTTCCAATGCGAGGGGACAAGAGATGAAGAGGCAGAAAATTCTGAAGCTATTGGCGTCGGGCATCACGGCGCTCGTCAGGACCCTCGATGGGGCAGGTGCATCCGCAGAGCAGCAGGATGCTCTAGCCCTCCTGTGTAGCACACTTCGGGAAACTGTTTTAGTCAGAGCTCCATCCGGCCCGACATTAACCCTGAATTCGCTGGGTTGGGTCGTACCTCCACCACACCTCCAAGACAGCTGTTTGGGGAGGACCTGCCCAAGCAGGTCAAAGACGAGGCCATCAAGAACACATCTGCACCAGCTCCCCAACAGCAGAAGCCTTGTTAGGGCAGAGCCAGCATAGACTACCTCACCACACACCAGCTGCAGGAACAAGGATTTACCGAGGCGATCGAGCAGCACCCAGCAAAGAAGGAATACTAGAAACCAGAACGTCAGGCTCGCCGGTAACCATGGAGGTAAGGGGGCCTGGTTCTCTTGGAAGTGCTGCATGCATAACCTCACAAGTAGGAGGTACATACATTCTGGGGCTCTGTTTGTCACTATCCAGGGAACAGAGCTATAGCCATAATAGATGCATGTAACAGCCTTGCTTGCGCCAGGGAACCGACTTTCGACATGCTGCTAAGCTATGGGTAAATTGGAGCTACATTCCAGCCACATAATTGGGTCGTTACGCTATCAAAGCTTGGGTGAATAAGCAAAATCTCGGCATGTATAGTGAATGCTGGACAATTACGAGCTTAAGCAGCTGCCAATCAAAGCATAATTGAGGTACAACGGTGGATTAGCAATGGTTGTAATTGTTAAATCCCATCATTACATCAAACCTAGTAGTCGCGTTACAAACCGACGCAAGCGCCAAGGGCTGGGGAACTACTGACACCATTCCAGGTGGGGCGGTAAATGGGATTGCATGAGTCTACTTTCTTCAATCACAAGGTATAAACTGTTTAGAAATGCTGGGAGCATGTCACGGGCTGCGCGTTAATGTACGTATGTACGTATGGGCTGCAGCATACGTATGTTCGTCTTCAAAATAATACCACTGAGGTGGCATATTAAACCTTATGGGTGGCGTCAAGTTAATATCTTGGGATGAATTGGAAACATTAATTTGGCTCTGGTGGATTGAAAGAAATTTGAGTTCAGCTATGTACCTTCTGGATAAGCTCAATATAGTGGCGGACACCAGGTCACAAGTATTAATAACGACATCAAGTAGATTGAACCTCCAAATATCTGCTAAAATTATAGCCTAATATGGAATACCAGATTTCGACCTCTTTGCGTCCAGGTTGAGCCATTGGATACCAACATATGTCTTGAGAACTAGATCCTGGGGCAGTGGCGATGGACGCGTTTTCGCTACGTTGGGGGGAAATGCGGGGTTTCTATGTTTTCCCCATTCTGCTTCATCAGACAGGTGCTGCAGGTTACGCAACCAGGCTCTGCAACATAAAGGGCCATGGATGTCAAACAGCATCGTGCAGAGAGAGTCCAGTAGGAAGCAGTACCTCGCCTACATAAGGATATGGGAGGTTTCTGTAGTCGGACCTAGACCATCTACATATCTGCTATACTCTCCAAGGTGCTGGAATACTCATGGGTCGTCATTATAATGAGTCCCTCAGTTACAGTGCTGTATACAGTGCCAGGGGTGCATTGTCGTCCTATCGCTAGATTGGACTGGGATGAGGTAGTGTTGACCCTCCTCAGGAGCTGGTCGCCTATGATGGACTTACTCACCTTCAAAGTGGTTATGGTAATGGCACTGAACACAGCTCAACAGGTCATGACTTTACAGGAATTAAACCTGGATAGAATGACCGGACCATAATAAGGTAACTTCTTTATAGAAGAATTACTTACACTACACAGACCTGGGACTACACATCTGCAAATGGGCATCAGATATATGGAGACGGGTCTGTTTCAGCCATGGAAACCCACGTCACAGGGTGATTGTGCAGACTATCTCCAGATGACACGAGGTGGTATTCGGTGCAGCAGGTAAGACACTAATATTTTAAATGTCATTCTATCAGGGCTGCATCCACATCAGTGGCAAGGACTATGGCGGTGTTCATGGATTTTGGCCTCGCAATAGCGAGCTGGGCCAGTGAATCTACACTTCAGCGGTTTTATAACTGATTTATAACTGCTCCCGCAACGTTGGCGGATTCAGTTTTAAGTGCTGTTCCCTAAACATTTGTCCCCGAGTTCAGGGGTTATTGTTGTATTAACAAATGTTATTATTTTTCAGCTTGTTCAAGTCTGAAATACGTTAACATACTTCCTCCATCAGAATTACGGCAGTGTGTGAGCATGGGCGTGGTCCAGGGCATGTAATCACAGAGCTTTGAAATCTTCACGAAGTCACTCACGTGACTCCGAAGTAAAATAGTAAGATTAAACAAGAACTTACCAGTTTGAAGTTTGATCTTTATTTTATGAGGAATTGCGATGAGGGATTTCGTGCCCTCCGCTCCCAACCCTCTATTATATATTCAACTGGTATGGTCAAGTTTTAATCTTACTATCTTCGGTTTGTGATCTGTGATTCCACACCGCTGCTTTGAAGAATGTCGCGCATGCGTGCCTGGCGGGGTCTTCACGAAATCCCTCATCGCAACTCCTCATAAAATAAAGATCAAACTTCAAACTGGTAAGTTCTTGTTTAATCTTACTATTTTGGTTGTCAAGTGGCTGCTCCCAAATTGTTTGTCTCGCCTTTTAAAAAGTTTGTGTTCACAAAATGAATTTTGTTTGTTAAGTGGCTGCTGCCAAATTGTTTGCCTCGCCTTTTAAGATGTTAGTGTTCCCAAAGTGAATTTTAGTTGTCAAGTGGCTGTTGCCAAATTGTTTGCCTCGCCTTTTAAAAAGTTTGTGTTCACAAAATGAATTTTGATCGTCAAACGGCTGCTGCCAAATTGGTTTCCTTGCCTTTTTAAAAGTTTATGTTCACAAAATGAATTTGGTTGTCAAGTGGCTTCTGCCAAATTGTTTTCTTCACTTTAAAAAAAGTTTGTGTTCACAAAATAGATTGGTGGACAAGTGGCTGCTGCCAAATGGTTTGCTTCACTTTTAAAATTTTGTGTTCACAAAATAAATTTTGGTTGTCAGGCAGCTGCTGCCAAATTGTTTGCCTCGCCTCTTAAAATGTTAGTGTTCCCAAAGTGAATTTTAGTTGTCAAGTGGCTGTTGCCAAATTGTTTGCCTCGCCTTTAGAAAGTTTGTGTTCACAAATGAATTTTGTTCGTCAAGTGGCTGCAGCCAAATTGGGTAACTTGCCTTTTTAAAAGTTTGTGTTTACAAAATGAATTTTGATCATCAAGTGACTGCTGCCAAATTGTTTGCCTTGCCTTTTAAAAGTTTCTACTCACAAAATTAATTCTGCTTGTCAAGTGGCTGCTGCCAAATTGTTTGCCTCGCCTTTTAAAATGTTTGTTGTCACAAAGCGAATTTTGGTTGTCAAGTGGCTGCTGCGAAATTATTTGCCCAGCCTTTTAAAAGGTTTGTGTTCACAAAATGATTTTGGTTGTCAAGTGGCTGCTGCCAAATTGTTTGCCCAGCCTTTAAAAAAGTTTGTGATCACAAAATGATTTTTGGTTGTCAAGTGGCTGCTGCCAAATTGTTTGCCCAGCTTTAAAAAAAGTTTGTGGACGCAAAATGAATTTTGGTTGACAAGTGGCTGCTCCCAAATTGTTTGCCTCGCATTTTAAAAAGTTTGTGTTCACAAAATGAATTTTGGTAGTCAAGTGGCTGCTGCCAAATTGTTTGCCTCGCCTTTTAAAATGTTAGTGTTCCTAAAGTGAATTTTAGTTGTCAAGTGGCTGTTGCCAAATTGTTTGCCTCGCCGTTTGAAAAGTTTGTGTTCACAAAATGAATTTTGATCGTCAAGTGGCTGCAGCCAAATTGGCTAACTTGCCTTTTTAAAAGTTTGTGTTTACAAAATGAATTTGGGTAGTGTAGTGGCTGCGGCCAAATTGTTTGCCTCGCCTTTTAAAAAGTTTGTGTTCACAAAATGAATTTTGGTTGTCATGTAGCTGCTGCCAAATTGTTTGCCTCGCCTTTTAAAAAGTTTGTGTTCACAAAGTGAATTTTGGTTGTCAAGTGGCTGCTACCAAATAGTTTCCCACACTTTTAAAAAGTTTGAGTTCATAAAGTGAATTTTGTTGTCAAGTGGCTGCTGCCAAGTTGTTTGCCTCGCCTTTCAAAAAGTTTGTGTACACAAAATGAATTTTGGTTGTTAAGTGGATGCTGCCAAATTGTTTGCCCCTCCTTTTAAAATGTTTGCGTTCACAAAATGAATATTGGTTCTCAAGTGGCTGCTGCCAAATTGTTTGCCTCGCCTTTTAAAAAGTTTGTGTTCACAAAATGTCTTTTGGTTGTCCAGTGGCTGCTGCCAAATTGTTTGCCTCACCGTTTAAAAGGTTTGTGTTCACAAAATGAATTTTGTGTCAAGCGCATGCTGCCAAATTGTTTACCTCGCCTTTTAAAATGTTTGTGTTCACAAAATTAATTTTGGGTTTCAAGTGGCTGCCACCAAATTGTTCGCCTCGCCTTTTAAAACTTTTGTGTTCACAAAATGAATTTTGTTTGTTAAGTGGCTGCTGCCAAATTGTTTGCCTCGCCTTTTAAAAAGTTTGTGTTCACAAAATGTCTTTTGGTTGTCAAGTGGCTGCTGCCAAATTGTTTGCCTCACGTTTTAAAAGGTTTGTGTTCACAAAATGAATTTTGTGTCAAGCGCATGTTGCCAAATTGTTTGCCTCGCCTTTTAAATAGTTTGTGTTCACAAAATTAATTTTGGTTTTCAAGTGGCTGCCACCAAATTGTTTGCCTCGCCTTTTAAAATGTTAGTGTTCCCAAAGTGAATTTTAGTTGTCAAGTGGCTGTTGCCAAATTGTTTGCCTCGCCTTTTAATAAGTTTGTGTTCACAAAATGAATTTTGATCGTCAAGCGGCTGCTGCCAAATTGGTTACCTCGCCTTTTAAAAAGTTTGTTTTCACAAAATGAATTTTGGTTGTCAAGTGGCTGCTGCCAAATTGTTTGCTTAAATTTAAAAAAGATTGTGTTCACAAAATGAGTTTTGGTTGTCAAGAGGCGACTGCCAAATTGTTTGCCCCGGCTTTTAAAAAAATTGCGTTCACAAAATGAATTTTGGTTGTCAAGTGGCTGTTGCCAAATTGTTTGCCTCGCCCTTTAAAAAGTTTTATTTGACAAACTGAATTTTGGTTCTCAAGTGGCTGCTGCCAAGTTGTTCGCCTTGCCTTTTAAATGTTTCTACTCACAAAATTAATTTTGCTTGTCAAGTGGCTGCTGCCAAATTGTTTGCCTCTCCTTTTAAAAGGCTTGTGTTCACAAAATGATTTTGGTTGTCAAGTGGCTGCTGCCAAATTGTTTGCCCAGCCTTTTAAAAAGTTTGTGATCACAAAATGATTTTTGGTTGGCAAATGGCTGCTGCGAAATTGTTTGCCCAGCCTTTTAAAAGGTTTGTGTTCACAAAATGATTTTGGTTGTCAAGTGGCTGCTGCCAAATTGTTTGCCCAGCCTTTAAAAAAGTTTGTCTTCACAAAATGTCTTTTGGTTGTCAAGTGGCTGCTGCCAAATTGTTTGCCCAGCCTTTAAAAAAGTTTGTGCACGCAAAATTAATTTTGGTTTTCAAATGGCTGCTCCCAAATTGTTTGCCTCGCCTTTTAAAACGTTTGTGTTCACAAAATGAATTTTGGTAGTCAAGTGGCTGCTGCCAAATTGTTTGCATCGCCTTTTAAAATGTTAGTGTTCCCAAAATGAATTTTGGTTGTTAAGTGGATGCTGCCAAATTGTTTGCCCCTCCTTTTAAAATGTTTGTGTTCACAAAATGAATATTGGTTCTCAAGTGGCTGCTGCCAAATTGTTTGCCTCGCCTTTTAAAAAGTTTGTGTTCACAAAATGTCCTTTGGTTGTCCAATGGCTGCTGCCAAATTGTTTGCCTCGCCTTTTAAAATGTTTGTGTTCACAAAATGAATTTTGTGTCAAGCGCATGCTACCAAATTGTTTACCTCGCCTTTTAAAATGTTTGTGTTCACAAAATTAATTTTGGGTTTCAAGTGGCTGCCACCAAATTGTTAGCCTCGCCTTTTAAAACGTTTGTGTTCACAAAATGAATTTTGTTTGTTAAGTGGTTCCTGCCAACGTGTTTGCGTCGCCTTTTAAAAAGATTGTGTTCACAAAATGACTATGGTTGTCAAGTGGCTGCTCGCAGATTGTTTGCCTCGCCTTTAAAAACATTTGTGTTCACAAAATGAATGTTGGTTGTCATGTAGCTGCTGCCATATTGTTTGCCTTGCCTTTTAAAAAGTTTGTGTTCCCAAAGTGAATTTTGATCGTCAAGTGGCTGCTGCCAAATTGTTTTCTTCACTTTAAAAAAAGTTTGTGTTCACAAAATAGATTGGTGGACAAGTGGCTGCTGCCAAATGGTTTGCTTCACTTTTAAAATTTTGTGTTCACAAAATGAATTTTGGTTGTCAAGTGGCTGCTGCCAACTTGTTTGCATCGTCTTTTAAAATGTCTGAGTTCACAAAGTGAATTTGGTTGTGTAGTGGCTGCTGCCAAATTGTTTGCCTCGCCTTTTAAAAAGTTTGTTTTCACAAAATGAATTTTGGTTGTCAAGTGGCTGCTGCCAAATTGTTTGCCTCGCCTTTTACAAAGTTTGTGTTCACGAAATGAATTTTGGTTTTCAAGTGGCTGCCGTCAAATTGTTTGCCACGCCTTTTAAAAAGTTTGTGTTCACAAAATGAATTTTGGTTGTAAAGTGGCTGCTGCCAATTTGTCTGCTTCAATTTAAAAAGATTGTGTTCACAAAATGAATTTTGGTTGTCAAGTGGCTACTGCCAAATTGTTTGCCCCGCCTTTTAAAAAAATTGCGTTCACAAAATGAATTTTGGTTGTCAAGTGGCTGTTGCCAAATTGTTTGCCTCGCCCTTTAAAAAGTTTTATTTGACAAACTGAATTTTGGTTCTCAAGTGGCTGCTGACAAGTTGTTTGCCTTGCCTTTTAAAAGTTTCTACTCACAAAATTAATTTTGCTTGTCAAGTGGCTGCTGCGAAATTGTTTGCCCAGCCTTTTAAAAGGTTTGTGTTCACAAAATGATTTTGGTTGTCAAGTGGCTGCTGCCAAATTGTTTGCCCAGCTTTTAAAAAAGTTTGTGATCACAAAATGATTTTTGGTTGTCAAGTGGCTGCTGCCAAATTGTTTGCCCAGCCTTTAAAAAAGTTTGTGCACGCAAAATGAATATTGGTTGTCAAGTGGCTGCTCCCAAATTGTTTGCCTCGCCTTTTAAAAAGTTTATGTTCACAAAATGAATTTTGGTAGTCAAGTGGCTGCTGCCAAATTGTTTGCCTAGCCTTTTAAAATGTTAGTGGTCCCAAAGTGAATTTTAGTTGTCAAGTGGCTGTTGCCAAAGTGTTTGCCTCGCCTTTTAAAAAGTTTGTGTTCACAAAATGTATTTTGTTTGTCAAGTGGCTGCAGCCAAATTGGATAACTTGCCTTTTTAAAAGTTTGTGTTTACAAAATGAATTTTGATCGTCAAGTTGCTGCCAAATTGTTTGCTTCATTTTTTTAAAAGTTTGTGTTCACAAAATGATTTTTTGGTTGTCAAGTGGCAGCTCCCAAATTGTTTGCCTCGCTTTTAAAAAAGTTTGTGTTCACAAAATTACTTTTTGATTGTCAAGTGACTGCTGCCAAATTGTTTGCCTCGCCTTTTAAAACGTTTGTTGTCACAAAATGAATTTTGGTTGTCTAGTGGCTGCTGCCAAATTGTTTGCCTCGCATTTTTAAAAGTTTGTTTTCACAAAATGAGTTTTGGTTGTCAAGTGGCTGCTGCCAAATTGTTTCCCTCGCCTTTTACAAAGTTTGTGTTCACGAAATGAATTTTGGTTGTCAAGTAGCTGTTGTCATATTGTTTGCCTTGCCTTTTAAAAAGTTTGTGTTCCCAAAGTGAATTTTGATCGTCAAGTGGCTGCTGCCAAATTGTTTTCCTAACTTTAAAAAAAGTTTGTGTTCACAAAATAGATTGGTGGACAAGTGGCTGCTGCCAAATGGTTTGCTTCATTTTTTAAATTTTGTGTTCACAAAATGAATTTTGGTTGTCAAGTGGCTGCTGCCAACTTGTTTGCATCGTCTTTTAAAATGTGTGTGTTCACAAAGTGAATTTGGTTGTCAAGTGGCTGCTGCGAAATTGTTTGCCTCGACTTTAAATATGTTTGTGTTCACAAAATTAATTTTGTTTGTCAAGTGACTGCTGCCAAATTGTTTGAGTTGCCTTTTAAAAGGTTTGTGATCACAAAATTAATTTTGGTTGTCATGCAGCTGCTGCCAAATTGTTTGCCTCGCCTCTTAAAATGTTAGTGTTCCCAAAGTGAATTTTAGTTGTCAAGTGTCTGTTGCCAAATTGCTTGCCTCGCATTTAAAAAGTTTGTGTTCACAAAATGAATTTTGATCGTCAAGTGGCTGCTGCCAAATTGGTTACCTTGCCTTTTTAAAAGTTTGTGTTTCCAAAATGAATTTTGGTCGTCAAGTGGCTGCTGCCAAATTGTTTGCCTTGCCTTTCTAAATGTTTGTGTTCACAAAATGAATTTTGTGTCAAGCGCATGCTGCCAAATTGTTTACCTCGCCTTTTAAAATGTTTGTGTTCACAAAATTAATTTTGGGTTTCAGGTGGCTGCCACCAAATTGTTAGCCTCGCCTTTTAAAATGTTTGTGTTTTCAAAATGAATTTTGTTTGTTAAGTGGCTGCTGCCAAATTGTTTGCCTCGCCTTTTAAAAAGTTTGTGTTCACAAAATGAATTCTGGTTTTCATGTAGCTGCTGCCAAATTGTTTGCCTCGCCTTTTAAAAAGTTTGTGTTCACAAAATGTATTTTGTTTGTCAAGTGGCTGCAGCCAAATTGGATAACTTGCCTTTTTAAAAGTTTGTGTTTACAAAATGAATTTTGATCGTCAAGTTGCTGCCAAATTGTTTGCTTCATTTTTTTTAAAGTTTGTGTTCACAAAATGATTTTTTGGTTGTCAAGTGGCAGCTCCCAAATTGTTTGCCTCGCTTTTAAAAAAGTTTGTGTTCACAAAATTACTTTTTGATTGTCAAGTGACTGCTGCCAGATTGTTTGCCTCGCCTTTTAAAAAGTTTGTGTTCACAAAATGAATTCTGGTTTTCATGTAGCTGCTGCCAAATTGTTTGCCTCGCCTTTTAAAAAGTTTGTGTTCACAAAATGAATTTTCAGTTTTCAAGGTGCTGCTGCCAAATTGTTTGCCTCGCCTTTTAAAGTGTTTGTGTTCACAAAGTGAAGTTTGGTTTTCAAGTGGCTGCTACCAAATTGTTTGCCCCGCCTTTTAAAAGGTTTGTGTTCATGAAGTGAATTTGGTTGTCAGGTGGCTGCTGCCAAATTGTTTGCCTCGCCTTTTAAAACGTTTGTTGTCACAAAATGAATTTTGGTTGTCTAGTGGCTGCTGCCAAATTGTTTGCCTCGAATTTTAAAAAGTTTGTTTTCACAAAATGAGTTTTGGTTGTCAAGTGGCTGCTGCCAAATTGTTTCCCTCGCCTTTTACAAAGTTTGTGTTCACGAAATGAATTTTGGTTGTCAAGTAGCTGTTGTCATATTGTTTGCCTTGCCTTTTAAAAAGTTTGTGTTCCCAAAGTGAATTTTGATCGTCAAGTGGCTGCTGCCAAATTGTTTTCCTAACTTTAAAAAAAGTTTGTGTTCACAAAATAGATTGGTGGACAAGTGGCTGCTGCCAAATGGTTTGCTTCATTTTTTAAATTTTGTGTTCACAAAATGAATTTTGGTTGTCAAGTGACTGCTGCCAACTTGTTTGCATCGTCTTTTAAAATGTGTGTGTTCACAAAGTGAATTTGGTTGTCAAGTGGCTGCTGCGAAATTGTTTGCCTCGACTTTAAATACGTTTGTGTTCACAAAATTAATTTTGTTTGTCAAGTGACTGCTGCCAAATTGTTTGAGTTGCCTTTTAAAAGGTTTGTGATCACAATATTAATTTTGGTTGTCATGCAGCTGCTGCCAAATTGTTTGCCTCGCCTCTTAAAATGTTAGTGTTCCCAAAGTGAATTTTAGTTGTCAAGTGTCTGTTGCCAAATTGTTTGCCTCGCCTTTAAAAAGTTTGTGTTCACAAAATGAATTTTGATCGTCAAGTGGCTGCTGCCAAATTGGTTACCTTGCCTTTTTAAAAGTTTGTGTTTACAAAATGAATTTTGGTCGTCAAGTGGCAGCTGCCAAATTGTTTGCCTTGCCTTTCTAAATGTTTGTGTTCACAAAATGAATTTTGTGTCAAGCGCATGCTGCCAAATTGTTTACCTCGCCTTTTAAAATGTTTGTGTTCACAAAATTAATTTTGGGTTTCAGGTGGCTGCCACCAAATTGTTAGCCTCGCCTTTTAAAATGTTTGTGTTTTCAAAATGAATTTTGTTTGTTAAGTGGCTGCTGCCAAATTGTTTGCCTCGCCTTTTAAAAAGTTTGTGTTCACAAAATGTCTTTTGGTTGTCAAGTGGCTGCTGCCAAATTGTTTGCCTCACCTTTTAAAAGGTTTATGTTCACAAAATAAACTTTGTGTCAAGCGCATGTTGCCAAATTGTTTGCCTCGCCTTTTAAGTAGTTTGTGTTCACAAAATTAATTTTGGTTTTCAAGTGGCTGCCACCAAATTGTTTGCCTCGCCTTTTAAAATGTTAGTGTTCCCAAATTGAATTTTAGTTGTCAAGTGGCTGTTATTAAATTGTTTGCCTTGCCTTTTTAAAAGTTTGTGTTCACAAAATGAATTTGGTTGTCAAGTGTCTCCTGCCAACGTGTTTGCGTCGCCTTTTAAAAAGATTGTGTTCACAAAATGACTATGGTTGTCAAGTGGCTGCTCGCAAATTGTTTGCCTCGCCTTTAAAAATTTTTGTGTTCACAAAATGAATATTGGTTGTCATGTAGCTGCTGCCATATTGTTTGCCTTGCCTTTTAAAAAGTTTGTGTTCCCAAAGTGAATTTTGATCGTCAAGTGCCTGCTGCCAAATTGTGTGCCTCGCCTTTAAAAAGTTTGTGTTCACAAAATGAATTTTGATCGTCAAGCGGCTGCTGCCAAATTGGTTACCTTGCCTTTTTAAAAGTTTGTGTTTACAAAATGAATTTTGGTCGTCAAGTGGCTGCTGCCAAATTGTTTGCCTCGCCTTTTAAAACGTTTGTTGTCACAAAATGAATTTGGGTAGTGTAGTGGCTGCTGCCAAATTGTTTGCCTCGCCTTTTAAAATGATTGTGTTCACAAAATGAATTTTGTGTCAAGCGCTTGCTGCCAAATTGTTTACCTCGCCTTTTAAAATGTTTGTGTTCATGAAATTAATTTTGGGTTTCAAGTGGCTGCCACTAAATTGTTAGCCTCGCCTTTTAAAACGTTTGTGTTCACAAAATGAATTTTGTTTGTTAAGTGGCTGCTGCCATATTGTTTGCCTCGCCCTTTAAAAAGTTTGTGTTCACAAAATGTCTTTTGGTTGTCAAGTGGCTGCTGCCAAATTGTTTGCCCAGCCTTTAAAAAAGTTTGTGCATGCAAAATGAATTTTGGTTGTCAAGTGGCTGCTCCCAAATTGTTTGCCTCGCCTTTTAAAAAGTTTGTGTTCACAAAATGAATTTTGGTAGTCATGTGGCTGCTTCCAAATTGTTTGCCTCGCCTTTTAAAATGTTAGTGTTCCCAAAATGAATTTTGGTTGTTAAGTGGATGCTGCCAAATTGTTTGCCCCTCCTTTTAAAATGTTTGCGTTCACAAAATGAATATTGGTTCTCAAGTGGCTGCTGCCAAATTGTTTGCCTCGCCTTTTAAAAAGTTTGTGTTCACAAAATGTCTTTTGGTTGTCCAGTGGCTGCTGCCAAATTGTTTGCCTCGCCTTTTTAAATGTTTGTGTTCACAAAATTAATTTTGGGTTACAAGTGGATGCCACCAAATTGTTAGCCTCGCCTTTTAAAACGTTTGTGTTTTCAAAATGAATTGTGTTTGATAAGTGGCTGCTGCCAAATTGTTTGCCTCGCCTTTTAAAAAGTTTGTGTTCACAAAATGTCTTTTGGTTGTCAAGTGGCTGCTGCCAAATTGTTTGCCTCACCTTTTAAAAGGTTTGTGTTCACAAAATAAATTTTGTGTCAGGCGCATGTTGCCAAATTGTTTGCCTCACCTTTTAAATAGTTTGTGTTCACAAAATTAATTTTGGTTTTCAAGTGGCTGCCACCAAATTGTTTGCCTCGCCTTTTAAAATGTTAGTGTTCCCAAAGTGAATTTTAGTTCTCAAGTGGCTGTTGCTAAATTGTTTGCCTCACCTTTTAATAAGTTTGTGTTCACAAAATGAATTTTGATCGTCAAGCGGCTGCTGACAAATTGGTTACCTTGCCTTTTTAAAAGTTTGTGTTCACAAAATGAATTTGGTTGTCAAGTGGCTCCTGCCAACGTGTTTGCGTCGCCTTTTAAAAAGATTGTGTTCACAAAATGACTATGGTTGTCAAGTGGCTGCTCGCAAATTGTTTGCCTTGCCTTTAAAAATGTTTGTGTTCACAAAATGAATATTGGTTGTTATGTAGCTGCTGCCATATTGTTTGCCTTGCCTTTTAAAAAGTTTGTGTTCCCAAAGTGAATTTTGATCGTCAAGTGGCTGCTGCCAATTAGTTTGCCTCGCCTTTAAAAAGTTTGTGTTCACAAAATGAATTTTGATCGTCAAGCGGCTGCTGCCAAATTGGTTGCCTTGCCTTTTTAAAAGTTTGTGTTTACAAAATGAATTTTGATCGTCAAGTGGCTGCTGCCAAATTGTTTGCCTCGCCTTTTAAAAAGTTTGTGTTCACAAAATGAACTTTGCTTGTCATGTAGCTGCTGCCAAATTGTTTGCCTCGCCGTTTAAAAAGTTTGTGTTCACAAAATGAATTTTCAGTTTTCAAGTGGCTGCGGCCAAATTGTTTGCCTCGCCTTTAAAAAAGTTTGTGTTCACAAAGCGAAATTTCGTCGTCAAGTGGCTGCTGCCAAATTGTTTGCCCCGCCTTTTAAAAAGTTTGTGTTCCCAAAGTGAATTTTGATCGTCAAGTGGCTGCTGCCAATTAGTTTGCCTCGCCTTTAAAAACGTTTGTGTTCACAAAATGAATTTTGATCGTCAAGCGGCTGCTGCCAAATTGGTTGCCTTGCCTTTTTAAAAGTTTGTGTTTACAAAATGAATTTTGATCGTCAAGTGGCTGCTGCCAAATTGTTTGCCTCGCCTTTTAAAAAGTTTGTGTTCACAAAATGAACTTTGCTTGTCATGTAGCTGCTGCCAAATTGTTTGCCTCGCCGTTTAAAAAGTTTGTGTTCACAAAATGAATTTTCAGTTTTCAAGTGGCTGCGGCCAAATTGTTTGCCTCGCCTTTAAAAAAGTTTGTGTTCACAAAGCGAAATTTCGTCGTCAAGTGGCTGCTGCCAAATTGTTTGCCCCGCCTTTTAAAAAGTTTCTGTTCATAAAGTGAGTTTGGTTGTCAAGTGGCTGCTGCCAAATTGTTTGCCTCGCCTTTAAAAACGTTTGTTGTCACAAAATGGATTTTGGTTGTGTAGTGGCTGCTGCCAAATTGTTTGCCTCACCTTTTAAAAAGTTTGTTTTCACAAAATGAATTTTGGTTGTCAAGTGGCTGCTGCCAAATTGTTTGCCTCGCCTTTTACAAAGTTTGTGTTCACGAAATGAATTTTGGTTTTCAAGTGGCTGCCGTCAAATTGTTTGCCACGCCTTTTAAAAAGTTTGTGTTCACAAAATGAATTTTGGTTGTAAAGTGGCTGCTGCCAATTTGTTTGCTTCAATTTAAAAAGATTGTGTTCACAAAATGAATTTTGGTTGTCAAGTGGCTACTGCCAAATTGTTTGCCCCGCCTTTTAAAAAAATTGCGTTCACAAAATGAATTTTGGTTGTCAAGTGGCTGTTGCCAAATTGTTTGCCTCGCCCTTTAAAAAGTTTTATTTGACAAACTGAATTTTGGTTCTCAAGTGGCTGCTGCCAAGTTGTTTGCCTTGCCTTTTAAAAGTTTCTACTCACAAAATTAATTTTGCTTGTCAAGTGGCTGCTGCGAAATTGTTTGCCGAGCCTTTTAAAAGGTTTGTGTTCACAAAATGATTTTGGTTGTCAAGTGGCTGCTGCCAAATTGTTTGCCCAGCTTTTAAAAAAGTTTGTGATCACAAAATGATTTTTGGTTGTCAAGTGGCTGCTGCCAAATTGTTTGCCCAGCCTTTAATAAAGTTTGTGCACGCAAAATGAATTTTGGTTGTCAAGTGGCTGCTCCCAAATTGTTTGCCTCGCCTTTTAAAAAGTTTATGTTCACAAAATGAATTTTGGTAGTCAAGTGGCTGCTGCCAAATTGTTTGCCTAGCCTTTTAAAATGTTAGTGTTCCCAAAGTGAATTTTAGTTGTCAAGTGGCTGTTGCCAAAGTGTTTGCCTCGCCTTTTAAAAAGTTTGTGTTCACAAAATGAATTTTGTTCGTCAAGTGGCTGCAGCCAAATTGGATAACTTGCCTTTTTAAAAGTTTGTGTTTACAAAATGAATTTTGATCGTCAAGTTGCTGCCAAATTGTTTGCTTCATTTTTTTAAAAGTTTGTGTTCACAAAATGATTTTTTGGTTGTCAAGTGGCTGCTCCCAAATTGTTTGCCTCGCTTTTAAAAAAGTTTGTGTTCACAAAATTACTTTTTGATTGTCAAGTGACTGCTGCCAGATTGTTTGCCTCGCCTTTTAAAAAGTTTGTGTTCACAAAATGAATTCTGGTTTTCATGTAGCTGCTGCCAAATTGTTTGCCTCGCCTTTTAAAAAGTTTGTGTTCACAAAATGGATTTTCAGTTTTCAAGGTGCTGCTGCCAAATTGTTTGCCCCGCCTTTTAAAAAGTTTGTGTTCACAAAGTGAAGTTTGGTTTTCAAGTGGCTGCTACCAAATTGTTTGCCCCGCCTTTTAAAACGTTTGTTGTCACAAAATGAATTTTGGTTGTGTAGTGGCTGCTGCCAAATTGTTTGCCTCGCCTTTTAAAAAGTTTGTTTTCACAAAATGAATTTTGGTTGTCAAGTGGCTGCTGCCAAATTGTTTCCCTCGCCTTTTACAAATTTTGTGTTCACGAAATGAATTTTGGTTTTCAAGTGACTGCTGTCATATTGTTTGCCTTGCCTTTTAAAACGTTTGTGTTCCCAAAGTGAATTTTGATCATCAAGTGGCTGCTGCCAAATTGTTTTCCTAACTTTAAAAAAAGTTTGTGTTCACAAAATAGATTGGTGGACAAGTGGCTGCTGCCAAATGGTTTGCTTCATTTTTAAAATTTTGTGTTCACAAAATGAATTTTGGTTTTCAAGTGGCTGCTGCCAACTTGTTTGCATCGTCTTTTAAAATGTCTGTGTTCACAAAGTGAATTTGGTTGTCAAGTGGCTGCTGCGAAAGTGTTTGCCTCGACTTTAAAAACGTTTGTGTTCACAAAATGATTTTTGATATTCAAGTGGCTGCTGCCAAATTGTTTGCCTCGCCATTAAAAACTTTTGTGTTCACAAAATTAATTTTGGTTGTCAAGTGACTGCTGCCAAATTGTTTGTGTCGCCTTTTAAAAGGTTTGTGATCACAAAATGAATTTTGGTTGTCATGCAGCTGCTGCCAAATTGTTTGCCCAGCCTTTTAAAAAGTTTGTGTTCATGAAGTGAATTTGGTTGTCAAGTGGCTGCTGCCAAATTGTTTGTCTCGCATTTAAAAAAAATTGTTTTCACAAAATGAATTTTGGTTGTCAACTGTCTGCTGCCAAATTGTTTGCCTCGCCTTTTACAAAGTTTGTGTTCACGAAATGAATTTTGGTTGTCATGTGGCTGCTGCCAAATTTTGCCTCGCCCTTTAAAAAGTTCTATTTGACAAACTGAATTTTGGTTCTCTAGTGGCTGCTGCCAAGTTGTTTGCCTTGCCTTTTAAAAGTTTTATATTCACAAAATTAATTTTGTTTGTCAAGTGGCTGCTGCCAAATTGATTGCCCAGCCTTTAAAAAAGTTTGTGTTCACAAAATTAATTTTGGTAGTCAAGTGGCTGCTGCCAAATTTTTTGTTTCACTTTAAAAAGATTGTGTTCACAAAATGAATTTTCGTTCTCAAGTGGTTGCTGCCAAATTGTTTGCCTTGCCTTTTGAAAAGTGTGTGTTCACAAAATTAATTTTGGTAGTCAAGTGGCTGCTGCCAAATTTTTTGTTTCACTTTAAAAAGATTGTGTTCACAAAATTAATTTTGGTTGTCAAGTGGCTGCTGCCGAATTGTTTCCCTCGCCTTTGAAAAGGTTTGTGTTCACAAAATGAATTTTGGTTGTCAAGTGGCTTCTGACAAATTATTTGCCCCGCCTCTTAAAAAGATTGTGTTCACAAAATGAATTTTTAGTTTTCAAGTGGCTGCTGCCGAATTGTTTGCCTCGCCTTTTAAAAAGTTTGTATTCACAAAATTAACTTCGGTTGTCAAGTGGCTGCTGCCAAATTGTTTGACTCGCCTTTTTAAAAGTTTGTGTTCACAAAATGAATTTTAGTTGTCAAGTGGCTGCTGCCAAATTGATTGCCTCTCCTTTTAAACTGTCTGTATTCACAAAATGAATTTAGTTGTCAAGTGGCTGATGCCAAAGTGTTTGCCTAGCCTTTTAAAAAGTTTGTGTTCGCAAAATTAATTTTGGTCGTCAAGTGGCTGTTGCCAAATTGTTTGCATCGACTTTTGAAAAGTTTTTTCTCACAAAATGTATTTTGGTTGTCAAGTGGCTGCTGCCAAATTGTTTTCCCAGCCTTTAAAAAAGTTTGTGCTCACAAAATGAATTTTGGTTTTCATGTGGCTGCTGCCAAATTGTTTTGCTCGCCTTTTAAAAAGTTTGTATTCACAAAGTGAATTTTGGTTGTCAGGTGGCTGCTACCAAATTGTTTGCCATGCCTTTTAAAAAGTTTGTGTTCATAAAGTGAATTTTGTTGTCAAGTGGCTGCTGCCAAATTGCTTGCCTCGCCTTTTCCCTAGGGGGCGCCTTCCTGTGTGGTATGGCTGCCCAGCCTGCAGCCGTATGTCTTTTCTTCTTTTCTTTTTTTTAGTGTGTTAAGTGTTTTTGTTTGGAGCCTATTCTTTTTTATGTGGGGGGTGAGTGGGGGGGCAAAGGGGGAAACTACTTTTCAGGGTCCCTACCTGGTTGGAGAGGCAGCTTTTCTCTGGGCTGCATCCCCGACCCGATCCTCGCGGCCTACCAGTAGGCCTGTAGCGGCGTTTCCCGAGGAGACCGTCCAGGGCCTCGGCTTCGGCAGCGGCGGAGCGCTGGAGCGCCATCGTGGGGCGGAGCGGTGTGGGCGATGCCTTCCCTGGGTCGCCGCGCTGGAGCTCCGGTGAGCTGGATCCGCCCGAGCCAAACATCGCGGAGCCGCGGGTCTGTGGAGCGGCCAGCTGCGGGCGGCAGCGCTGAACTTTAACACCGGGAGCCAGCGGAGGTGAGCTCCATTCAGCGTGGCCTTGTCGGCTCTGGAAGCCGCGGACTCGAGCGGGAAGCGGCCGTTCCGGGTGTACCAAGCCGCAGAGAGCACCACCACCCCGCGAGAACAGCCTGGAACATCGGGCCTCCGTGAAGGCGACTATGGAGGCCTCAATAGGCCTGACTATGGGTGGACATGGGTTGGGGACTGGACATTGTGCCTTCCCTCATAATGTGAACCATTGTGGGGGGATGTTTTTATGTTTAAATCTCTTTATTATTGTTGTGTCTGTATTCTTTATTTTATGTGCTGCATGGCAAGAAGCATTTCACTACACCAATTGGTGTATGTGACAAATAAACTAACCTTGAACCTTGAACCTTGAAAAAGTTTTGTGTTCACAAAATGAATTTTGGTTGTCAAGTGGCTGCTGCCAAATTGATTGGCTCGCCTTTTAAACTGTCTGTATTCACAAAATGAATTTGGTTGTCAAGTGGCTGCTGCCAAAGTATTTGCCTCGATATTTAAAACGTTTGTGTTCACAAAATGAATTTTGGTTGTTAAGTGGCTGCTGCGAAATTGTTTGCCTAGCATTTTAAAACGTTTGTGTTCACAAAATTAATTTTGGTAGTCAAGTGGCTACTGCCAAATTGTTTGCCTGGCCTTTAAAAAGGTTTGTGTTCACAACATGAATTTTGGTTTCAAGTGGCAGCTGCCAAATTGTTTGCCCCGCCTTTTAAAAAGATTGTGTTCACAAAATGAATTTTTAGTTTTCAAGTGGCTGCTGCCGAATTGTTTGCCTCGCCTTTTAAAAAGTTTGCATTCACAAAATTAATTTTGGTTGTCAAGTGGCTGCTGCCAAATTGTTTGACTCGCCTTCTTAAAGGTTTGTGTTCACAAAATGAATTTTGGTAGTCAAGTGGCTACTGCCAAATTGTTTGCCTGGCCTTTAAAAAGGTTTGTGTTCACAACATGAATTTTGGTTTCAAGTGGCAGCTGCCAAATTGTTTGCCCCGCCTTTTAAAAAGATTGTGTTCACAAAATGAATTTTTAGTTTTCAAGTGGCTGCTGCCGAATTGTTTGCCTCGCCTTTTAAAAAGATTGCATTCACAAACTTAATTTTGGTTGTCAAGTGGCTGCTGCCAAATTGTTTGACTCGCCTTCTTAAAGGTTTGTGTTCACAAAATAAATTTTGGTTGTCAAGTGGCTGCTGCCAAATTGTTTGCTTCAATTTAAAAAGATTGTGTTCACAAAATGAATTTTGGTTGTCAAGTGGCTGCTGCCAAATTGATTGCCTCGCAGTTTAAACTGTCTGTATTCACAAAATGAATTTGGTTGTCAAGTGGCTGATGCCAAAGTGTTTGCCTCGAGTTTTAAAACGTTTGTGTTCACAAAATTAATTTTGGTAGTCAAGTGGCTATTGCCAAATTGTTTGCCTGGCCTTTAAAAAGGTTTGTGTTCACAACATGAATTTTGGTTTCAAGTGGCAGCTGCCAAATTGTTTGCCCTGCCTTTTAAAAAGATTGTGTTCACAAAATGAATTTTTAGTTTTCAAGTGGCTGCTGCCGAATTGTTTGCCTCGACTTTTAAAAAGTTTGCGTTCACAAAATTAATTTTGGTTGTCAAGTGGCTGCTGCCAAATTGTTTGACTCGCCTTCTTAAAGGTTTGTGTTCACAAAATGAATTTTGGTTGTCAAGTGGCTGCTGCCAAATTGTTTGTTTCAATTTAAAAAGATTGTGTTCACAAAATGAATTTTGGTTGTCAAGTGGCTGCTGCCAAATTGATTGCCTCGAAGTTTAAACTGTCTGTATTCACAAAATGAATTTGGTTGTTAAGTGGCTGATGCCAAAGTGTTTGCCTCGAGTTTTAAAACGTTTGTGTTCACAAAATGAATTTTGGTTGTCAAGTGGCTGCTGCCAAATTGTTTGCCTAGCCTTTTGAAAAAATTGTGTTGACAAATTTAATTTTGGTAGTCAAGTGGCTGCTGCCAAATAGTTTGCCTCGACTTTTGAAAAGTTTGTGTTCACAAAATGAATTTTGGTTGTCATGTGCTGCTGCCAAATTGTTTGCCTCGCCTTTTAGAAAAGTTTGTGTTCCCAAAGTGAATTTTAGTTGTCATGTGTCTGTTGCCAAATTGTTTGCCTCGCCTTTTAAAAAGTTTGTACTCACAAAATGAATTTTGGTTGACAAAATGGCTGCTGCCAAATTGTTTGCCTCTCCTTTTAAAACGTTTGTTTTCACAAAATGAATTTTGGTTTTCATGTGGCTGCTGCCAAATTCTTTTCCTCGCCTTTTAAAAAGTTTGTGTTCGCAAAATGTATTTTACTTCGGAGTCACGTGAGTGACTACGTGAAGAAGCCCCGCCTGGCGCTGGATCGGCATTACGTCATCGCTGTCGGCAGCGAATGAGCTGCAGAGCGCAGCTCCACACAGCGGTAAGGAACCGGCCCGCAGGTAAGAGAGAGTTTTACAAAATTTAGGGCGAGGTTCCAGAAGTCCGTAGCCTGGTGGGTAAACCAGGAGGGGTTAGCAAAAAACAAAATGGAGAAGGCCAAAAAACAGCGGGTAAAATCGTGCGTCCCGGGGTGATGAGTCGGGACAAGAGTCTATTGCGGAGCCGGTTCCGATACCGGTCGCCGTTGAAATTCCCGTTAGTGAGGCTTTGATTGCTCCACAAACAGAAACTGTAGAGGAAACCCGAGTGCCTAAAAAATGTAAAAGAAAAGCTGAAAGGCCTAGGGGTTCTGATGAATCAGATTCAGAAGGTCCAGAAAGAAAAGCCTTATGGCTCAGAATGGACCAGATGGAGAAAATGCTCCAAACTATTATCAACCAAGGGTCTAAGAACCCAGAATATTCCCAGGCAGCCCCTGAGGGGGTTCCATATGGTGAATATGGTGCCAGTTTGAATTGGGAATTTGAAACTCCAGTGCCTGGGATTGGACTGGAGGAAGTCTCCTTTGAACAAGTTTCAGGAGTACCAGGGCTGTATGAGACAGACCCTGAAAGTGGTGATTGCGGTCCGAAGTACACACCACAATACAATTATATGGATCCAGGTGTGCCTGATGTGGCACAAGATTTTGCTATACCTGGAGGAGGCGGTGAGGCCATGGAAGATAACCTGGCGGCCAATATTAATTATATGGTCTCTCACCCGCTTCAAGAAGCTGTTATGGTTGAGACAGCAGAAATGTATAAAACACCTATCAATTGTGCCTCATTGAAGGTACCTACGGTGAATCCGGCTGTTTGGGCGCCAATGTCATCAATAATGCGGGCGCAAGGGATTCGATTTCAAAGAGTCCTCAAGCTGATTTCAGCTGGCATTACTGCACTTGGTAGACAAGGGGAAGGTTGTGGAATGACCAAAGTGCAGAAACATATGTTGGCCTTATTTTGCAACTCATTTTTTGAGATAAATTGCATGAGGAAGATTGCCATTCGACCTCTGCTACATCCAAGATTTGCAGGGTTGTGTAAACCAAGCAATGTTCAAACTCCTGGTTATTTGTTCGGAGAGGATTTGTCTAAGCAAATTAAAGAAATGGATGAAGAGGCAAAGACTTTTGGTCGTATGAAACCCTTCAGCTTTGGCCAGAGATGGACTGGCTATATGAGAAAGTGATTTGATTTTGGAGCTAGTACAAGCCGAGGCAGGAGTATGATAAGGAAAAATTTCCAGCCAACACAGCCGAATGTACGCCCATTCATTGGGAAAAGGAGATCATTTCGTCCAGTTGGAGAGGTACATAAACATTATCCTATTAAAGAGGAATGTTGGGATGAGCCACAGATTGGTGGTAGACTCCAAATGTTTTATAAGGAATGGGACAATATAACAGTTGATCGTGTGGTATTAGACACTGTGCTAGGATCTACCATTGATTTTGTGGAAGGTATGGTTCCATTGGGACAGAATGAGCCTAGTCATTCTTTGATGTTCTCAGAGCTTGAGAAAATTCAAATTGACAAAGAGATTAAGAATTTGAGTAAAAAAGGAGTTATCGAGAAAACAGGAGAGGATCCACAACAATTTGTATCAAACATTTTCCCCAGACCAAAGAAAGATGGGGGTTGTAGGATCATTTTAGATCTCACACTTTTGAATACATTTGTCCAGTATAAACATTTAAAAATGGACACATTCTACACTGCAATGCAGTTGGTATCAACAGGCTGTTATATGGCTACAATAGATTTGAAAGATGCATATTATTCGGTCCCAATTCATCATAGTTTTCGCAGGTATTTAAAGTTTAAATGGATGGGACAGCTGTGGCAATACAAAGCTTTGCCTAATGGATTAAGGTCAGCACCTAGATTGTTCACTAAATTGTTAAAGCCAGCACTTGCACTGCTAAGGGCACAAAAACACATCGTTATGGCTTATCTAGATGACATTTTAATTGTCAATGCTAATCAGGAATCAGCTGAAAAATCAGTCTCAGCAACTATTAGCTTGTTTGAGAAGTTGGGTTTCCTGATCCATCCAACAAAATCTAAGTTACAGCCATCCCAAACCATTGAATATCTGGGGTTTGTGATTAACTCAGTTACCATGTTGGTAACTTTACCAATGGATAAGGTGTTAGATTTGACAAATGTGTGTCAAAACCTAATTAACAAACCTTATCCCTCCATCCGAGAGGTTGCCAAGGATATTCGTAAATTGGCAGCAGCATTTCCAGCAGAAGAGTTTGGTCGTCTACATTACCAAAATCTTCAAAGGGCAAAAACTAAAGCGCTAATTCAACGAGCAGGCCATTTTGATAGGCCAATGCAATTGCCTAAGGAAGCTTTATCAGAATTACATTGGTGGATTGAGAATGTTCCACAAGCTGCTAAGAACATTTTAGTTCATCAGCCAGTCGTGTTTTTACAAACTGACGCAAGTTCTCTCGGATGGGGGGCTACGGATAATGAGACCAGCTGTGGCGGCAGATGGGCTGTCCAAGAGGATTTGTTGCTCCAAACATATGGTATTAATTATTTTGAGCTACTGGGAGCATTTTATGGATTATAAGCTTATTGCTCTTCATTAAAGGATTTGCATGTCCAAGTACAAATAGATAATACCACAGCTGTGGCATATATCAATCACATGGGTGGTGTCCGATCAATATCATGTGATCATCTGGTAAACCAGATATGGCAATGGTGTATGGCAAAAAATATTTGGCTTTCAGCTATTTATCTCCCGGGGAGAGACAATGTTGTGGCAGACAAAAGATCACGAATATTTAAAGACAATACAGAATGGATGTTAAATCCACAAATTTTCAAAAATATTGTCAGTCGGTATGGAGTACCGGACATTGATCTGTTTGCATCTAGATTGAATCACCAATTGCCGAAATATGTGTCTTGGGAACACGATCCAGGGGCAGTAGCGGTGGATGCTTTCTCGCTACTCTGGGGGAATACGTTCTTTTATGCTTTTCCCCCATTCTGTCTCATTGGGCAATGTCTCAAGAAAATAGCGCAAGACGCTGCCAAAGGCATTTTGGTGGTGCCAAATTGGCCCACACAGTCATGGTTCCCATTGATGCTAAAAATGATTATTGAACCATGTATGACAATTCCCAGTTGCGACTATCTGTTGACACAACCAGTAACAAAATAAATTCATCCATTGCATGATCATATGAATTTGTTAATCTGCAGGTTCTGACCAGACCATTGCAAGAGTTTGAACTGTCGGACAGGACCATGGATGTTATAGATGCAGCTTGGAGGACTAGCACTAACAAACAATATATGTCGCATATAAGGAAATGGGAAGCTTTTTGTACACAGTCAAAGATATCTTATCATACTGCAAACATTTCAAATGTATTGGAGTTCCTTGCTGGGTTACACTTTGATGAGCATTTGAGTTATAGTGTCATTAATTGTGCTCGGAGTGCACTGTCATCCTATTTAGGACAAAATTTGGATCGGGATTCAGTTGGGTCTCACCCACTAGTATCCCAATTCATGAAAGGTATTTTTAATAAAAATCCTCCCAAGCCCAGATATACAGAAATTTGGGATGTTAGCATTGTTCTCATTTTGCTTAAACAATGGACTCCAATTAATTCAATGTCTTTGCAGAAATTAACATTCAAGGTGGTTATGTTAATGGCATTGGTATCAGCTCAAAGAGTACAAACTTTGCAATTGTTAAGGTTGGATTGCATGCATGTGACTACAGATAACATTGTGTTTTATGTTTATGACTTGATCAAACAAAGCAGACCAGGGAGAACTGGAATGAAGGTAATGTTTAAAGCATATCCTATTGATGAAACATTGTGTGTAGTTAAGCATTTAACTCAATACATTGAGGTAACCAAAAATCTCAGAGGTTCTGAGAAAGCGTTATTGATAACACACAAAAAACCACATACAAAAGTTTCAGTTCAAACCATTTCTAGATGGTTAAAACAGGTTTTGGGTCTAGCAGGAATAGACACTGATGTGTTTAAATCTCACTCCACTAGGGCGGCAGCTACGTCCGCGGTGAAGGTACAGGACGTACCACTCGATCAAATTTTAGAGACCGCAGGGTGGTCTAGAGAAGAAACTTTTTCAAAGTTCTACAATAAATCTGTTGTCGCAGTGCCAGGATTTGGACACGCAGTACTGGGTTCTCTTTAAATGCTTGCTTTGTTTATATTATCGATTTATATTATCGATTTATGTTACCATTGACATCATTTATCAATTATTTTGTAATTTTCCCCTGCGATAGAGGGGTTATTATTAAAAAAGTTGTTCTTTTTTATAATTAAAGGACTTATTACATAAATTGTAACAATGTGTTAAAATACTTTTTACTCACTACTGTTTTGACTAAACAGAGAGTCGTATGAAATGAATTTACGACATGGAAAACACAGAGCTTTAAAATCTTCACGTAGTCACTCACGTGACTCCGAAGTAAAATAGTGAGATTAAACGAGAACTTACCTGTTCGAAGTTTGATCTTTATTTTATGAGGAGTTACGATGAGGGATTACGTGCCCTCCACTCCCAACCCTCATAATGTAAATGATCATCTGGTAGTTCTAGTCTATTTGAGCCTTACTATTTTACTCCGGCTATTTGGTTCTGTGTTTTTCATGCCGCTGCTTTGAAGTATGCCGATCCAGCGCCAGGCAGGGCTTCTTCACGTAATCCCTCATCGTAACTCCTCATAAAATAAAAATCAAACTTCGAACAGGTAAGTTCTCGTTTAATCTCACTATTTTGGTTGTCAAATGGCTGCTGCCATATTGTTTGCCCAGCCTTTAAAAAAGTATGTGCACACAAAATGAATTTTGGTTTTCATGTGGCTGCTGCCAAAATGATTGCCTCGACTTTTAAACTGTCTGTATTCACAAAATGAATTTTGTTGTCAAGTGGCTGCTGCCAAAGTATTTGCCTCGACTTTTAAAACGTTTGTGTTCACAAAATGAATTTTGGTTGTCAAGTGGGTGCTGCGAAATTGTTTGCCCAGCCTTTTAAAGAGTTTGTGTTCACAAAATTAATTTTGGTAGTCAAGTGGCTGCTGCCAAATTATTTGCCTCGCCCTTTAAAAAGTTTTAGTTGACAAAATGAATTTTGGTTCTCAAGTTGCTACTACCAAATTGTTTGCCTCGCCTTTAAAAAGATTGTGTTCACAAAATGAATTTTTAGTTTTCAAGTGGCTGCTGCCGAATTGTTTGCATCGCCTTTTAAAAATGTTGTATTCACACAATTAATTTTGCTTGTCAAGTTGCTGCTGCCAAATTGTTTGATTCGCCTTTTAAAAGGTTTGTGTTCACAAAATGAATTTTGGGTGTCAAGTGGCTGCTGCCAAATTGTTTGCCTCGCCTTTTAAAAAGTTTGTGTTCACAAAGTGAATTTTGGTTGTCAAGTGGCTCCTGCCAAAGTGTTTGCTTCGCCTTTTAAAATGTTTGTGTTCACGACATGAATTTTGTTTGTCAAGTGGCTGCTGCCAAATTGTTTGCCTCGCCTTTTAAAAAGTTTGTGTTCCCATAATGATTTTTTTTGTCAGGTGGCTACTGCCAAATCGTTTACCTCGCCATTTAAATGTCTGTGTTCACCAAATGAATTTGGCTGTCAAGTGGCCTCTGCCAAATTGTTTGCCTCGCCTTTAAAAAACTTTGTGTTCAGAAAATGAATTTTGATTGTCAAGTCGCTGCTGCCAAATTCATTGCTTCGCCTTTTAAAATGTTTGTGTTCACGACATGAATTTTGTTTGTCAAGTGGCTGCTGCCAAATTGTTTGCCTCGCCTTTTAAAAAGTTTGTGTTCCCATAATGATTTTTTTTGTCAAGTGGCTACTGCCAAATCGTTTACCTCGCCATTTAAATGTCTGTGTTCACCAAATTAATTTGGCTGTCAAGTGGCCTCTGCCAAATTGTTTGCCTCGCCTTTAAAAAACTTTGTGTTCAGAAAATGAATTTTGATTGTCAAGTCGCGGCTGCCAAATTCATTGGCTCGCGGTTTAAGAAGTTTGTGTTCACAAAATGAATTTTGGTTGTCTTGTGCCTGCTGCCAAATTGTTTGCCTTGCCTTTTAAAAAGTTAGTGTTCACAAAATGAATTTCGGTTTTCAAGTGCCTGGTGCCAAATTGTTTGCCTCGCCTTTTAAAAACATTGTGTTCACAAAATTAATTTTGGTTGTCACGTGGCTGCTGCCAAATTGTTTGCCTCGCCTTTTAAAAAGTTTCTGTTCACAAAGTGAATTTTGGTTGTCAAGTGGCTCCTACCAAAGTGTTTGCTTCGCCTCTTAAAATGTTTGTGTTCACAAAATGAATTTTGGAAGTTAAGTGGCTGCTGCGAAATTGTTTGGTTCACCTTTTAAAAGGTTTGTGGTCACAAAATGAATTTTGGTTGTCAAGTGGCTGCTGCCAAATTGTTTGCCTGGCCTTTTAAAAAGTTTGTGTTCACAAAATGAATTTTAGTCGTCAAGTGGCTGCTGCCAAATTGTGTGAATCACCTTTTAAAAAGTTTGTGTTCACAAAATGGATTGGGCGTCAGGTGGCTGCTGCTAAATTGTTTGAGTCGCCTTTTAAAAAGTTTGTGTTCACAAAATTAATTGTGGTTGTCAAGTGGTTGCTGCCATTAGTTTGCCACGCCTTCCAAAAAGTTTGTTTTCATAAAATGAATTTTGGAAGTCAAGTGGCTGCTGCCAATATGTTTGCCTTGCATTTAAAAAGTTTGTTTTCACAAAATGAATTTTGGTCGTCAAGTGGCTGCTGCCAAATTGTTTGCTTCACCTTTTAAAGAGTTTGTGTTCACAAAATTAATTTTGGTAGTCAAGTGGCTGCTGCCAAATTGTTTGCCTCGCCCTTTAAAAAGTTTTAGTTGACAAAATGAATTTTGGTTCTCAAGTGGCTACTACCAAATAGTTTGCCTCGCCTTTAAAAAGATTGTGTTCACAAAATGAATTTTTAGTTTTCAAGTGGCTGCTGCCGAATTGTTTGCATCGCCTTTTAAAAATGTTGTATTCACACAATTAATTTTGCTTCTCAAGTTGCTGCTGCCAAATTGTTTGATTCGCCTTTTAAAAGGTTTGTGTTCACAAAATGAATTTTGGTTGTCAAGTGGCTGCTGCCAAATTGTTTGCCTCGCCTTTTAAAAAGTTTGTGTTCACAAAGTGAATTTTGGTTGTTAAGTGGCTCCTGCCAAAGTGTTTGCTTCGCCTTTCAAAATGTTTGTGTTCACGAAATGAATTTTGGTTGTCAAGTGGCTGCTGCCAAATTGTTTGCCTCGCCTTTTAAAATGTTTGTGTTCCCATAATGATTTTTTTTTGTCAAGTGGCTATTGCCAAATCGTTTACCTCGCCATTTAGAAGTCTGTGTTCACCAAATGAATGTGGCTGTCAAGTGGCCTCTGCCAAATTGTTTGCCTCGCCTTTAAAAAACTTTGTGTTCAGAAAATGAATTTTGATTGTCAAGTCGCTGCTGCCAAATTCATTGGCTCGCGGTTTAAAAAGTTTGTGTTCACAAAATGAATTTTGGTTGTCTTGTGGCTGCTGCCAAATTGTTTGCCTTGCCTTTTAAAAAGTTTGTGTTCACAAAATGAATTTCGGTTTTCAAGTGCCTGGTGCCAAATTGTTTGCCTCAC
Organism: Raja brachyura; assembly: GCA_963514005.1. The sequence goes on from OY740781.1 coordinate 3,557,275, forward strand.
CTTTTAAAAACTTTGTGTTCACAAAATGAATTTCGGATGTCAAGTGCCTGGTGCCAAATTGTTTGCCTCGCCTTTTAAAAACATTGTGTTCACAAAATTAATTTTGGTTGTCATGTGGCTGCTGCCAAATTGTTTGCCTCGCCTTTTAAAAAGTTTCTGTTCACAATGTGAATTTTGGTTGTCAAGTGGCTCCTACCAAAGTGTATGCTTCGCCTCTTAAAATGTTTGTGTTCACAAAATGAATTTTGGAAGTTCAGTGGCTGCTGCCAAATTGTTTGCTTCACCTTTTAAAAAGTTTGTGTTCACAAAATGGATTGGTCGTCATGTCGCTGCTGCCAAATTGTGTCTTTCAGCTTTTAAAAAAATTGTATTCACAAAATGAATTTTGGTTGTCAACTGGCTGCTGCCAAATTGTTTGCCTAGCCTTTTAAAAGATTTGTATTCACAAAATGAATTTTGGTTGTCAAGCGCATGCTGCCAAATTGTTTGCCTCGCCTTTTAAAAAGTTTGTGTTCACGAAATGAATTTTGGTTGTCAAGTGGCTTCTTCCAAATTGTTTGCCTCGCCTTTCAAAAGTTTTGTGTTCACAAAATTAGTTTTGGTTCTCCAGTGGCTGCCGCCAAATTGTTAGCCTTGCCTTTTAAAACGTTTGTGTTCACAAAATGGATTGGTCGTGAAGTGGCTGCTGCCAAGTTATGTGTCTCGCCTTTTTAAAAGTTTGTGTTCACATGATGGATTGTTCGTCAAGGGGCTGTTGCCAAATTGTTTGCCTCACCTTTTAAAAAGTCTGTGTTCACAAAATGAATTTGGTTGTTGAGTGGCTCCTGCCAAAGTGTTTGCCTCGCCTTTTAAAAAGATTGTGTTCACAAAATGAATTTTGGTTGTCAAGTGGCTGCTGCCATATTGTTTGCCTCGCCTTTTAAAAGGTTTGTGTTCAAAAAATGAATTTTGGTTGTCAAGTGGCTGCTGCTAAATTGTTTGAGTCGCCTTTTAAAAATTTTGTGTTCACAAAATTAATTGTGGTTGTCAAGTGGTTGCTGCCATTAATTTGCCTCGCCTTCCAAAAAGTTTGTTTTCATAAAATGAATTTTGGAAGTCAAGTGGCTGCTGCCAATATGTTTGCCTTGCATTTAAAAAGTTTGTTTTCACAAAATGAATTTTGGTCGTCAAGTGGCTGCTGCCAAATTGTTTGCTTCACCTTTTAAAAAGTTTGTGTTCACAAAATGGACTGGTCGTCAAGTCGCTGCTGCCAAATTGTGTCTCTCAGCTTTTAAAAAAATTGTATTCACAAAATGAATTTTGGTTGTCAACTGGCTGCTGCCAAATTGTTTGCCTCGCCCTCTAAAAGGTTTGTGTTCACAAAATGAATTTTGGTTGTCAAGTGCATGCTGCCAAATTGTTTGCCTCGCCTTTTAAAAAGTTTGTGTTCACAAAATGGATTGGTCGTGATGTGGCTGCTGCCAAGTTATGTGTCTCGCTTTTTAAAAAGTTTGTGTTCACATGATGGATTTTTCGTCAAGTGGCTGTTGCCAAATTGTTTGCCTCACCTTTTAAAAAGTCTGTGTTCACAAATTGAATTTGGTTGTTAAGTGGCTCCTGCCAAAGTGTTTGCCTCACCTTTAAAAGGTTTGTGTTCACAAAATGAATTTTGTTTGTTATGTGGCTGCCACCAAATTGTTAGCCTCGCCTTTTAAAACATTTGTGTTCACAAAATTGATTTTGGTTTTCAAGTGGCTGCTGCCAAATTGTGTGACTCGCCATTTAAAAAGTTTGTGTTCACAAAATGATTTTTGTTTGTCAAGTGGCTGCTGCCAAATTGTTTGCCTCGCTTTTTAAAACGTCTGCGTTCAAAAAATTAATTTGGTTATCAAGTGGCAGCTGCCAAATTGTTTGCTTCACTTTTTAAAAAGTTTCTGTTCACCAATTGAATTTTGGTTGTCAAGTGGCTCCTACCAAAGTGTTTGCTTCGCCTCTTAAAGTGTTTGTGTTCACAAAATGAATTTTGGAAGTTAAGTGGCTGCTGCCAAATTGTTTGGTTCACCTTTTAAAAGGTTTGTGTTCACAAAATGTATTTTGGTTGTCAAGTGGCTGTTGCCAAATTGTTTGCCTTGCCTTATAAAAAGTTTGTGTTCACAAAATGAATTTTATTCGTCAAGTGGCTGCTGCCAAATTGTGTGACTCGCCTTTTAAAAAGTTTGTGTTCACAAAAAGGATTGGACGTCAAGTGGCTGCTGCTAAATTGTTTGAGTCGCCTTTTAAAAAGTTTGTGTTCACAAAATTAATTGTGGTTGTCAAGTGGTTGCTGCCATTAGTTTGCCTCGCCTTCCAAAAAGTTTGTTTTCATAAAATGAATTTTGGAAGTCAAGTGGCTGCTGCCAATATATTTGCCTTGCATTTAAAAAGTTTGTTTTCACAAAATGAATTTTGGTCGTCAAGTGGCTGCTGCCAAATTGTTTGCTTCACCTTTTAAAAAGTTTGTGTTCACAAAATGGATTGGTCGTCAAGTCGCTGCTGCCAAATTGTGTCTCTCAGCTTTAAAAAAAAATTGTATTCACAAAATGAATTTTGGTTGTCAACTGGCTGCTGCCAAATTGTTTGCCTCGCCCTTTAAAAGGTTTGTGTTCACAAAATGAATTTTGGTTGTCAAGTGCATGCTGCCAAATTGTTTGCCTCGCCTTTTAAAAAGTTTGTGTTCACGAAATGAATTTTGGTTGTCAAGTGGCTGCTTCCAAATTGTTTGCCTCGCCTTTTAAAAGGTTTGTGTTCATAAAATTAATTTTGGTTCTCAAGTGGCTGCCGTCAAATTGTTAGCCTTGCCTTTTAAAACGTTTGTGTTCACAAAATGGATTGGTCGTGAAGTGGCTGCTGCCAAGTTATGTGTCTCGCCTTTTAAAATTTTGTGTTCACAAAATGATTTTTGGTCGTCAAGTGGCTGCTGCCAAATTGTTTGCTTCACCTTTTAAAAAGTTTGTGTTCACAAAATGGATTGGTCGTCAAGTCGCTGCTGCCAAATTGTGTCTCTCAGCTTTAAAAAAAATTGTATTCACAAAATGAATTTTGGTTGTCAACTGGCTGCTGCCAAATTGTTTGCCTCGCCCTTTAAAAGGTTTGTGTTCACAAAATGAATTTTGGTTGTCAAGTGCATGCTGCCAAATTGTTTGCCTCGCCTTTTAAAAAGTTTTTGTTCACAAAATGGATTGGTCGTGAAGTGGCTGCTGCCAAATTATGTGTCTCGCCTTTTAAAAAGTTTGTGTTCACATGATGGATTTTTCGTCAAGTGGCTGTTGCCAAATTGTTTGCCTCACCTTTTAAAAAGTCTGTGTTCACAAATTGAATTTGGTTGTTAAGTGGCTCCTGCCAAAGTGTTTGCCTCGCCTTTTAAAAAGATTGTGTTCACAAAATGAATTTTGTTTGTTATGTGGCTGCTGCCAAATTGTTTGCCTCACCTTTTAAAAGGTTTGTGTTCACAAAATGAATTTTGTGTCAAGCGCATGCTGCCAAATTGTTTGCCTCGCCTTTTAAATAGTTTGTGTTCACAAAATTAATTTTGGTTTTCAAGTGGCTGCCACCAAATTGTTAGCCTCGCCTTTTAAAACGTTTGTGTTCACAAAATGGATTGGTCGTCAAGTGGCTGCTGCCAAATTGTGTGACTCGCCATTTAAAAAGTTTGTGTTCACAAAATGATTTTTGTTTGTCAAGTGGCTGCTACCAAATTGTTTGCCCCACCTTTTAAAACGTCTGCGTTCACAAAAAGGAATTTTGGTGTCAAGTGGCTGCTGCCAAATTTTTTGTTTCACATTAAAGAGATTGTTTTCACAAAATGAATTTTGGTTGTCAAGTGGCTGCTGCCAAATTGTTTGCCCCGCCTTTTAAAAAGTTTGCGTACACAAAATAAATTTTGGTTGTCAAGTGGCTGCTGCCAAATTGTTTGTGTCGCCCTTTAAAAAGGTTTAATTGACAAAATGAATTTTGGTTGTCATGTGGCTGCTGCCAAGTTGTTTGCCTTGCCTTTTAAAAGTTTGTATTCACAAAATTAATTTTGGTTGTCAAGTGGCTGTTGCCAAATTCTTTGCCTCGCCTTTTAAAAGGTTTGTGTTCACAAAATGAATTTTAGTTGTCAAGTGAATGTTTCCAAATAGTTTCCTTCGCCTTTTAAAACATTTGTATTGACAAAATGAATTTTGGTTGTCAAGTGTCTGCTGCCAAATTGTTTGCCTCGCCTTTTAAAAAGTTTTAGTTGACAAAATGAATTTTGGTAGTCAACTGGCTGCTGCCAAATTGTTTGCCTTGCCTTTTGAAAAGTTTGTGTTTGCAAAATGAATTTTGATCGACAAGTGGCTGCTGCCAATATGTTTGCCCCGCCTTTTTAAAAGTTTGTGCTCACAAAATGAATTTTGGTTGTCAAGTGGCTGCTGCCAATTTTTTTGCTTCACTTTAAAAACATTGTGTTCACATAATGAATTTTAGTTGTCATGTGGCTGTTGCCAAATTGTTTGCCTCGCCTTTTAAAAAGTTTGTACTCACAAAATGAATTTTGGTTGACAAAATGGCTGCTGCCAAATTGTTTGTCTCTCCTTTTAGAACGTTTGTTCTCACAAAATGAATTTTGGTTTTCATGTGGCTGCTGCCAAATTGATTTCCTCGCCTTTTAAAAAGTTTGTGTTCACAAATTGAATTTTGGTTGTCAAGTGGCTGCTGCCAAATTGTTTTCCTCGCCTTTTAAAAAGATTGTGTTCACAAAATGAATTTTTAGTTTTCAAGTGGCTGCTGCCGAATTGTTTGCCTCGCCTTTTAAAAAGTTTGTATTCACAAAATTAATTTTGGTTGTCAAGAGGCTGCTGCCAAATTGTTTGACTCGCCTTTTTTAAAAGGTTTGTGTTCACATAATGAATTTTGGTTGTCAAGTGGCTGCTGCCAAATTGTTTGCCCCGCCTTTTAAAAAGATTGTGTTCACAAAATGAATTTTTAGTTTTCAAGTGGCTGCTGCCGAATTCTTTGCCTCGCCTTTTAAACAGTCTGTATTCACAAAATGAATTTTGCTTGTCATGTAGCTGCTGCCAAATTGTTTGCCTCGCCTTTTAGAAAAGTTTGTGTTCCCAAAATGAATTTTAGTTGTCATAAGGCTGTTGCCAAATTGTTTGCCTCGCCTTTTAAAAAGTTTGTTCTCACAAAATGAATTTTGGTTTTCATGTGGCTGCAGCCAAATTGTTTTCCTCGCCTTTTAAAAAGTTTGTGTTCACAAAGTGAATTTTGGTTGTCAAGTGGCTGCTACCAAATTGTTTGCCACGTCTTTTAGAAAGTTTGTATTCACAAAATGAATTTTGTTTGTCAAGTGGCTACTGCCAAATGGTTTACCTGGCCTTTAAAAAGGTTTGTGTTCAAAAAATGAATTTTGGTTGTCAAGTGGCTGCTGCTAAATTGTTTGCCCCGCCTTTTATAACGATTGTGTTCACAAAATGAATTTTTAGTTTTCAAGTGGCTGCTGCCGAATTGTTTGCCTCGCCTTTTAAAAAGTTTGTATTCACAAAATTAATTTTGGTTGTCAAGTGGCTGCTGCAAAATTGTTTGACTCGCCTATTTAAAAGTTTGTGTTCACAAAATGAATTTTGGTTGTCATGTGGCTGCTGCGAAATTGTTTATCTAGACTTTTAAAAAGTTTGTGTTCACAAAATTAATTTTGTTAGTCAAGTGGCTGCTGCCAAATTGTTTGCCTCGCCCTTTAAAAAGTTTTAGTTGACAAAATGAATTTTGGTTCTCAAGTGGCTGCAGCCAAATTGTTTGCCTTGTCTTTTAAAATGTCTGTATTGATAAAGTGAATTTGGTTGTCAAGTGGCTGCTGCTAAATTGTTTTCTTCGACTTTTAAAAGGTTTGTGTTCACAAAATGACTTTTGGTTGTAATGTAGCTGCTGCCAAATTGTTTGCCTCGCCTTTTAAAATGTTTGTGTTCCAAAAATGAATTTTGGTTGTCAATGGCTGCTGCCAAATGGTTTGCCCAGCCTTTAAAAACGTTTTTTGCTCCCAAAATAAATTTTGTTTGTCATGTGGCTGCTGCAAATTGTTTTCCTCGCCAGTTAAAAAAGTTTGTGTTTACAAAGTGAATTTTGGTTGTCAAGTGGCTGCTCCCAAATTGTTTGCCCCGCCTTTTAAAAAGCTTGTGTTCATGAAGTGAATTTGGTTGTCAACTGGCTGCTGCCAAATTGTTTGCCTCGCCTTTTAAAACGTTTGTTCTCACAAAATGAATTTTGGTTGTCTAGTGGCTGCTCCCAAGTTGTTTGCCTCGCCTTTTAAAAAGTTTGTGTTCACGAAATGAATTTTGGTTTTCAAGTGGCTGCTGCCAAATTGTTTGCATCGTCCTTTAAAAAGTTTTATTTGACCAAATGAATTTTGGTTCTCAAGTGGCTGCTGCCAAATTGTTTGCCTAGCCTTTTAAAAAGTTTGTGTTCACAAAATTAATTTTGGCAGTCAAGTGGCTGCTGCCAAATTGTTTGCTTCGACTCTAGCAAGGTTTGTGTTCACAAAATGAATTTTGGTTGTCATGTAGCTGCTGCAAATTGTTTGCCTCGCCTTTTAGAAAAGTTTGTGTTCCCAAAGTGAATTTTAGTTGTCACGTGGCTGCTGCCAAATTGTTTGCCTCGCCTTTTAAAAAGTTTGTACTCACAAAATGATTTTTTTTTGACAAAAAGGCTGCTGCCAAATTGTTTGTCTCTCATTTTAGAACGTTTGTTCTCACAAAATGAATTTTGGTTGTCAAGTGGCTGCTGCGAAATTGTTCATCTAGCCTTTTAAAAAGTTTGTGTTCACAAAATTAATTTTGGTAGTCAAGTGGCTGCTGCCAAATTGTTTGCCTCGCCCTTTAAAAAGTTTTAGTTGACAAAATGAATTTTGGTTCTCAAGTGGCTGCTGCCAAATTGTTTGCCTTGTCTTTTAAAAAGTCTGTATTGATAAAGTGAATTTGGTTGTCAAGTGGCTGCTGCTAAATTGTTTTCTTCGACTTTTAAAAGGTTTGTGTTCACAAAATGAATTTTGGTTGTAATGTAGCTGCTGCCAAATTGTTTGCCTCGCCTTTTAAAATGTTTGTGTTCCAAAAATGAATTTTGGTTGTCAATGGCTGCTGCCAAATGGTTTGCCCAGCCTTTAAAAACGTTTTTTGCTCCCAAAATGAATTTTGTTTGTCATGTGGCTGCTGCAAATTGTTTTCCTCGCCAGTTAAAAAAGTTTGTGTTTACAAAGTGAATTTTGGTTGTCAAGTGGCTGCTCCCAAATTGTTTGCCCCGCCTTTTAAAAAGCTTGTGTTCATGAAGTGAATTTGGTTGTCAACTGGCTGCTGCCAAATTGTTTGCCTCGCCTTTTAAAACGTTTGTTCTCACAAAATGAATTTTGGTTGTCTAGTGGCTGCTCCCAAGTTGTTTGCCTCGCCTTTTAAAAAGTTTGTGTTCACGAAATGAATTTTGGTTTTCAAGTGGCTGCTGCCAAATTGTTTGCGTCGTCCTTTAAAAAGTTTTATTTGACCAAATGAATTTTGGTTCTCAAGTGGCTGCTGCCAAATTGTTTGCCTAGCCTTTTAAAAAGTTTGTGTTCACAAAATGAATTTTGGCAGTCAAGTGGCTGCTGCCAAATTGTTTGCTTCGACTCTAGCAAGGTTTGTGTTCACAAAATGAATTTTGGTTGTCATGTAGCTGCTGCAAATTGTTTGCCTCGCCTTTTAGAAAAGTTTGTGTTCCCAAAGTGAATTTTAGTTGTCACGTGGCTGCTGCCAAATTGTTTGCCTCGCCTTTTAAAAAGTTTGTACTCACAAAATGAATTTTTGTTGACAAAAAGGCTGCTGCCAAATTGTTTGTCTCTCATTTTAGAACGTTTGTTCTCACAAAATGAATTTTGGTTGTCAAGTGGCTGCTGCGAAATTGTTCATCTAGCCTTTTAAAAAGTTTGTGTTCACAAAATTAATTTTGGTAGTCAAGTGGCTGCTGCCAAATTGTTTGCCTCGCCCTTTAAAAAGTTTTAGTTGACAAAATGAATTTTGGTTCTCAAGTGGCTGCTGCCAAATTGTTTGCCTTGTCTTTTAAAATGTCTGTATTGATAAAGTGAATTTGGTTGTCAAGTGGCTGCTGCTAAATTGTTTTCTTCGACTTTTAAAAGGTTTGTGTTCACAAAATGAATTTTGGTTGTAATGCAGCTGCAGCCAAATTTTTTGCCTCGCCTTTTAAAAAGTTTGTGTTCACAAAATTAATTTGGGTTGTCAATGGCTGCTGCCAAATTGTTTGCCCAGCCTTTAAAAACGTTTTTTGCTCGCAAAATGAATTTTGTTTGTCATGTGGCTGCTGCAAATTGTTTTCCTCGCCATTTAAAAAAGTTTGTGTTCACAAAGTGAATTTTGGTTGTCAAGTGGCTGCTACCAAATTGTTTGCCCCGCCTTTTAAAAAGCTTGTGTTCATAAAGTGAATTTAGTTGTCAACTGGCTGCTGCCAAATTGTTTGCCTCGCCTTTTAAAACGTTTGTTCTCACAAAATGAATTTTGGTTGTCTAGTGGCTGCTCCCAAGTTGTTTGCCTCGCCTTTTAAAAAGTTTGTGTTCACGAAATGAATTTTGGTTTTCAAGTGGCTGCTGCCAAATTGTATGCGTCGTCCTTTAAAAAGTTTTATTTGACCAAATGAATTTTGGTTCTCAAGTGGCTGCTGCCAAATTGTTTGCCTAGCCTTTTAAAAAGTTTGTGTTCACAAAATTAATTTTGGCAGTCAAGTGGCTGCTGCCAAATTGTTTGCCTCGACTCTAGCAAGGTTTGTGTTCACAAAATGAATTTTGGTTGTCATGTAGCTGCTGCCAAATTGTTTGCCTCGCCTTTTAGAAAAGTTTGTGTTCCCAAAGTGAATTTTAGTTGTCACGTGGCTGCTGCCAAATTGTTTGCCTCGCCTTTTAAAAAGTTTGTACTCACAAAATGAATTTTTGTTGACAAAAAGGCTGCTGCCAAATTGTTTGCCTCTCATTTTAGAACGTTTGTTCTCACAAAATGAATTTTGTTTGTCAAGTGGCTGCTGCGAAATTGTTCATCTAGCCTTTTAAAAAGTTTGTGTTCACAAAATGAATTTTGGTTCTCAAGTGGCTGCTGCCAAATTGTTTGCCTTGTCTTTTAAAATGTCTGTATTGATAAAGTGAATATGGTTGTCAAGTGGCTGCTGCTAAATTGTTTTCCTCGACTTTTAAAAGGTTTGTGTTCACAAAATGAATTTTGGTTGTAATGTAGCTGCTGCCAAATTGTTTGCCTCGACTCTAGCAAGGTTTGTGTTCACAAAATGAATTTTGGTTGTCATGTAGCTGCTGCCAAATTGTTTGCCTCGCCTTTTAGAAAAGTTTGTGTTCCCAAAGTGAATTTTAGTTGTCACGTGGCTGCTGCCAAATTGTTTGCCTCGCCTTTTAAAAAGTTTGTACTCACAAAATGAATTTTTGTTGACAAAAAGGCTGCTGCCAAATTGTTTGCCTCTCATTTTAGAACGTTTGTTCTCACAAAATGAATTTTGTTTGTCAAGTGGCTGCTGCGAAATTGTTCATCTAGCCTTTTAAAAAGTTTGTGTTCACAAAATGAATTTTGGTTCTCAAGTGGCTGCTGCCAAATTGTTTGCCTTGTCTTTTAAAATGTCTGTATTGATAAAGTGAATATGGTTGTCAAGTGGCTGCTGCTAAATTGTTTTCCTCGACTTTTAAAAGGTTTGTGTTCACAAAATGAATTTTGGTTGTAATGTAGCTGCTGCCAAATTGTTTGCCTCGCCTTTTAAAAAGTTTGTGTTCCCAAAACGAATTTTGGTTGTCAATGGCTGCTGCAAAATGGTTTGCCCAGCCTTTAAAAACGTTTTTTGCTCACAAAATGAATTTTGTTTGTCATGTGGCTGCTGCCAAATTATTTCCAAAGCCTTTAAAAAAGTTTGTGCTCACAAAATGAATTTTGTATTTCATGTGGCTGCTGCCAAATTGTTTTCCTCGCCATTTTTAAAGTTTGTGTTCACAAAGTGAATTTTGGTTGTCAAGTGGCTGCTACAAATTTGTTTGCCCCACCTTTTAAAAAGTTTGTGTTCATAAAGTGAATTTGGTTGTCAACTGGCTGCTGTCAAATTGTTTGCCTCGCCTTTTAAAACGTTTGTTCTCACAAAATGAATTTTGGTTGTCTAGTGGCTGCTCCCAAGTTGTTTGCCTCGCCTTTTAAAAAGTTTGTGTTCACAAAGTGAATTTTAGTTGTCATGTGGCTGTTGCCAAATTGGTTGCCTCGACTTTTAAATCGTTTCTGTTCACAAAATGAATTTTCGTGATTTAGTGGCTGCTGCCAAACTGTTTGCCTCGCCTTTTAAAAGTTTTGTGTTCAAAAATTAATTTTGGTTGTCAAGTGGCTGCTGCTAAATTGTTTAGCTGGCCATTTAAAAAGTTTGTGTTTATAAAATGATTTTTGGTTGTCAAGTGGCTGCTACCAAATTGTTTACCTCGCCTTTTAAAATGTTTGTCCTCACAAAATGAATTTTGGTTGTCGAGTGGCTGCTGCCAAATTGTTTGCCTCGCCTTTTAAAAAGTTTGTGTTCACAAAGTGAATTTTGGTTGTCAAGTGGCTGCTGCCAAGTAGTTTGCCTCGCCTTTTACAAAGTTTGTGTTCGCGAAATGAATTTTGGTTTTCAAGTGGCTGCTGCCAAATTGTTTGTCTCGCCTTTTACAAAGTTTGTATGCACAAAATGAATTTTTGTCGTAAAGTGGCTGGGTCTAAATTGTTTGCTTTGGCTTGGTTTTTAAGATCGTTGCAACAGTTTACGGATGGATAAAGCGTGAAAAAACATTTTGTTAGATCAGGACTGTGTTTAATTGCAAAATTGGCGCTCATTCCGTGACTTCCGCTTAGCAGCAAGATTGCGCCGTTGATGTCATTTCCAGTTCATTGCAAGATGACGGTGACTGCATAATACTTATTTAAGACGTCGTTGTATAATTCAATAGAGCTTATTGCTCTATCTATGGTGAGTGTGTTTGTTGGACATTATTTAAAGCACATTTTTGCTTCACCAGCAGCTGCCTCTACAGGAGGCTTTAAACTTTTGAATCATTTGGTTTACACACTATGTTTACCACGTTCTGAAGTTACTTCGCATTTTCGTATTGGTTGTGAGTCTGTGTGTGAGTCTGTGTGAGTGAGTCTGCCTGTGTGTGTGAGTGTGTGTATGTGTGTGGGCATGGGTGTGTGTCTGAGCGTCTGTGTGTGAGTGTGTGTCTGAGAGTCTGTGTCTGTGTGTGTGTGAGTGTCTGTGTGAGGTGGAGGGTGTGTGTGTGATCAACAAATAACAAATAATATAGTCTTTTGTAGTTCAGAGCTTATTCGTTATGTTTAATAGCCTGATGGCTGTCAGGAAAAGGCTGTTCCTCAATGTGGAAGTTACAGTTTTCGGTTTCCAAAAGTCGGACGTGATTCCAGAAGTCGGGCATAAGTCAGTCAGTCCACAAGCCGTGATTCAGTCTGGCAGTCCAGAGGCCATGAGTGAGTCAGTCAGTCCAGAGACCATGAGTTAGTCCCAAAGCAGTGAGTCCAGAGGCCGTGAGTAGGTCGCTCATGCCTCTGACATCCCCAGCTCAAGATGCTGCCCTCTGCCTGGTTATAGGATTCTCCCCCTCCTGAAGCCGCCCGATCCCCCACAGAAGGACACCCCTTCCATCATCAGCCCACAAGAGCCCCCGCCTGAAGCCATTCCCTTCCCACGGCTGCAGGACGTTTGCCACCGCCGGGGTGGAAGATTGCAACCTTCACATGGTCCTCCCTGTTTTGACTAATACAATCAACTCGACGTGCACAAACAGAAGATCAAATAGAACAAGTTGTGCTACAACTCTAGGCTGTGCACGCCACACGAAAGAAGAAGAAGCCACCCCCCACCCCACCCCAACACCCAGTCGCCTCAAAAAATGTTTTGCACAAATTCTTCAGTGAGGCCAGAGGATTGAGAATTACAACAAATTACAACCGCTCAACTATATTAAAATTGTCTCTTTTTATCAACGGCAAATAGCCATCAAGAGGCAGTGAGCAGCAGAACACAACAAGAGACACAACAAGAAAGAACTTAATAATTCTCATCTTTAACATTTAATTTGTTCTTATATTTTACGAGTAATTCACAATTTAAACTTTAATAAACCCTTTTTCCACTTTTCATGCCTGTGTGTTCTTCATCACAATGGGAACCTAATAGGCAGGAATGGCTGCTCTGTGGGAGAGCCACTAACAGTGCATGGGGGGAGGTTGTGGGGACTGAATGCGTGGGGGGGAGGGGAATGGCAAGGAGCAGAGTGGGGGGATGAAGGGAGGAGGGGTGACTGAATGAACAGCCAGCGTACCAGGTGTGAGTGACTGAACTGCCAGCCCACCAGCCGTGACTGCACTGCCAGCCCACAAGCCGTGAGGAAGTCAGCTGCCAGCCCACCAGCAGTAAGTGACTGAACTGCCAGCCCAGCAGCCGTGAGTGACTGCACTGCCAGCCCACCAGCCATGAATAAGTGAACTGCCAGCCCACCAGCTGTAAGTGGCTGAACTGCCAGCCCAGCAGTGGTGAGTGACTGCACTGCCAGCCTGCCAACCCACCAGCCCTGAGTAAGTGAACTGCCAGTCATCCAGCCATGACTCACTGAACTGCCAGCCCAATAATGCATTCAGTCCACCCCCTCCCCCTTCTCTCTTACAGTCTGTCACCTGTTTTGGGCACAATTTCTGGCGGTTTCTCAGCTTCCAGCCTGCCAGGTCTGAGTGACTATACTGCCAGGCCTCAGTGACTGAGCTGTCAGTCCAAGAATCCATTTGGCCCACAATGTCCATACTGGCACTCTTGAAACCAGACCCTTTGGCCCACAACACCCATACTAGCACACCAGAAAGCCCCCCACCCCCCCACTGGCCAGCATTATTGGAATTGGTGGAGAGGTGGAATATTGTGTTGGGTGACCAGCCCTCCCATGTGATGCTGGGACCCAACGGGTCCCACTTAGTCTAGTACCTATATAAATGCCATGAATTTGTATCAAAGTTACTCCTCTCTGGACCTGCCCCAGAGCATCAACTCAGTGTTGGAAGGTTCAAGAGACTAGTCTCAGCTGAATAAAGAATCTAATTCAACAGCTACAAGTGTTTAAGTCAAGTTGACTTTAGATTGACAAATTAACTCAGTTTAACAGTAACAGGATCGGTCCGAGTCAGCATGTCAAGTGAGTTTATTGTCATGTGTCCCTGATAGGACAATGAAATTCTTGCTTTGCTTCAGCACACAGAACATAGTAGACATTTACTACAAAACAGATCAGTGTGTCCATATATCATTATATAAATACATACACACATGAATAAATAAAGTGCAAATAACAGATAATGATAAAGTGATAAAGTGCAAATAACAGATAACAGATAATGGGTTAATAATGATCATAGTTTTGTCCGAGCCAGGTTTAATAGCCTGATGGCTGTGGGGAAGTAGCTATTCCTGAACCTGGTTGTTGCAGTCTTCAGGCTCCTGTACCTTCTACCTGAAGGTAGCAGAGAGATGAGTGTGTGGCCAGGATGGTGTGGGTCCTTGATGATACTGCCAGCCTTTTTGAGGCAGCAACTGCGATAAATCCCCACGATGGAAGGAAGGTCAGAGCCGATGATGGACTGGGCAGTGTTTACTACTTTTGAATTATTTTCCTCTCCAGGGCGCTCAAGTTTCCGAACCAAGCCACGATGCAACCAGTCAGCAAGCTCTCTACTGTGCACCTGTAGAAGTTAGAGAGAGTCCTCCTTGACAAACCGACTCTCCGTAATCTTCTCAGGAAGTAGTGGCGCTGATGTGCTTGCTTGATAATTGCATTAATGTTCTCGGACCAGAAAAGATCTTCAGAGAAGTGCACTCCCAGGAATTTGAAGCTCTTGACCCTTTCAACCATCGACCCATTGATATAAACGGGACTGTGGGTCCCCATCTTACTCCTTCCAAAGTCCACAATCAGTTCCTTTGTTTTGCTGGTGTTGAGGGCCAGGTTATTGTGCTGGCACCATATGGACAGTTGCTCAATCTCTCTTCTATACTCTGATTCATCCCCATCAGTGATACGTCCCACAACAGTGGTGTCGTTAGCAAACTTGATGATGGAGTTCGCACTGTGACCGGCTACGCAGTCATGATAGAGTGAGTGCAGCAGGGGGATGAGCACGCAGCCTTGAGGTGCTCCCGTGCTGATTGTTATCGAGGCTGACACATTTCCACCAATACGAATGGACTGTGGTCTGTGAATGAGGAAGTGGAGGATCCAATTGCAGAGGGATGCGCAGAGACCCAGTTCTGAGAGTTTGGTAACCAGCTTGGAGGAGATGATTGTGTTAAATGCCGAGCTGTAATCGATAAATAACAGCCTGATATATGAGTTTTTGTTGTCCAAGTGGTCCAGAGCATGGATTTACGTAGGGAAAATCATGCTTGACTAACCTTCTGGAATTTTTTGAAGATGTAACTAGAAAAAAGGACAAGGGAGAACCAGTGGATGTAGTGTACCTGGACTTTCAGAAAGCATTTGATAAGGTCCCACATTGGAGATTAGTGGGCAAAACTAGGGCACATGGTATTGGGTGTAGAGAGTTGACATGGGTAGAGAAGTGGGTGGCAGACAGGAAACAAAGAGTAGGGATTAACGGGTCCTTTTCAGAACGGCAGGCAGTGACTAGTGGGGTACTGCGAGGCTCGGTGTTGGGTCCGCAGCTATTTACAATACACATCAATGATTTGGATGAAGGGATTCAAAGTAACATTAGCAAATTTGCAGATGACACAAAGCTGGACGGCAGTGTGAATTGTGAGGAGGATGCTATGAGAATGCAGGGTGACTTGGACAGGTTGGGGGAGTGGGCAGATGCATGGCAGATGAAGTTTAATGCGGATAAGTGTGTGGTTATCCACTTAGGTAGCAAAAACAGGATGGCAGATTACTATCTAAATGGAGTCAAGTTGGGTAAAGGGGAAGTACAACGGGATCTGGGGGTCCTTGTACATCAGTCTATGAAAGTAAACATGCAGGTACAGCAGGCAGTGAAGAAAGCGAATGGCATGTTGGCCTTTATAACAAGAGGAATCGAATATAGGAGCAAAGAGGTCCTTCTGCAGTTGTACAGAGCCCTGCGTGCAGGTTTGGTCCTCTAATTTGAGGAAGGGCATTCTTGCTATTGAGGGAGTGCAGCGTAGGTTTACAAGGTTAATTCCCATGATGGCAGGGCTGTCATATGCTGAGAGATTGGAGCAGGTGGATGTACACTCTGGAGTTTAGAAGGATGAGAGGGGATCTTATTGAAACATATAAGATTGTTAAGGGTTTGGACTCGCTGGAGGCAGGAAACATGTTCCCGATGTTGGGGGAGTCCAGAACCAGGGGCCACAGCTTAAGAATAAGGAGTAAGCCATTTTGAACGGAGACGAGGAAACGCTTTTTCTGACAGAGAGTGGTGAGTCTGTGGAATTGCCTGCCTCAGAGGGCGGTGGAGGCATGTTCTCTGGATGCTTTCAAGAGAGAGCTCGATAGGGCTCTTAAAAATAGTGGAGTCAGGGGATATGGGGAGAAGGCAGGAACGGGGTACTGATTGGGGATGATGGGGATGTTTCCAGCCTCTAGTGTGTCGAAGCCCTTAACAATCTTATATGTTTCAATGAGATACCCGCTCATCCTTCTAAACTCCAGAGTGTACAAGTCCAGCTGCTCCATTCTCTCTGCATATGACATTCCAGCCATCCCGGGAATTAAACTTGTAAACCTACGCTGCACTCCCTCAATAGCAAGAATGTCCTTCCTCAAAACTGAATGTCCTTCCAAAACTGCACACAATACTCTAGGTTTGGTCTCACTAGGGCTCTGTACAACTGCAGGACCTCTTTGCTTCTATATTCGATTCCTCTTGTTATAAAGGCCAACATGCCATTCGATTTCTTCACTGAAAGCTGTACCTGCATGTGTACTTTCATAGACTGATGTACAAGGACCCCCCAGATCCTGTTGTACTTCCCCTTTTCACACTGCCACCCAGCTTTGTGTCATCTGCAAATTTGCTAATGTTACTTTGAATCCCTTCATCCAAATCATTGATGTATATTGTAAATAGCTGTGGTCCCAGCACCGAGCCTTGCGGTACCCCACTAGTCACTGCCTGCCAGTCTGAAAGGGACTCGTTAATCCCTACTCTTTGTTTCCTGTCTGCAAACCACTTCTCTATCTATGTCAGCACTCTACCCCCAATACCATGTGCCCTATTTTTGCCCACTAATCTCCTATGTGCGACCTTATCAAATGCTTTCTGAAAGTCTACATCCACTGGCTCTCTATCCATTTTCCTAGTTACATCTTCAAAAAATTCCAGAAGATTAGTCAAGCATTATTACCCCTTCGTAAATCCATGCTGACTTGGACCGATCCTGTTTCATTCCTCACCATCAGGGCGACCCTACCCCCTCTGCCCACCTGCCTGTCTTTTCAATAGGAGGAATACCCTTGAATATTCCGTTCCCAGCCCTGGCCCTCTTGCAGCCATGTCTCAGTAATTCCCACAACATCATACTTACCAGTTTCTAACTGAGCCTCAAGCTCGTCCACTTTATTCCTTATACTTCGCGCATTCATATACAGCACTTTGACCTCCGTATTCACTTCTCCCCTCGCACCGCTTGCAATTGGCCCTCACCTAACTCTGTTGTCCATTCTCGAGCTTTAATTCGGGAATCTTTTGAATTTTTTCCTGTAGCCATTACCCCTTCAACTCGATCCTTATACTCCCAATTTGACAATCCCCCACTATTTAGTTTAAACCCACACATGTAGCCCTAGCAAACCTGCCTGCCAGAATGTTGGCCCCCCTCCAGTTAAGGTGTAACCTGTCCCTTTTGTACAGGTCACCCCTACCCCAGAATAGACCCCAGTGGTCTATAAATCTAAATCCTTGCTCCCTGCACCAGCCCCTCAGCCACACATTCAGATCCCCTATCTCCCTGTTCCTGTCCTCACTAGCACGAGGTACTGGAAGCAATCCAGAGATAACCACCCTAGAAGTCCGGCATTTCAGTCTTCTTCCCAACTCTCTGAAGTCATGTTGGAGAACCTCCTACCTCTTATTCCCGATGTCGTTTGTGCCTACGTGCACAACTACTGCCGGCTGTTCACCTTCTCTCTCTCTCTCAAGGATGCTCAGAATTTGGCTTTTGACATCCTGAACTTTGGCACCAGGGAGGCAACAGACCATCCTCGCATCTCGTCTGCCGCCACAGAATCTCCTGTCTGCTCCTCGGACAATGGAGTCACCCATCACTAGGGCTCTGCCTGACGTCGCTCTCGCCGGTCGAGTCCCATCTCCAGGATTGGAGCCACCGACGTGTCCGCCACTCGGACTGGAGACATCGTCTCCCCGGACAGTTTCCAAGAGGGCGTACCTGTTTACATTAGGCACAGCCACCTGAGTCCTCTGCACTCCACGATTTCCACCCTTTCTCGACGTCACTCACCTTGGTTCTTCCCGTAACCTCGGCGTGACACCCTCACTGTAGGTCCTGTCCAGGAAACTCTCGTTTTTCCAGATGGTCCGGAAATTATTATGGGAAGCAAGAAAATGGCAGAAGAGTTGAACAGGTACTTTGGATCTGTCTTCACTAAGGAAGACACAAACAATCTCCCAGATGTTCTGGAGGACAGAGCATCTAAGGGGGTAGAGGAACTGAAAGAAATTTTAATTAGGCGAGAAATAGTATTGGGTAGGCTAATGTGACTGAAGGGTGATAAATCCCCTGGGCCTGATGGACTGCATCCCAGGATCCTCAGGGAGGTGGGTGTAGAAATAGTGGATGCATTGGTGATTTTCCAATGATCGATAAATTCAGGATCTCGTGAGGCCAAGAGAGGGGACGCAGACCGGCAGCAGCTGTGGGATTGCCACGACGGAGGTATAGAAAGAGGGCCGGGTAGAGTGGGAGCGGCCGTGTTGGGAGGGATTGTGAAGTCAAACTGATGCTGCTGAGGTTTAAACGCAAACAGAAACCTACTGAGATATGGCCACTAATGGCAAAATGCTCACCAACTGACACTTCACCCATTTATCTGACCATTCCATAGGACTACGCCCAGCATGGCCCCATCCATAGGTGGACTATCTATCATCTGGCACAAAAATGTTTATTGGATATGCTTTAAAAACCCTACCCTCTGTATTCCTACCTCATGAAGATGATCCCACTTAATACTGGGAAAATTCAAATCCCCGATTATTCCAATACAATTTCTCTCTGCAATTTTCCTTGATATTTGCTCCTCTATCTTCTGCTAACTGTTGGGAATCTAATCCTCTCCTTTTTTAACCTCTACCCATATTGTTGCATTTGAAGTGCCTGCTAAATCATCCTCCCTATTAGTACAATGATAATGTCCTTCACAAATAATGCAATGCTCTCTCCTCTTTTACACTGTCCTTGTCATGGCATGAACTTCTGTACCTTTTAACATTGAGTTGCTGGTCTTTCAACTATATCAGTGATTACAAAAATACCATATACCCACATGCTGATCAGCGCTAAGTTCAACTGCTTTACTGGTCAAAATCCTTACAACAAAATAGATGTAATTTGACCTTCTCATCCTACCATGTACAACATCATTCCCATGTCTGTTCTACCTAATGACTGACCTAGTGTTTCTACAATTGACTGAAACTTACCCTCAATCACACATCTAGTCGGTCCCATTTCCCCCGACCAAATTAGTTTAAAACCTTCCCAACAATAGGAGTAAAACTGCCAGCAACGATATTGGACCTTGCCCCATTCAGGTGCAAACTGACCTGCTTGTATAGGCTGCATCCACTCCAGAAATGTCTATGTACCAACATCCAAAGCCCTCCCTCCATCCTACACCATCCCTTTGGCAACACATTCATCTGGCCTATCTTTGTATTCCTATATTCAGGAGCATGTGACACCAGAAGCAATGCAGAGATTACAATCTTGAAGGTCCTGCTCATGATTCTGCCGTGTAATGCATGGAAGGATATAAATCTAATGCGGGCAAATGGATTAGTGCATATGGGCAAAGATGTATGGACATGGTGGGCCAAAGGGTCATACAGCATGGTCAATTAGAGTCATACAGCATGGTAACAGGCCCTTCAGGCAAGTGTGAAGAAGGGTCTCAACCCAAAACATCACCCATTCCTTCTCTCCAGAGATTCTGCCTGTCCCGCTGAGTGACTCCAGCTTTTGTGTCTCCCTTCAGCCCAATAAAGTAACAAGTAAAATGCATGCAGGGGTGCCAGTGGATGTAGTGTATCTAGACTTTCAGAAAGTTGCTGGAGTCAATTATTAAAGACGTAATAATGGGGCATTTGGATAGCAGTAAAAGGATTAGTCCAAGTCAACATGGATTTATGAAAGGTAAATCATGCTTGACTAATCTTCTGGAATTTTTGGATGATGTGACATATAAAATGGATGAAGGGGTGCCAGTGCATGTAGTGTATCTAGACTTTCAGAAAGCCTTTGATAAGTTCCCGCACGGGAGACTGGTGACTAAAATTAGAACACATGGTATTGAGGGTAGGGTGTTGACATGGATAGAAAATTGGTTGGCAGACAGGAAGCAAAGAGTAGGAGTGAACGGGTCCTTTTCAGAGTGGCAGGCAGTGGCGAGTGGAGTATCGCAAGGCTCGGTGTTGGGCCGCTACTGTTTACCATATATATTGATGATTTGGAAGAGGGAATTAGGAGCAACACTCGCACGTTTGCAGATGACACAAAGCTGGGTGGCAGTGTGAACTGTGAAGAGGATGTTAGGAGGTTGCAGGGTGACCTGGACAGGTTGAGTGAGTGGGCAGATGCGTGGAAGATGCAGTATAATATAGATAAATGTGAGGTTATTCAGTTTGGTGGCAAAAACAAGGGGGCAGGTTATTATCTCAATGGGGTTAGGTTGGGTAAGGGGGAGGTGCAGCGAGAACTGGCGAACTTGTACACCACTCACTGAAGGTCGGCATGCAGGTACAGAAGGCAGTGAAGAAAGCTGTTGGAATGCAAAATACAATACGGTTTTAGTCGTCACATTGCACATAAAGTGCATTGAAATTAATTTGCCAGCAGCGGTACAATGATAAAGAACACAATAAAAACACAATAAAAAATTGTGAGTCCAAGATGGCGTCGCGTGTACAACGTGAGGCTTTGCGTCTCCGTAGTTTTAGTAAGATAGCTTTTTTCCTACTCACACTTACCTTAGTTTTCGCCCGGAGCACTCGAGCGAAGACTCTGTACGGCCGTCAGGAGCTACTGGAGCTCGGCCGTCTCTTCGGAACGGGCACCAGAAGCCACAACTTTAAACTGCCGCCGGAGATCACCAGGACACCGTGGTCTAGCGGACCCGCTCTCCCGACAGGAAGGGTCCGGAGGCGGCGCAGGGACCGCAAACAGCGACGTGGGAAACGCGGAGGCCACCGGGCTAGGCTGAGATCAGACCCGCACCAGCCAGCTCTGCCCAGCATCTTCCTCGCGAACGTCCGGTCCCTGGTGAGTAAAACCGACGAACTTCGGCTGCGCATCACCACACACAGACGGATCGCCGACTGCAACGCCATGGTCTTCACCGAGACATGACTCACCGACAACATTCCCGACAACGCCGTCGAGCTGGAGGGGCGCACTGTCTTCAGGGCCGACAGATCTGCGGAGGAATCCGGTAAGACCAAGGGTGGCGGACTGTGCATCTATGTGAACAACTCATGGTGCACAGACGCTGTCAGGATTGGTAGCCACTGCTCTGCTGACCTGGAATACCTGATGTTAAAGTGCAGGCCCTTCTATCTGCCCAGGGAATTTACATCGACTGTCATCACTGCAGTCTATGTACCCCCGGACGCTAATGCCAGGCTTGCAATGGAAGAGCTGCAAGCTGCTATCAGCAAACAACTAACTGCCCACCCAGAGGGGGCTTTTATTGTTGCTGGCGATTTTAACCACTCCAACCTAAAAACTGTGCTCCCCAGATTCCACCAACATGTCTCCTGCCCAACCAGAGGTAATAATATTTTGGACCTTGTATATACTAATATTACTGAAGTATACAAAGCCCTTCCCCTCCCCCACCTGGGACAGTCTGATCACCTCTCTCTGTTCCTGCTCCCCAAATACACACCTCTGATCAGACGTGTGAAACCTACCGTGAGGACAGTGAAGGTCTGGCCTGAGGGGGCTGTCTCTGTCTTACAGGAACAGTTTCAGCAAACAGACTGGAGTGTGTTTGCCACCCAGGCCACCTTTAACTCCCATGTGGACATAAATTCATACACCTCAACCGTTCTGGACTACATAAAATTCTGCACTGATAACGTCACCACCCATAAAGTGATAAAGACCTTCCCTAATCAGAAGCCGTGGATGAGCAGGGAGGTCAGACTCCTGCTGAAGGCTCGAGACGCCGCTTTTAAATCTGGCGACGCTGAGGGATACAGCTCATCCAGGGCCAATCTGAAAAAGGGAATTAGGATTGCTAGACTCAATCACAAACAGCGGATTGAGGAGCATTTCCGAGACAACTCCGACCCTAGGCGCATGTGGCAAGGTATTAAGTCCATGGCCGACTACCATAAAATCAACACCCCCCCCCCAGACAACGCCTCCCTCCCTAACGAGCTAAACCACTTCTATGCTCGCTTTGACCGGGACAACAAAACTCCAGCCATTAAAGTTGCTCCACCCCCGAATGAACAACCCCTCAGTCTCTCCACCTCTGCTGTACAAGACGCACTGAGCAAGGTGAATGAGCACAAAGCTGCCGGCCCCGATGGCATCCCCGGGCGGGTGCTCAGGGCATGTGCTGGACAACTATCCCTGGTCTTCACTGACATTTTCAATCTGTCACTGGCCCAGGGTGTTGTCCCCACCTGCCTCAAGACATCTACCATTGTGCCAGTGCCCAAACACTCAGTGACAGGGAGCCTCAACGACTACCGGCCAGTGGCACTCACCCCTGTCATCGCTAAGTGCTTTGAGCGGCTGATCTTGGCTCACCTCAAAGCCAGCCTCCCCCCCACATTGGACTCCCACCAATTTGCCTACCGGACAAACAGGTCTACAGAGGACGCCATATCGGCGGTCCTACACTCTGCCCTGACCCACATGGACAGCAACAACACCTACATCAGGCTGCTGTTTATTGACTTCAGCTCCGCCTTTAACACTGTCATACCCGCTAGCTTGATCGATATAACACATCCACTGGTTCTCCCTTATCCACTCTACTAGTTACATCCTCAAAAAATTCTATCAGATTTGTCAGACATGATTTACCTTTCGTAAATCCATGCTGACTTTGTCCAATGATTTCACCACTTTCCAAATGCGCTGCTATCCCATCTTTAATAACTGACTCCAGCAGTTTCCCCACTACCGATGTTAGACTAACTGGTCTGTAATTCCCCGCTTTCTCTCTCCCTCCTTTTTTAAAAAGTGGGGTTACATTAGCTACCCTCCAATCCTCAGGAACTACTCCAGAATCTAAGGAATTTTGAAAAATTATCACTAATGCATCCACTATTTCTGTGGCTACCTCCTTGAGTACTCTGGGATGCAGACTATCTGGCCCTGGGGATTTATCGGCCTTCAATCCGTTCAATTTACCCAACACCACCTCCCGGCTAACCTGGATTTCACTCAGTTCCTCCATCTTATTTGACCCCCGTTCCACTGCTATTTCCGGCAGATTATTTATGTCTTCCTTAGTGAAGACAGAACCAAAGTAGTTATTCAATTGGTCTGCCATGTCCTTGTTCCCCATGATCAATTCACCTGTTTCTGACTGCAAGGGACCAACATTTGTTTTAACTAGTCTCTTTCTCTTTACATATCTATAAAAACTTTTGCAGTCAGTTTTTATGTTCCCTGCCAGTTTCCTTTCATAATCTATTTTCCCTTTTCTAATTAAGCCCTTTGTCCTCCTCTGCTGGATTCTGAATTTCTCCCAGTCCTCCGGTAGGCTGCTTTTTCTGGCAAATTTGTATGCCTCATCTTTTGTTTTTATACTATCCCTGATTTCCCTTGTTATCCATGGATGCACCACCTTCCCCGATTTATTCTTTTGCCAAACTGGTATGAACAACTTTTGTACTTCATCCATGCAGTCTTTAAATACCTTCCATTGCACATCCACTGTCAACCCTTTAAGAATCACCTGCCAGTCTATCTTGGCCAATTCACATCTCATACCTTCAAAGTTACCTTTGTTCAAGTTCAGAACCCTTGTTTCTGACTTAATTTTGTCACTCTCCATCCTAATGAAGAACTCAACCATATTATGGTCACTCTTGCCCAAGGGGCCACGCACAACAAGACTTCTAACTAACCCTTCCTCATTACTCAATACCCAGTCTAGAATAGCCTGCTCTCTCGTTGGTTCCTCCACATGTTGGTTGAGAAAACTATCCCGCATACATTCCAGGAAATCCTCTTCCTCAGCACCCCTGCCAATTTGATTCACCCAATCTACATGCAGATTGAAGTCACCCATTATAACCGTGTTACCCTTGTTGCACGCATTTCTAATTTCCTGTTTGATGCCATCCCCAACTCCAATACTACTGTTAGGTGGCCTGTACACAACTCCCACTAGCGTTTTCTGCCCCTTAGAGTTTCGCAGCTCTACACATATCGATTCCACATCCTCCACGCTAATGTCCTTCCTTTCTATTGCATTAATCTCCTCTCTCACCAGCAACGCTACCCCACCTCCTTTTCCTTTTCGTCTATCCCTCCTGAATATTGAATATCCCTGGATGTTCAGCTCCCAGCCTTGGTCATCCTGGAGCCAAGTCTCCGTGATTCCAACTATAGCATAGTCATTAATCGCTATCTGCACCTTCAACTCATCCACCTTATTACGAATGCTCCTCGCATTGAGACACAAAGCCTTCAGGCTTGTTTTTACAACACTCTTACTCCTTATACAATTATGTTGACAAGTGGCCCCTTTCACATCGATCCCTATTACACTTGGCCATACTCTCCTATCCCTTTGTGAGCTTTCTTCCCCGTTAATTCTGGGGTCATTAACCATCGCTTTACTCTCTTTCCCTCTAACTCCGTCCTCGACTATCCCATTTGATACCCCACCCCCCTTATTCAGTTTAAAACCATCTGTGTAGCAGTGGCAAACCTGCCGGCCAGAATGCTGGTCCCCCACCTGTTAAGATGCAATCCGTCCCTTTTGTACAGTTCCCCCTGACTATAAAAAAAATCCCAGTGATCTAAGAATCTAAATCCCTGCCCCCTGCACCAGTTCCTCAGCCACACATTCAGGTCCTACAAAAGACTACATTCATCCTATCTATTGCCCTGATGTCTAAGCAGCAAAGGGTGGCAGTAGAGAGAGAGTTATACAGTAGATTTATATTCAGATTTATATTTATAGACAGTTTAATGTCCTAAAAAAGGGTCTTGAATGGAAACATCGCCAATCAATGTTCTCCAGAGATGTTGCCTGACCCACTGAGTTACACCAGCAATTTGAATTTTATAATTATTATATTTCCTGCTATCGTGATCGGATTGGAAAGGGACGATTAGTTAATGTCATAACCCTTAACAGCATTGATGAACAGAGTGATCTTGGGGTCTAAGTCCATAACTCCCTGAAAGTGGCAACACAAGTTGAGGAGTATAAAGGCATACAGTGTGCTTGGCTTCATCGGTCTGCCAACCATTTCAACTCCTCATTCCCACACTGACCTTTCTGTCCTGGGCCTTCTCCATTGCCAGTGTGAGGGCACACGCAAATTGACAAAACAGCACCTCGCATGTTGCTTGGGTAGCTTACATCCCAGTGGTTTGAACATTGAATTCTCTACCTTTAAATAACTTCTATTTACACTTCCCCCTCTCCCTCCCACCTTCCTTATTATTTTACCAGGTCCTCAGCTCTCTACATTATTTTTTAGTTCACACCTTCCCAAGCCAACAATGGACCTTCCGGGCGGCGGGCGCTCCAGTTGATGTCATTTGTGGCTGGTCCTAATTGATCCTGGTCTTTTCTCACCTACAGTACTTCACCCCCCCCCCAACCCCAACTTTCAGTTTGAAGAAAGGCCCCGACCCAAAAAGCCACCCATCCTTTTTCTTAGGAGAAGCCGCCTGACCCACAGTGTTACTCCAGCACTTTTTGCTATAAACCAGCACCTGCAATCCATGTTGCCTGACCCACGGTGTTACTCCAGCACTTTGTGTCTATCTTTGGTATAAACCAGCATCTGCAGTCCATGTTGCGAGTGGTGGGTGGGTGTGGGGGGGGGGGGGGGGAAGTGGGATCAAGAGCGGAGCTTAATGATACTGAGGAGACACATGCGACAACCTCTATGATAGAAGAGGTGAACCCCCGTTCCCTAAAAACGAAGACATCTCGGATGATGCTTTACAAATTGGAGGAACAGCACCTCATATTTCACTAGGACTTACAACCTAATGGTATGAATTGATTTCTCTAACTTAAAGTAAACTTGCATCCCCCCTCTCTCTATCTCCACCCTAACCCTCTTGCTAATATCACCGTTTGTACTCCTTCGTTATCACCGCGTCCCCAGTCCATCATGGGCTTCACCTTTCCTGAGTCATGGATGCAGGCTCTGCTCTGTTCTGCACCTACCCATACCTCTAGTTTCCCCTTCCCAGACTCTCAGTCGGATGAAGGGGCTCGACCCGAAATGTCACCTATTCCATTTCACCAGAGATGCTGCCTGATCTGCTGAGTTACTCCAGCATTTTGTGTCTATATTCGGTTTAAACCAGCATCTGCAGTTCCTTCTTACACAAGTCTACTTCGCCATTCAATCGCAGCTGATATATCTCTCCCTCCTAACCCCATTCACCTGCCTTATTCCCATAACCCCTGACACTCGTGCTAATCAATAACACCCGTACAAATCAAGTGCACTGGATGGGGTTAGAGGAGGTACACGTGAACCTCTCTAACGTGCAATTTCCTTCTTACACAATTTATCTGCAGTTCTTTCTTTCTACTAATAATATGCAGTTCCTTGTTAATACAGGATGAGGCCTGTTGCACAGTTTGTGACCTTGCGTGTAGACACAAAATGCTGAAGTAATTCAGCGGTTGAGGCAGCATCTATGGAGAGAAGGAATTGGCGACGTTTCGGGTCGAGACCCTTCTTCAGACTCACTGTGACTTTGAGTAACTGGTGGCGTTAAGGGCCTTGGTTCTGTGTGTCATGGTGGGGTGCCGAAGGACAGAGCGGCCATGAGCGATGGATTGGATTCGCAGCGACATCCTCCTCTATCCGACGAGAATTCTGCAACACCCTCTCTCGCTGCAAACCCCCCTATGATTCCCGTGTTAAAGAAGGAACTGCAGATGCTGGAAAATCGACGGTACACAAAATGCTGGAGAAACTCAGCAGGTGCAGCAGCATCTATGGAGCGAAGGAGATAGTCTGAAGAAGGGTTTCGGCCCGAAATGTTGCCTATCTCCTTCGATCCATAGATACTGCTGCACCCGCTTAGTTTCTCCAGCATTTTGTGTACCCCCTATGATTCCTCCCGCTTTTGCAAATCTTTCATTCATTTGTTCTTCTTATAGATATTTGTCTATATTTCTCGTTTCCCTTTAGCCTGACTTTATCTGAAGAAGGGTCTCGACCCGAAACGTCGCCTATTCCTTCTCTCCAGAGATGCTGCCTGACCAGCTAAATTGTTACTCCAGCGTTTGTATCTAACTTTGGTGGGGTCCGCAATAACCAACCCGACCTCCCGGTGGCTCAGCACTTCAACTCCCCCTCCCACTGCGTATCCGACCTCTCGGTCCTGGGCCTCCTCCACGGCCAGAGTGATCAACACCGCAAGTTGGAGGAACAGCACCTCATATTCCGCTTGGGGAGTCTGCATCCTCTGGGCTTAAACATTGAATTTTCTCAATTCTGTTAACCCAGACTGCCTCCCCCCCACCTCTCCCTCAGCCCTCGGGCCCTGGCATTCCTTCTCCATCTCCCCCCCCACCCAAGTCGCACTAGCTTCTCATTTTCACACCACAAACAGCTTACAATGGCCTGCTTCCTTTGTCACCAATACTTTTTTGCATATCTTTCATTCATTGTTCCTTATCTCTCCACATCACGGTTTATATCTCTTGTTTCCCTGATCCCTGACCAGTCTGAAGAAGGGTCTCGACCCGAAACGTCGCCTATCTCCTTCGCTCCTTAGATGCTGCTGCACCCGCTGAGTTTCTCCAGCCTTTTGTGTAACCTTTGGTGAATGAAACGCCGGCGGTGGAGCAGACTGCCACCCAGAGGCGATGCTCAGTAATTACAAGTCGGCAGCAATTCGGCAAAGGCTGCTTCCTTTAAAGAAAGAAATGCAAATGAAGTGAGCAGCAGGGAAAAGCCGGCAAATATGAAAAAGATCAGAGGTAAAACGAGAAATGAAAGGCGAAAATATGTCCTTTTTTCTGTTTTCGGCAATCAAGTGCAATATAACATGTTACATTTTTGGCTAGTAGTGACTTGAAAGAGTAATGGTAGAGGTTGGCTGGGAGGTGGTCTTAGAGGACAGCAAGTGGAAGAGTCTGGATCAACCACTGACCCTAAAGGAGCTGACTGGCTGACTGGCTATCGGGGGGGGGCTGAGGCGTGTAACAAGAATTGGCTGGAGCAGATAGCCAGGGTGGGGAAGAAGCTGGAGCTGTGGAGGCAACGCTCCCTCTCCATAACGGGAAAGAATTTGGTCATCAGGTGTGAGGTGCTCTCGGGCCTGCTGTATTTGGCACAGGTGTGGCCTGTCCCTCCCTCCTACGCCACAGGGATCACCCGGGCCGTCTTCCAGTTCATCTGGGGGTCGAGGATGGACCGGGTGCGACGGGCCACAATGTACAAGTCAGCAGACAACGGGGGTAAAAGCGTGCCCAACGTCGCCCTCATCCTGATGGCCACCTTCGTGTGTGGCTGCATCAGGCGGAGTGTAGAGCCAAGCCACGTGGGCACCAAGTGTCACTACCTGCTGAGGTTCTACCTGTGGGTTACACAAAAAGCTGGAGAAACTCAGCGGGTGCAGCAGCATCTAATGAGCGAAGGAGATGCGACGTTTCGGGTCGAGACCTTTCTTCAGACTGGTCAGGGATCAGGGAAACAAGAGATATAAACCGTGATGTGGAGAGATAAAGAACAATGAATGAAAGATATGCAAAAAAGTATTGGTGATAAAGGAAGCAGGCCATTGTAAGCTGTTTGTGGTGTGAAAATGAGAAGCTAGTGCGACTGGGGGGGGGGGGGGGGAGATGGAGAAGGAATGTCAGGGCCAGAGGGCTGAGGGAGAGGTGGGGGGGAAGGCAGTCTGGGTTAACTGAATTGAGAAAATTCAATGTTTAAGCCCAGAGGATGCAGACTCCCCAAGCGGAATATGAGGTGCTGTTCCTCCAACTTGCGGTGTTGATCACTCTGGCCGTGGAGGAGGCCCAGGACCGAGAGGTCGGATACGGAGTGGGAGGGGGAGTTGAAGTGCTGAGCCACCGGGAAGTCGGGTTGGTTATTGAAGTGCCGAGCAGGTTCTACCTGTCCCCGGTGTTGAGAAGGATGGGCCTGGCGCAGATGCCACGCAAGGCGCCAGTCAGCTGGACACTGCCGCCCCATCTGTCGTCTGTGCAAAGGTTCTTCCGGACCAACACCTTTGACCACATGTCCATTGGGCAGTGGTCAGCGCAGAATGTCCTGCAGGCACTGCAGGGAAAGGACTCGATGGACCCAGTGGCGTGGTTCCCTGAGCAGACTGCCCAGCTTGTCTGGCAAAATGCCTCATCGCCAGAACTCACCAACAAGCACCAAGACCTGGCTTGGCTGGCGGTGAGGGGAGCCCTCCCAGTCAGATCCTTCCTGCACCGTCGGAACCTCACTACCAGCGCACGCTGCCCTCGGGACGGCTGCTATGGAGTGGAGACGGTTGCCCACCTCTTTGCAGAGTGTGGATTTGCCCAAAGAGTCTGGAGGAAAATGCAAGGGTCCCTGGTACGCTTTATTCCAAACTGCTCCGTCACAGAGGACTCTGTGATTTACGGACTGTTCCCAGGGACACATTCAGAGACTGACATCAAGTGTTGCTGGAGGGTCATCAACTCGGTGAAAGACGCTCTCTGGTCTGCCCGAGCGTTGTTCACCACCCAGCAGAGCGAGATGTCCGTCGGGGAATGTTGCCGACTGGCCCACTGCAGACTGCAGGAGTACGTGCTGAGGGACGCACTGAAGCTCGGTGCAGCCAACGCCAAGGCTCGGTGGTGGAGGGCCACAGTCTAAGGTCCTTCCGCTGCTGGACATGGGGGGCACTGTATGGTGGAGATGCCCCTCAAAATAAGGGAAGGTATCCCATGCCGGGGGGCCACATGAGTGGCACGGGTGGGGTATCGATTCGCAAAATTTGACAAATGTGTATAGACTGTATGGAAACATTTGTATAACATCTTCGGTTAATTTATTGTGTTGCACAGGGAGCCAAATGCAACGTAATTTCGTTTGGAACTGCATATATCAATGTATTTCTAAATGACAATAAAGTTTGTTTGACTTTGACTTTTGACTTGACGTATAGCCTCCGAAAATGTCGGATGGATTTTTCGCACGGTTGATGTATTGTAAATATTTACTACCCGAATAAAGTCTATTTTGAAATATAAAAAAAAGACTGGCTCCATTTGATTTGTTTTTTTTAAATAATATTTTTATTAGAAGTAAACATTTCACAATGATAAAACAAATTTACAAATACCAACTTAATTCGATAATTATACAAATATCACATTGATTATTATTATCTTCTGTTTTTTAGAAATAGAGAGAAAAGGAAAAAAGAATAGGTTTTAAATCAACGAAGGTTGTGATTAAATAATAATTTTGATTATATAAAAAGAAAAAGAGAAAAAAACCCACTAATTAATATATATCTATTTAATATATCTATATTTTTCTTTTTTTAAAACAGTAAAAGGTATTATATATATATTTAAAAGAGAAACAACAAAATATATTGTAAATAAAACTATTACAAATGATAATATCATCGTATTGTAGAGACATGTATACAAATCCCAGTTTGAAAATGAATTATTTTCATCAGATCCTGTCGAGTACCCGTTGAGTTGTGATCCCAAGAACAGCTATCCCTTCAAATATTGTATATATGGAGACCATATTTGTTCAAAGATTTCAAATTTGTCCATTAGGACAAATCTGATTCTTTCCAAATACAATGTCTCCAACATCTCTGCTGTCCACATTTTAATTGTGGGGGATAATGTTCCCTTCCAAAATTTCAATATTATTTTTTTCCCTATTATCAAACAGTAATCAAAGAAATTTCTTTGATTTGCTGTTAATACCAATTTTGAGTCCGGAATTCCTAATATTATTAACTTTGGTTCTGGATCCAGTTTAACTCTGGCTCCATTTGATTTGAGTAAAACTCCCGGAAGTGATGGCTTACCGGCTGAATGAGTGGGGTAGTGCAGTCCAAATCAATGGGTGGGAATCAGACAGCTTCTCTGAAAGGTCTGGAGTCAGGCAGGGTTGCCCTCTCTCTCCTGTCTTGTTTGTCTGCTGTATTGAACCCTTTGCCGAGTCCATCAGGAAGGATGCGAGCATTAGAGGAGTGACACTGCCCGGCAGTGGGGGCATTCAAGTAAAGACCTCCCTGTACATGGACGATGTCCCTGTCTTCTGCTCGGATCCAGGGTCGGTCCGCAGACTGATTAGGATCTGCGACCAGTTTGAGTCGGCCACGGGAGCCAGGGTGAACCGCAGGAAGAGCGAGGCCATGCTCTTTGGCAACTGGCCCGACAGATCTTCCGTCCCCTTCACCATCAAGCCTGACTTCTTGAAGGTGCTGGGGATCTGAGTTGGGGGGGCTGAGGCATGTAACAAGAATTGGCTGGAGCAGATAGCCAGGGTGGGGAGGAAGCTGGAGCTGTGGAGGCAATGGTCCCTCTCCATAACGGGAAAGAATTTGGTCATCAGGTGTGAGGTGCTCTCGGGCCTGCTGTACTTGGCACAAGTGTGGCCTGTCCCTCCCTCCTACGCCACAGGGATCACCCGGGCCATCTTCCAGTTCATCTGGGGGTCGAGGATAGACCGGGTGCGACGGGCCACAATGTACAAGTCAGCAGACAACGGGGGTAAAAGCGTGCCCAACGTCGCTCTCATCCTGATGGCCACCTTCGTGTGTGGCTGCATCAGGCGGAGTGTAGAGCCAAGGCACGTAGGCACCAAGTGTCACTACCTGCTGAGGTTCTACCTGTCCCCGGTGTTGCGAAAGATGGGCCTGGCGCAGATGCCACGCAAGGTGCCAGTCAGCTGGACACTGCCGCCCCATCTGTCATTTGTGGAAAGGTTCTTCCGGACCAACACCTTTGACCACATGTGCATTGGGCAGTGGTCAGCACAGAATGTCCAGCAGGCACTGCAGGGAAAGGACTCGATGGATCTGGTGGCGTGGTTCCCAGAGCAGACTGCCCAGCTTGTCTGGCAAAATGCCTCATCGCCAGCACTCACCAACAAGCACCAAGACCTGGCTTGGCTGGCGGTGAGGGGAGCCCTCCCAGTCAGATCCTTCCTGCACCGTCGGAACCTCACTGCCAGTGCACGCTGCCCTCGGGACGGCTGCTATGGAGAGGAGACGGTTGCCCACCTCTTCGCAGAGTGTGGATTTGCTAAAAGAGTCTGGAGAAGTATGCAAGGGTCCCTGATACACTTATCCCGAACAGCTCCGTCACAGTGGACTGTGATTTTCGGACTGTTCCCAGGGACACATAGAGACTGACATCGAGTGCTGCTGGAAGGTCATCGACTCGGTGAAAGACGCTCTTTGGTCTGCCCGAGCGTTGTTCACAACTCAGCAGAGCCATATGTCCGTCGGGGAATGTTGCCGACTGGCCCACTGCAGACTGCAGGAGTACGTGCTGAGGGATGCACTGAAGCTCAGTGCTGCCAACGCCAAGGCTCGGTGGGGGAGGGCCACAGTCTAAGGTCCTTCCGCTGCTGGACATGGGGGGCACGGTATGGTGGAGACGCCCCTCAAAATAAGGGAAAGTATCCCACGCCAGGGGGCCACATGAGTGGCACGGGTGGGGGACGGATTTGGGAAATTTGAGAAATGTATATAGACTGCATTGAACAATTTGTATAGCCTCCGAAAATGTCGGATGAATTTTTCGCACGGTTCATGTATTGTATGTATTTATTACCTGAATAAAGTTTATTTTGAAATTTAAAAAAAAAGGATCCAGAAACTAGCAATGTTACAAAATGTTGAGATTTAAAAAATCAAGTCTGCAATTTATCCCATCAGATAAAGCATAAAAAGAAGTTTAATTTGACACCTAATTCATGTTCATATCTTCAGTATTAAAAACGTTATGGCCATTTTCATACTCGGAAATTAGCATCTTGTTCCCCATTGCCTTTCCATTGACTTAACACAAAAGCTGTGATCTATGACAGTTAAAAACCCATAACTTTCTTAAAAATTAAGAGAACTCAATGAAATTTTCAGTTATTATAGATTGAAGCATTCTGAAACAAATATGAAACAATCTTACTTGGATGACCTGAAATAAAGCATATAATTAGTTAGTTATCTAATTGTAGCTAATTACAAAATTCAATCACTAAATCTAAATATCTATCCATTTCTTAAGAAATGATAAACATTTTTAAATTGCCTAAGTGTCCCAATAACATTCACACAAGAATCCACAATATAACATAATTTTTAAATCTCATTTTCATTAATTTATAGGCCAAATGGATGGAATTTAGTGTTTAATGCCTGTAAATTAATGACCATTTAAATCAACTAGCGAGTGGGTTTTAGTGGAATGCGGTGGATTGGAACGTTGCGGTTTGCGGTGAAGTTGGTATGAAAAATACTGTTGGTTCATACATTTTTTTTGTCCCCTTTTCGCATGATGAAAATTTGATTAAAGCCTTCCTAAAAACCAAGTTTTTATGTAAAAATAATCTGCGTAGCTTCTTTTATCGCCTACGTTAGTTCCGTTCTGCTGTCAGCATTCAGAGCTTTAGAAGATGTTAATCTCTAGTTAATAAATAATCTAGCATAGTTTAAAAATAGCTTCATGAATGAAATGTCGGAGCGATTTCTCTTTAGCGACAAAATCGCCCGACATGGATCGACTTGGACTGTCTAGGGAAAAAACGGCATTTTAAGCCCGCCCCCCTCTGAAAGGCGCCAAAGTCACGCACACGGGGAGCGGCAGAACTGCAGCGCTGCTAAAGGTAGGGGTTGTAACATACCCACAGAAACTGAGCAGAGCCCGGACGAGATGTGGGGAGCGCTGCTACTGGTGGTAGTGGGAGCGACACTGCTAACCCAGGACCCATATGGTAATTCTCTCTCCCCACTCACTCTCCATCTCCCCGCTCCTTCTCCCTCCTCTTTCTCTCACTCCCCTTCTCTCTCTTCCTCTTCCCCTCTCCCCATTCACTCTATTCCTTTCTCTCTCGCCTTCTCTATTTCTCCCTCCCTTTTTCTCTCCACTCTCTCCCTAACTTCTCCCTCCACTCCTCTCTCTTCCCTTCTCCCCCCACCTGCATTTTCTCCCTCCCCCTTTGCCCCCTCCTCTTTTTCTCTACCCCCTCTCTCTACTCCCCAACCCTCTCTCTCTCTCCCCCCTTCCTCACGCCCATCTCTGGTAATTTTCTCTCCCCACTCTCTCCCTCCTGTTTCTCTCCCCTCCTCTCCTCCCCTTCCTCGCCCATCTCTCTTCCCCGCACCTTTCTCTGAATCCATCAAGGGAGAGGAGCTTTAAACGAGAGAGAGAGAGTGGGACAGGTAGGGGGAGGGAGAGAGAGAGAGAGAGCAAAGAGCTGTAGAGGGAGTGGGGGAAGGGTACTGAGAGAAAGGGAGAGAATGGGAAAGAGAAAGAGTGGTCCAGAGAGGGAGAATGAGGATGGAGAGGGGAGAGAGACAGGGAGGGAGAGAGAGGGAGAAGAACGAGAGAGAGAGAGAGGGAGAGGGAGAACGAAGGGAGGGAGAGGAGAGAAAGGAAGAAAGAGGTCGGGAGAGAGAAGGGGTGAGAGATGGGGAGGGAGTGGTGGGTTGATGGGTGTAGAGGGGAGAGAGGGAGATAGAGAGAGGGTCTGACAGTCTTGTCTCTCCACAGTCTTCCTACCTTAGCTGGGCTCAAATGCTCATGAGTGTCGTGAAGGTGCCAGTGAACCCGGAGATGTGTTCACCCCCGACTTGACCTGTGACTCTGGTCACTGCCCGAAAGTCTAACGAGAGGATCCCTGTCCTCTTCCCCCTCCCTCCCTCCCTCCGTCCTTCCCCCTCCTCCACCCTGAGACAGGACGTCCCCAGTATGGATGTGAAATAAAAACCTCCCCAGCTTCATGAAAATAAAGTCTAGTGTCTGTCCGTGTGGGAGAGAGATGGAGGGATGAAGGCGGAGAGAAAGAGGGGGGGAG
The DNA here is from genome assembly GCA_963514005.1 of Raja brachyura. Next base: position 3,591,783 of record OY740781.1, read on the forward strand.
AGGGAGGAAGAGAGATGGGGGCGAGGGGAAGAGAGAGAGAAGGGAGAGGGAGGTAAAGAGCAGAGAGAGAGAGAGGGGGGAGAGACAGAGAGGGAGAGAGAAAGGAGCGATAAAGAGAGATGAGGAAGAGAAAGATAATGGTGGGAGAAGGGGAGGAGGAAAGGGTTGAGAGAAGGTGGGACGGAGAAGTGATGGGAAGGAGAGAAGGAGGGAGGGAGAGAATGAACAGTGGAGGAACAGAGGGATCTCAAGGTACTAAGGTTAGGACACACACACACACACACACACGCACGCGCACGCACACACACAAACACACACACACACACACACACACACACACACACACACACACACACACACACACACACACACACACACACACACACACACACACACACACACACACCCGACCGAGGTACAGTGCAAAGCTTTTTTGTTGCGTGCTACCCAGTCATCAGAAAGGTCTCGACCCGAAACGTCGCCTATCTCCTTCGCTCCTAGATGCTGCTGCACCCGCTGAGATTCTCCAGCTTTTTGTGTAACCATCAGAAAGACTATACATGATTATAGTCGAGCCGTCCATAGTGTACAAATACAGGTTAAAGGGAATAACGTATAGAACATAGAACATAGAAAAATAGGTGCAGGAGTAGGCCATTCGGCCCTTCGAGCCTGCACCGCCATTCAATGTGATCATGGCTGATCATCCAACTCAGTATCCCGTACCTGCCTTCTCTCCATACCCCCTGATCCCTTTAGCCACAAGTGCCACATCTAACGCCCTCTTAAATATAGCCAATGAACTGGCCTCAACTACCTTCTGTGGCAGAGAATTCCAGAGACTCACCACTCTCTGTGTAAAGAATGTTTTACTCATCTCGGTCCTAAAGGAATTCCCCCTTATCCTTTAGTGCAAGGTAAAGTCCCTGAAGAAGGGTCTCGACCCGAAACGTCGCCTATCTCCTTCGCTCCTTAGATGCTGCTGCACCCGCTGAGTTTCTCCAGTTTTTGTGTAACCTCCGATTAAAGATAGTCTGAGGGTCTCCAATGAGGTAGATGGGAGGTCAGGACCACTCTGCAGTTGTTGAGACGACGGTTCAGTTGCCTGATAACAGCCGGGAAGAAACTGCCCCTGAATTTGGTGGTGTATGTTTTCACACTTCTGTACCGCTTGCCTGATGGGAGAGGGGAGAAGAGGGAGTGACCAGGGTGAGACTGGTCCTTGTTTATACTGCTGGCCTTACCAAGGCAGCGCGAGGTGTAGATGGAGTCAATGGAAGAGAGGTTGGTTTGCGTGATGGTCTGGGCTGCGTCCACAATTCTTGGATGCTGTTGTTCTCAAACCATCCACTGATGAATTCCGATAAAGTGTCTTCTACCACAGTGATTTTCTCCTTCTCTGTGCCAATTCGCCATAGCCCTGAATTCTCCGATCTCTCAGTAAAATGCCTAATTCCTCTTTAAATACTACAAATGATTTACCCGCCACATGTCCCAAGGACAGAGAATTCCGGAGATTCACCGGTCATTGGAAGGGCAAGATTCATCCTTAAGTTTCTTCAAAAACGTCTTGGTATCATCAACGTCATGAACCGCTGCCATCCTTATGGCGAAGTTATTAACTTCTGTTGAGTAGAAAGTTCCATGATATATTCACAGCGACGTTGAAGCAATGGCGATAATTTTCCAAGTTCGTTTTCATAAGTTGTAGGAGTAGAATTAGGCCATTCATAAGTTTATAAGTGATCAGAGCAGAATTAGGCTATTCAGCCCATCAAGTCTGCTCCGAAATTCAATTGTGGCTGATCTATCGCTCCCTCCTAACCCCATTCTCCTGCCTTCCCTCCGTAACCCCCGACACCCGTACTAATCGCGAAACTACCTATATCTGACTTAAAAATATCTATTCAGCCCATCAAGTCTGCTCCGCCATTCAATCATGGCTGATCTATCTTTACCTCTCAACCTTACTCTGGAGTTTAGAAGGATGAGAGAAAATCTTATTGAAACATGTAAGATTATTAAGGGTTTGGACAAGCTAGGGACAGGAAACATGTTCCCGATGTTGGAGGTGTCCAGAACCAGGGGTCACAGTTTAAGAATAAGGGGTAAGCCAATTAGAATGGACACTTTTTCACACAGAGAGTTGTGAGTCTGTGGAATTCTCTGCCTCAGAGGGCAGTGGAGGCTGGTTCACTGAATACTTTCAAGAGAGAGCTAAATAGGGCTCTTAAAGATAGCGGAGTCAGGGGATATGGGGAGAAGGCAGGAACGGGGTACTGATTGTGGATGATCAGCCATGATCACATGGTAAACGGTAGGGAATTGAAGAATACAGTTGAACAGAGGGATCTGGGAATAACCGTGCATTGTTCCTTGAAGGTGGAATCTCATATAGATAGGGTGGTAAAGAAAGCTTTTGGTATGCTAGCCTTTATAAATCAGAGCATTGAGTATAGAAGCTGGGATGTAATGTTAAAATTGTACAAGGCATTGGTGAGACCTAATCTGGAGTATGGTGTACAATTTTGGTCGCCCAATTATAGGAAGGATGTCAACAAAATAGAGAGGGTACAGAGGAGATTTACTAGAATGTTGCCTGGGTTTCAACAGCTAAGTTACAGAGATAGGTTGAATAAGTTAGGTCTTTATTCTCTGGAGCGCAGAAGGTTAAGGGGGGACTTGATAGAGGTCTTTAAAATGATGAGAGGGATAGACAGAGTTGATGTGGACAAGCTTTTCCCTTTGAGAATAGGGAAGATTCAAACAAGAGGACATGACTTTAGAATTAAGGGACAGAGGTTTAGGGGTAACATGAGGGGGAACTTCTTTACTCAGAGAGTGGTCGCGGTGTGGAATGAGCTTCCAGTGGAAGTGGTGGCGGCAGGTTCGTTGGTATCATTTATAAATAAATTGAATAGGCATATGGATGAGAAGGGTATGGAGGGTTATGGTATGAGTGCAGGCAGGTGGGACTAAGGGAAAAAAGTTGTTCGGCACGGACTTGAAGGGCCGAGATGGCCTGTTTTCGTGCTGTAATTGTTATATGGTTATATGGTTATATGAATGGCGGTGCTGGCTTGAAGGGCCGAATGACCGACTCCTGTGTTCTCACTAGGGCCCTGTACAACGCAGTTCTTTCGAACTAGAGTATTCCTTTCCAGTATAACATCCCCGTTTTTGTATTCTAACTCTCTCAAAATAAATGTTAGCAATGCGTCTGCCTTCCTGACTACCGATTCGACTTGCAAGTTAATTTTTTGGGAGTTAACGTCTTGTAAACAAATGTCGGCAGGTGCTTTCTGCCCTGAAGATTGTTTATAGTTGCTGTAAGACATGTTTCTAGAACTGGAAATTTCATTCTATTCCTGTAGCCATGCCTAAATGCAGAGTAGTGTGACAGATTGCTTACTATTTTGCTGCACTGGGTTGGATTTTGGGAAGTTTTTAACACTTGGCTTCTGACAAAGATCGTGCTGAAAATCCCTGAGTAGGTCACGATCGATCACAACAGCTTTGTCCTCCTTATATTGATGCTTGGATAGAGTATTAGAGTCATACAGAGTCTAAGAGTGACACAACATGGAAACAGGCCCATCAGCCCAACTTGCCCACACCGGCCAACATGCCCCACCTACACTAGTCCCACCTGCCTGTGTTTGGCCCATGTCCCGCTAAACCTGTCCTATCCATGTACCTGTCTAAATGTTTCTTAAACATTGTGATAGTCCCTGCCTCATCTCCCTCCTCCAGCAGCTTGTTCCATACACCGACCACCCTTTGTATGAAAAGGTTACCCCTCAGATTCCTATTGAATCTTTTCCCCTTCACCTTGAACCTACGTCCTCTGGTGCTCGATTCACCCACTCGGAGAAAGACACTCTGGGCATCTATCCAATCTATTCCTCTCATGATTTTATACACTTCTATAAAATCACCCCTCATCGTCCTGCACTCCAAGGAATAAAGACCCAGCCTACTCAACCTCTCCCTATAGCTCGCACCCTCTAGTCCTGGCAACATCCTTGTAAATCTTCTCTGTACCCTTTCCAGCTTGACAATATCTTTCCTATAACACGGTGCCCAGAACTGAACACAATATTCTAAATGCGGTCTCACCAACGACTTATACAACTGCAACATGATCTCCCAACTTCTATACTCAATACTCTGGCTGATGAAGAGCAAAGTGCCAAACGACTTAATGACCACCTTATCTACCTGCGGTCTGGCCTTCAATGAACCATATATCTGCACTCCCAGATCCCTCTGCTCTACAACACTCCCCAAAGCCTGGCCATTCACTGTATTGGTCCTGTCCTTGTTGGACATTCCAAAATGCATCACCTCACATTACTCTGTATTAAATTTCATCAACCATTACTCAGCCCACCTGGCCAATCGATCCAGATCCTGCTGCAATTTTTCACAACCATCTTCACTGTTGTAGGAGGGCAGAAGCAAAAGGCGGAAGGGCGATAAGAAAAACAAACCTGACAGCTTTGTGCCTTAATGTGAGGAGCATTTGTAATAAGGTGGATGAATTGAAGGCGCAGTTAGTAGTTAGAGACATGGCTTCAGGGTGACCAAGGCTGGGAACTAAACATGCAGGGGTAATCGATATTCAGGAAAGATAGACAGAAAGGAAGAGGAGGTGGGGTGGCATTGTTGGTTAAAGAGGAGCCAAATGCAATAGCAAGGAGAGACATTAGCTTGGATGTTGTTGAATCGGTATGGGTAGAACTGCGAAATAGCCAAGGGCAGAAAACGCTTGTTGAATTTATATACAGACCACCAAACAGCAGGAGGGAGGTTGGGGATAGCATCAAGCAGGAAATTAGGGATGTGTGTAGCAAAGGTACAGCGGTTATCATGGGTGACTTTAATCTACATTTAGATTGGGCCAATCAACTTGGTAACAGCGCTGAGGAGGAGGATGTACTGGAATGTAGACGTGATGGTTTTTTAGACTAATATGTAGAAGAACCGATTAGAGGGCAGGCCATCCTAGACTGGGTATTGTGTAATGAGGAAGGATTAGTTAGTGATCTTGTTGTGCAGAGCCCCTTGGGCAACAGTGACCATAATATGGTGGAATTCTGCATTAGGATGGAGAGTGACACGGTTAATTCAGGGATCTCCGGTTTCTTCCCACACTCCAAAGACATGCAGGTTTGGTTAATTAGGTTCTGTACATTCTCCCTAGTGTGTAGGATAGAACTACTATATGGATGATCACTGGTCGGCGTAGACCGAAGGGCCTGTTTCCACGCTCTCTCTCTAAACTAAACTAAATTAAGGTCTATCGGCTGATAGGACTTCATTAGACAGAGTATTGAGTATGAATGTTGGAAGATTCAGTTGCAGTTGTACAAGACATTGGTGTGGCCACATTTTGAGTATTGTCTCGGTCACCCTGTTGTGGGAAAGACGTTGTTAAGCTGGAAAGGGTGCACAGAGGATTTACGAGGATGTTGCCAGGACTCGGGAGACTAGGGGGTCCCTGAGCAGGTTGGGACTCTATCCCTTGAAGCACAAGAGGATGAGGGGTGATCTTAAAGAGGTGAACTGGCAGACTGCACATAACTAGGGTGGCACAGAGGCTCAGCGGGAAAGTTGCTGCCTCACAGCACCAGAGTCTCAGGTTCGATCCTGACTACGGGTGCCATCTGTGCGGAGTTTGTATGTTCTACCTCTGTCCATGTGGGTTTTCTCCGAGTGGTCCTGTTTCATCCCATATTCCGAAGACGTGCAGGTTTGTACATTAATTGCCTTCTGTAAATTGTCTCCAGTGCGTAGGATAGATCTAATGTACTGGTGATCGTTGGTCAGCACAGACTCGGTGGGCTGAAGGGCCAGTTTCCGTGCTGTATCTCCAAACTAAACTAAACTAAACTAAGCTAAACTAAACTAAAATGACGGAATAGAATTAGGAAAGTCCGATATTGAAACATCAAAGTGCAGATTGACCATAGATTTTTATTGTATTGAGGAATACATCTTAAAAATATATCATTATATTATTAAGAATATGTTAAAATATATATCATTATATTATTAAGGAATATGTGAAAAATATATAATTATATTATTGAATATGTTAAAAATATATCATTACACTGTTCCAGGGAGGAAGTGATAAAATAAATAACAATAAATAAATAAATACTGTAGATGGATTAAAAAAACACACAAATTATTGAATAAGTCAGTGGATGACATGGATAGGCGATGTTTTGGGTCAAGATCCTTCTTCAGACCTGAAGCGTCACTTATCCATGCCTTCCAGAGATGCAACCTGACCCGTTGAGTTACTCCAGCACTTTGTGTTTTTTTTTAAGTGAACCAGCATCTGTGATTCCTCATGTCCAAATTAATAGCTGGAGTTGATACAACAGGAAATAAGACAATTTAAAATAAGCATTTAACACTTGGCCAAGGAGTGTTCTCTAGTCCATACAAATAGTCTAAAGAGGGCATACAATAGTCCAAAGAGGGCATGACATGAGAATTAAGGGACAGAAGTTTAGGGGTAGCATGAGGGGGAACTTCTTTACTCAGAGAGTGGTGGCTGTGTGGAATGATCTTCCAGCAGAAGTGGTGGAGGCAGGATCGATTTTAACATTTAAAAGTAAAGTGGATAGGTATATGGACGGGAATGGAATGGAGGGGTATGGTCTGAGTGCAGGTAGATGGGACTAGGGGAGAATAAATGGTCGGCAGGGACTGGAAGGGCCGAGAGGGCCTGTTTCCGTGCTGTAATTGTTATATGGTTATATGGTTAAATGACAATTTTGCATTTTCACAGCATTGTTTAATGGGATAAACACAAAATGCAGGAGTAGCTCAGCAGGACAGGCAACACCTCTGGAGAGAGGGAATGGGTGATGTTTTGGGTCGAGAACCTTCTTCAGGCTGAAGGAGGAATGGGTGATGTTTCGGGCCGTGACCCTTCTTCAGACTGAAGAAGGGTCACGGCCCGAACTGGCGCCCATTCCTTCTATAAACACAAAAAGCTGGAGTAACTCAGCGGGACGGGCCGCATCTCAGGAGGAAAGGAATGGGTGACAAAGAAGAAGGGTCTCAATCCGAAACGTCACCCATTCCTTCTCTCCAGAGATGCTGCCTGTCCCGCTGAGTTACTCCAGCTTTTTGGGTCTATCTTCGGTGTAAACCAGCATCTGCAGTTCCTTCCTTTTGTAGTAAAGTGTAATGATTTTGATTAATTTATGTCTGGCATTTCTATGTTCAATCCAATACGGTGAATTCTAGTGTATGTTTCCTTCGTCTCTTCCAACTGTGGGATGATGTAGCTTCTCTTCTCTCCACCCAGTTGGCCAGGACTCTGGCTTTTTCTTATCTTGTTGTTTTGGTCTACAGAAGAAAAGAAAAAGAAAAATACCACAGATTTAATCATTTTCCTTTCTGTATACACACAACTAAATTGAAGAGAGTCAGACACAAAGTGCTGGAGTAACTCACAGGTAGATAAATTATAGGAGAAGAATTAAGCCATTCGGCCCATCAAGTCTACTCCGCCATTCAATCATGGCTGATCTATCTTTCTCTATCAACCCCATTCTTCTGCCTTCTCCCCATAACCCCTGACACCCGTACTAATCAAGAATCTGTCAGTCTTCGCCTTAAATATTTCCATTGACTTGGCCTACACAGCCTTCTCTGGCAATGAATCCTACAGATTCACCACCCTCTGGTTAAATAAATTCCTCCTCATCTTTCTAAAGGTACGTCCTTTTATTCTGAAGCAATGACCTCTCGTCTGAGACTCCCCGCAAGTGGAAACATCCTCTCCACATCCACTCTATTCAAGCCTTCCATTATTCGGTAAGTTACAATGAGGTCCCCCCTCATTCTTCTAATCTCCAGCGAGTACAGGCCCAGTGCTGTCAAACGCTCAACATACGTTAGGCAGGACACATCCTTGGAGCACATGGGTAGGTAATGATCCGGGTCCTGCCCATGTTTGACTTTCCGAAATCCAACACCTCACATTCTCTGCATTGAATTTAGTTTAATGCGAAAGTGTGTGTTAAAGTTTGTAAAAAAATGTTTGGCAGCCGGGAAGATTGTGTATGCTAAAGCAAACAGGGGTGTAATGCTGAGGCTCTACAAGGTGCTGGTCAGGCCGCATTTGGAGTATTGTGAGCAATTTTTGGCCCCGTATCTGAGGAAGGATGTGCTGGCTCTGGAGAGGGTCCAGAGGAGGTTTACAAGAATGATCCTAGGAATAAGTAGGTTAACATATGATGAGCGTTAGACAGCACTGGGCCTGTACACGCTGGAGTTTAGAAGGATGAGGGAGGACCTCATCCAAACATAAAGAATAGTGAAAGGCTTAGATAGAGTGGATGTGGAGAGGATGTTTCCACTCGAGGGAGAGTCGAGGACTAGAGGTCATAGCCTCAGAATAAAAGGACCTTCCTTTATTCCACATAATGGGGAATACGCTCCAATCTCTATCAACGGGGACAGTGTGGAGAGAGTGTCCAGCTTTAGGTTTCTGGGCACTCACATTTCAGAGAACCTCACATGGTCCACCAACACCGCTGCGCTGGTCAAGAAGGCACAGCAACAACTGTTTTTCCTGAGAACACTGAAACGGACTGGTCTGCCCCAACAGCTGCTGATGACCTTCTACCGCTGCACCACAGAGAGCATACTAACGTATGGCATCTCTGTGTGGTATCTCAGCTGCACGGAGGCGGAGAGGAGAGCTCTTCAGCGCGTTGTCCACAGAGTGCAGAAGGTAATCGTGACACAGCTACCAGCCTTGGAGGGCACGGTGCCTCAGGAAGGCCGTCAGCATTTACAAAGACTTCCCACACCCTTGCAATAGTCTGTTCGAACTTCTACCTTCCGGCAGACATTACAAGGCCTTCTACGCCTGCACCTCCAGACTAAGGAAAAGCTTCATCCCAAGAGCTATAGCTGTTCTGAACCGGTCCCTGCTGAGTGCCCCCCCCCCCCCCCCCCCACCATGAACTGTCTCCCTCGGAAAGTCGCGTCGCACAGACCTATTTGCACTTTATACTGTTTTACTGGGGTTTTTTAATCTTGTTTCTCTGGGTCTCTAAATTTGTAATTAATGAAGTTATTACATCGGATGGAAGCTGCGTACCAAATCTCGTTGTACCTCTGCGCAATGACAATAAAAGATATTATTATTATTATTATTATTATTATGATTAGGAAGGAGAAGATGTGGGATTTCTTAGTCAGAGGGTGGTGAATGTGGAATTCTTTGGAGGCCAAGTCAGTGGATATATTTAAGGCAGAGATAGATGGATTCTTGATCAGTGCGGGTGTCAGGGGTTATGGGGGGAAGGCAGGAGAATGGGGTTTGGAGGGAGAGATGGACCAGCCATGATGTAATGGCGGAGTAGACTTGATGGGCCGAATGGCCTAATTCTGCTCTTATCACATAATCTTATGATTTAAACCCGTACCTTAGTGTGAACCCAGTCACTCCACTCACTCCAAGGCGAATTCAGGAACCTGTCCTTTGCTCTGATGCGAACCTTGCAAGCCCTCGGGACGGTGATCTCTGGGACGCTGAGGTCTTCCAGCATGACCTGAAGGGGAGATAGGGAGAGGAACACAAATACACCATCAGTATCAACCACTCCAACACTTGAGTTAGTTTGAAGAAGGTCTGAAGAAGGGTCTCGACCCGAAACGTCGCCTTTTCCTTCTCTCCAGAGATGCTGCCTGTCCTGCTGAGTTACTCCAGCATTTTGTGTCTATCTTCAGACTAAACCAGCATCTGCAGTTCCTTCCTACACATTGAGTTTAGTTTAGTTTAGTTTGGAGATGCAGTGCGGAAACAGGCCCTTCGGCCCACCGAGTCCGTGCCAACCAGCGATCCCCGCACATTTACATTACCCTGCACCCACTAGGGACAATTTTACAATATACCAAGCCAATTAACCTACAAACCTGCACGTATTTGGAGTGGGGGAGGAAACTAAATGTGTTAGAGAAACCCCATGCAGGTCACGTGGAGAAGTGCAAACTCCGCGTAGACAAGCAACCATAGTCAGGATCGAACCCGGGTCCCTGGTGTTGTAAAGGGCCTGTCTCACTTTCACAACCTAATTCACGACCTTTTTTACTCGTAGACATTTTTCATCATGCTAGGAAAACACCCCAACCTACTTGATGTCACGAGTACCTACGACTAGCATCACGGCCTCCTACGACCTACCTACGAACTCCTACGACCCCGTGATGACCATGCTGCGAGTATGAGTCAAGGGCAAACGCGGCAGAGGTCGTGAATTAGGTTGTGAAAGTGGGACAGGCCCTTTAGGCAGCAACTCTACCGCTGCACCACCGTGCCACCCAAGTGAGTTCTGTCTGCCAGCAATGAAAATGTGTAGAAAGGAACGGCAGATGCTGGTTTACACTAAAGATGGACACAAAGTGTTGGAGCAACTCAGCAGGTCAGGAAGCATCTCTGGAGAAAAGGAAGAGGTGACGTTTCGAGTGATCAGGGATGTGTTGCTGAGGCTTTCTAAAGCGCTCGTCAGACCTCATTTGAAGTATTGGAGAGGGTCCAGAGGAGGTTTACGAGAATAATCCCAGCAATGATTGTGTTAACATATGATGAGCGTTTGACAGCACTGGGCCTATACTCGCTGGAGTTTAGAAGGATAGAAACATAGAAACATAGAAAATAGGTGCAGGAGTAGGCCATTCGGCCCTTCGAGCCTGCACCGCCATTCAATATGATCATGGCTGATCATCCAACTCAGTATCCTGCACCAGCCTTCTCTCCATACCCCCTGATCCCTTTAGCCACAAGGGCCACATCTAGCTCCCTCTTAAATATAGCCAACGAACTGGCCTTAACTACCTTCTGTGGCAGAGAATTCCACAGATTCACCACTCTCTGTGTGAAAAATGATTTTCTCATCTCGGTCCTAAAAGACTTCCCCCTTATCCTTAAACAGTGACCCCTTGTCCTGGACTTCCCCAACATCGGGAACAATCTTCCTGCATCTAGCCTGTCCAACCCTTTAAGAATTTTGTAAGTCTCTATCAGATCCCCCCTTAATCTTCTAAATTCCAGCGAGTACAAGCCGAGTCTATCCAGCTTTTCTTCATATGGAAGTCCTGCCATCCCAGGAATCAGTCTGGTGAACCTTCTCTGTACTCCCTCTACTCCAGAATCTAAAGAGTTTTGAAAAATGATCACTAAGGCATCCACTATTTCTGGGGCACTTTCCGGCTAACCTAGATTTCACTCAGTTCCTCAATCTCATTTGACCCGCAATCCCCTGCTATTTCCGGCAAATTATTTATGAATTCCTTAGTGAAGACAGAACCAAAGTAGTTATTCAATTGGTCTGCCATGTCCTTATTCCCCATGATCAATTCACCTGTTTCTGACTGCAAGGGACCTACATTTGTTTTAACTAATATTTTTCTCTTCACGTATCTATAAAAACTTTTGCAGTCAGTTTTTATGTTTCCTGACAGGTTTCTTTCATAATCCATTTTCCCTTTCCTAATTAAGCCCTTTGTCCTCCTCTGTTGGACTCTGAATTTCTCCCAGTCCTCTGGTAGGCTGTTTTCTCTGGCTAATTTGTACGCTTCATCTTTTGCTTTGATACTATCCCTGATTTCCCTTGTTATCCACGGATGCACTATCTTCCCTGAATTATTCTTTTGCCATACTGGGATGAACAATTGTTGTAGTTCATCCATGCAGTCTTTAAATGCCCTCCGTTGCATATCCACCGTCAACCCTTCAAGAATCAATTGCCAGTCTATCTTGGCCAATTCACGTCTTATACCCTCAGAAGGGGATGAAGGGGAATCTCTGAAACTGAAAGGCCTGAATGGAATGGACGTGGAGAGGATGTTTCCACTTAGGGGAGAGTCTAGGACCAGAGGGCATAGCCTCAGACTCAAGTGTTGTACCTTTAGGAAGGAGATGTGAAGGAATTTCTTCAGTCAGAGGATGGTGAATCTGTGGAATTCATTGCCACAGAAGGTTGTGGTAATGGATATTTTTGAGGTCGAGATTGACATATATTCTTGATTACAAAAGGTGCCAGGGGTTTTGGGGAGAAGGCAGAAGAATGGGATTGAGAGGGAAATCAGCCACAGTCGATCAGCCAGGATTGAATGGCGGTGTAGACGATGGGCTGAATGGCCTAATTCTGCTTCTGGAACGAATGAGCATGAAACCAGGAGCAGCAGATGCTGGTTTACAAATAAAAAACCAAACAAAATGCTGGAGTACCCCAGCAAGTCGGGTAGCACCTCTGGTGAAGATGAACAGGTGAAGTATCTGGTCGAGGTCCTTCTTCAGACTGGCTTGAAGAAGAGACTTGCCCCAAAACAATCCATGTTGGCCTGAGATGCTGCCTGACCTGCTGAGTTTTTCTTGCACTTCCTTGTGTATCAACCAGTGAGTGCAGCTCTTTGTTTCAACGCATCGAACTAGCCGCTCACTGAAGTTTGAAGAACGAAGAATTGGAGAGGGGAGGCGAGAGATGTTCAGGTGAGTTTAGTTTATGGTCCCGTGTACCGAGGTACAGTGAAGAGCTTTTGATGCGGAAAGACAATACCTGATGGTAATGGAGCCATTTACAGAGTACAGATGCATGATAAGGGAATAACGATGAGGGGATATGGTGTTCCTACCTTGCATTTCCTGTTATTCTTGTTGGCTTTTCTCTCGACATTGAAGGCCAGAGGAAAGTAGGAGTAGGGCTTGATCCAGTTCTGGGGATAACTCCAGGAGACGTTGAACTTTCTTTGGCTCGGCTCAACCGACAATAACTGAGGAGGATCTGGCTTCACTGTTGCAGGAAAAGAGGGTTTAGGTTTATGATTGTCACAATACTACCGACCGAGGTACAGTGAAAAGCCTTTGCATGGCCTTTGATGGTGAAGCCAACATGTATTGATCTTCAGGCACCCTCCACCTTCAGTAAAAATAACTTGTCCCGCACATCTCCTCTAAACTTTACTCCATTACCTTAAAGCTATGCCCCCTAGTATTTGGCATCGGTGATCGTTTCGCTGAACTCCTCCGCTCAGTTTGCCTAAACCTCCCTGATCTCCCGGTTGCTCAGCACTTTAACTCCCCCTCCCATTCCCAATCTGACCTTTCTGTCCTGGGCCTCCTCCATTGCCAGAGTGAGGCCCAGCGCAAATTGGAGGAGCAGCCCCGCATATTTAGCTTGGGTAGTCTACACCCCAGCGGTATCAACATTGACTTCTCTAACTTCAAGCAGTCCTTGCTTCCCCTCTCTCTCCATCCCCTCCCCCTCCCCAGTTCTCCCACCCGTCTTACTGTCTCTGACTGCATTTTATCTCAGTCTGAAGAAGTGTCTTGACCCGAAATGTCACCCATTCCTTCTCTCCAGAGATGCTGCCTGTCCCGCTGAGTTACTCCAGCATTTTGTGTCCACCTTTGAGCTTGCACAGTGTCTGCTAGTATCCATTCACGGCCAACATCAGTTAATTGCAAAGTGTCTCACCGATATCGTCCACGTAAAAGGTTGTTTGAAGGCTCTGGTACGAAACACTGGTTACGGCCTCCACAATAAAGGTGATGGGATGGTATTCCTCTGCGTAAGGGGAGTAGTCATCCTCGGAAAAATTGAGGTGGTGCTCGGTGCCAGAGCTGGAGTAGTTTAAATGACTGTAGGAGCATTCCGACAGAACTCCGGAATTCCTGGGAATAGACAGGAAAGAAACAGGCCCGCTCAACAAAGTGAACACTTGGCAACAGCAGCAGTCCTCATTGAAACGTACAAAATAATGAAAGGCATAGAAACATAGAAAATAGGTGCAGGAGTAGGCCATTCGGCCCTTCAAGCCGGCACCGCCATTCAATGTGATCATGGCTGATCAACCACAATCAGTACCCCGTTCCTGCCTTCTCCCCATATCCCCTGATTCCGTTGGCACAGAGAGAGTGGATGTGGAGAGGATGTTTCCACTGGTGGGAGAGTCCAGGACCGGAGGTCACAGCCTCAGAATTAAAGGGCGCTCTTGTAGAAAGGAGGTGAGGAGGATCTTCTTTAGCCAGAGGGTAGTTAATCTGTGGAACTCATTGCCACAGAGTGCTGTGGAGGTTAAGACAGTGGATATTTTTAAGAGGTACCGAAAAGTGAAAAGCTTTTGTTGCGTGCTAACCAGCCAGCGGAAAGACAATACATGATTACAATTGAGCCTTCGACAGTGCACAGATACATGATAAAGGGAATTCTATGATACTACTGTTGGTGTGATTATAATGGATGAATGAATGAATTCTCACATGTGACAAGTCACAGTGATTTTCGTTGTTTCGCATATCCATACCCTAGTATCCCGTTTCACCTAAACCATTTAAAACACATTCCATTTGTGGTCCTCTTAGTCTTTTGATTATATTCATGTTTTATATAGAAAAATAAGCATAGGAATGGCACAGCGGGTCCGGCTGTAACTAGGGAGAAGGAACGGGAGACGTTTCGGGTCGAGACCCTTCTTCAGACTGAGAGTCAGGGGAGGGGGAAAATTAGAGATGTTAAAGGGTGAGGTGTGAAAACGAGAGATCAAAAGGGACGATGCTGAAGGAAAATATTGGATAGATCATTGTTAGTTAAGGTAGTTAAGGGGTGGAGAGAGAGGGAAAGCATGGGATACTTGAAGCTAGAGAAGTCAATATTCATACTGCTGGACAATAGGCTGCCCAAGCAAAATATGAGATGTTAATGGTCTCAGGGGTTACGGGGAGAAGGCAGGAGAATGAGTTGAGGAGGGAGAGATAGATCAGCCATGATTGAATGGCGGAGTAGACTTGATGGGCCGAATGGCCGGATTCTGCTCCTATCCCTTATGTTCCTCCAATATGCATTGGGCCTCACTCTGACAGTGGAGGAGGCCCAGGACAGAAAGGTCAGTGCGGGCATGGTGAGGGGGTGTTAATGTGTGTGGTACCAGACGCGGGAGCTGGCAATGAATTGTAAAGTTGCAGGGGTGGAGCGGATAGTGGTGTTGTGCGATAAAGCAACGCAAGATGACAACTCTTACCTTCTGCAGTACCTCACTTTGAAGAAGGCTGCGCCATGAGTTTGCCACGAACAGGTAATGAGCCCGGCGAATGTTCTTGTACTACATTGCACTGGGGAGGTCAAAGAGACACAAGCTGTTCACATCTGATAAATCCCAGCATAGATCTCCTTCCTGTTTACCATGTGCTTCAGGGAGATTTTTGATAAAGTTACGGAAACAGGCCCTTTGGCCGAGCGCCATGCCAAGCAAGACGCCACGTCGTTTTCAGTTTCGTTTGAAGATACAGACCCTTCAGCCCACCGAGTCCGCCCCATCAATCCATTCCAGAGCATTAACACTATCCTGCACGCACTAAGGGCAATCTTACATTTATACCAAGCCAATTAACCTACAAACCTGCACGTCTTTGGAGTGTGGGAGGAAACCGAAGATCTTGGAGAAAACCCACGCAGGTCACAGGGCGAACGTACAAACTCCATACAGACAGCGCCCGTAGTCGGGATCGAGCCCGAGACCCCAATCTAAGGTGCTGTGAGGCAGCAACTCTACCGCTGCGCCACTGTACTGCCACAATGGATGGCACAGTAGCGTAGCTGGTAGAGCCACTGCCTCACAGGTGCTGCCTGTACGGAGTTTGCACGTTCTCCCTGTGACCGCGTGGGTTTCGCTCCTGGTGCTCCGGTTTCCTCCCACATCCCAAAGACGCAGAGGGTTTGCAGGTTAATTGGCCCTAGGGTTAAAGTTGCAGGTTAAGGGTGTCAGGGGTTATGCGGAGAATGGGGTTGAGAGTGAAAGATAGGTCAGCCGTGATTGAATGACAGAGTAGACATTAGGCCTAATTCTGTTCCGAGAACGTATGAGCTTATCAACTTTGTAAATTGCATCCTCGTGTGTAGGGAGTGCACGAGAAAGTGGGATCACACGAGTGTGAATAGATGTATTGGCATTTATACCTCACGCTGCCACGGCAAGGACGGCCAGCAGCATAGTCAAGGACGGGTCGCACCCCGGCCACTCCCTCTTGTCCCCTCTCCCATCAGGTAAAATGTATAGAAGTGTGAAAACGCACACCTCCAAAATCAGGGACAGTTTCTTCCCAGCTGTTATCAGGCAACTGAATCATCCTACCACAACCAGCGAGCAGCGCTGAACTACGATCTAAATCTTTGGTGACCCTCGGACTATCCTTGATCGGACTTTGCTGGCTTTACCTTGCACTAAACGTAATTCCCTTATCATGTTTAGTTTAGTTTAGTTTAGCTTAGTTTAGGGATACGCCGCGCAAATAGGCTCTTCGGCCTACTGAGTCCACCCCGGCCAGCATTCCCCGCACATTAACACCATCCTACACACACGTACTAGGGACAATTTACACTTATACCAAGTGTACAAACCCAAGCCAATTAACCTGCAAATCTGTACGTCTTTACAGTGTGGGGGAAAACTGAAGATCTCGGAGTAAATCCATGCAGATTTGCCACGGGGAGAACCCACGGGGAGAACACGCAAACTCTGTACCGACAGCACCCGCAGTCGGGGTCACTGTACCTCGGTACACAATTAACTAAACTGAACTGAACGGGGTGATCGATGGTCAGCATGGAGTCGATGGACCGAAGGGCCTGTTTCCATGCTGTTTGTATAAACTAAAATCAACCACCAGTTCTCTAGAACTAGTACTCTGAACAACAGTAACCACAGACTTAGTCAGCAACAGCCACTGTGGATATTGTGTAAGGTTGCACTCTGTACTTCAGTTTGCTATTAAGTTTTGGTTCCTAATATGACTGATAACACATTGTATATACTGTAGTTAATTGTGTATTTATTTGACATTCAGTTGCTCTGTTGTGTCCGTAAAGAGACAGAAAGTAAGAATTTCAACGTGCCTTTGACAATCAAATACTCATGACTCTTTGGTGATTATATGGAAGGCTAAAGAATGATATGCTTGCTTTCACAGGTGGGGGCGTTGAGCATAAGACTCAGGAAGTCATGATGCATCTTTATAGGACGTTGGTTTGGCCGCATTTGGAGGTTTGCGTGCAGTTCTGGTCACCCCAGTACAGGAAGGATGTGGAGGCTTTGGGAAAGGGTGCAGAGGAGGTTTACCAGAATGATGACTGGATCAGGGGGTATTAGCTATTGGAAGGTGTCAGAAGACTGGACGGGCTTTGATTGTTTTCTCTGGAACGCAGGAGGCTGAGGGGAGAGTTGACAGGAGAGGATGTTTCCACTAGCATCAAATGAGCAGGCAACAGAGGCAGGCACAGGCCCAATGAAGGGCCGAATGGCCTCCTCCTGCACCTATTTTCTATGTTTCTATGTTTCTATATTAGTGGGAGAGTCTGGGACCAGAATTAGACGTTCTTTTGAGGAGAAATTTCTTTAGAGTGTGGTGAATCTGTGGAATTCTTTGCCACAGGAGGCGGTGGTGGCCGTGTCAGTGGATATATGTAAGGCAGAGATATGCCTAAGAAGGAACTGCAGATGCTGGTTTAAACCGAAGATAGACACAAAAAGCTGGAGTAACTCAGCAGGACAGGCAGCATCTCTGTAGAGAAGGAATGGGTGACGTTTCGGGTCGAGGCCCTTCTTTAAGGCAGAGATAGACCCATTCTTGATTAGTACAGCTGTCAGGGGTTATGGGGAGACGGCAGGAGAGATAGGTCAGCCATGATTGAACGGTGGAGTAGACTTGATGGGCCAAATGGTCTAATTCTGCTCCTATCACGTATGATCTTATGAGACAAAATTATGAGAGGAATAATTAGGATAGACAGTGAGAACATTCCTCCCAGTGTGGAAATGTCCAATGCCAGTGGGTCGAACTACAAGGTGAGAAGGAGGAAGTTTAATGGACATGTGCAGGGTTAGCTTTTAACACAGAGGGTGGTGGGGGCCTGGAACACATTGCCAGGGGTGGTGGTGGAGGCAGATACAATAGTGACTTTTAAGAAGCTTTTGGATAGGCACATGGAAATGCAGGCAATAGAAGGACATGGATCATGTACAGGCAGATGAGAAGAGTTTAACATGGCATCATGTTCAGCACAAAAACATTGTGGGTTGAAAGGCCTGTTCCTGTGGTGTACAGTTTTATGTTCTATAGGTTCATGTGATAGCAGTAGAATTAGGCCATTCGGCCCATTGAGTCTACTACGCCATTCGATCATGGCTGATCTATCTTTCCCTCTCAACTCCATTCTCCTGCCTCCTCCACATAACCCCTGACACCTGCACTAATCAAGAATCCATATATCTCTGCCTTAAAAATATCCAATGATTTGGCCTCCACAGCCGTCTGTGGCAATTAATTCCACAGATTCATCACCCACTAACTATAGAAATTGCTCCTCATCTCCTTTCTAAAGGTACACTCTTTTATTCTGAGGCTGTGGTCCTAGACTCTCCCACTCCTCTCTACATCCGCTCTATCTAACAACCTGTCCACATCTACTCTGTTTTAAACTTTGCCCCTCCTACCTTTACATGACCTCTAATCCATGACACTTCAAGCCGGGGGAAAGACTTCATTGTACCAAATAGTGAAAGACTTGGATAGAGTGGATGTGGAGAGGATGTTTCCACCCGTGGGAGCGTATAGGGCTAGAGGTCATAGCCTCAGAATTGAAGGAAGGAGACTAGGAAGAATTTCTTTAGAGGGTGGTGAATTTGTGGAATTATTTGCCACAGAAGGCTGTGGAGGCCAAGTCTTTTGGTCTTGGGCAGAGCTGTCCCCACACCAAGCTGTGATGCATCCTGATGGTAAACATTCAGTGGTGCGCCAGGTTTGTCAAAGCTACAGGTGACTTCCTCAATCTTCTCAGTCAAGTAGAGGTGTTGGTTAAAGCACACCAACGCCTCTACTTCCTAAGAAGGCGGAGGAAGTTTGGCATGTCGCCAGCTATCCTCACCAACGTCTACAGATGCGCCATAGACAGCATTTTATCGGGATGCATCACAGCACGGTTGCGGTGGAGACTGCAACCTTCACGTGGTCCGCCCTGTTTCGACTAATGCAATCAACTCGATGTGCACAAATAGAACAAGTTGTCCAACAACTTTAGGCTGTGCACACCACACAAAAGAAGAAGAAGACAGCACGGTTTGGGAACAGCTTCATCCAGGACCGCAAGAAATTGCGGCGAATTGTAGACGCTGCCCAGACCATCACACAAACCAACGTCCCCTCCATTGACTCCATTTATACCTCACGTTGCTTCAGCAAGGCCAGCAACATATTCAAGGATGAGTCGCACCCCAGCCACTCCCTCTTCTCCCCTCTCCCATCGGGTAAAATGTATAGAAGTGTGAAAATGCACATCTCCAGATTCAGGGACAGTTTCTTCCCAGCTGTTATCAGGCAACTGAATCATCCTACCACAACCAGAGAGCAGTGCTGAACTACTATCTACCACTTTGATGACCTTTGGACTATCCTTGATCGGACTTTACTGGCTTTACCTTGCACTAAACGTTCTCCCTTTATCATGTATGTATACACGGGAAATGGCTTGATTGTAATCATGTATTGTTGTTCCGCTGACTGGTTAGCACGCAACAAAAGCTTTTCACTGTAACGTGACACTAAACTGAACAAAACTGAAACTGAAACTGAATCTGACACTTGCATGTGTAGGAAGGAACTGCAGATATTGGTTTAAACTGAAGATAGACACAAAATGCTGGAGTAACTCAGCGGGACAAGCAGCATCTCTGGAGAGAAGGAATGGGTGATGTCTCGGGTTGAGACCCTAATTCAAGCTGAAGAAGGGAAAACATGCAAATGGTCCCAATGTTGGGCGAATCCAGAACCAGGAGCAACAGTCTTAGAATAAAAGGGAGTCCATTTAAGACTGAGGTGAGAAAAAACGTTTTCACCCAGAGAGTTGTGGATTTGTGGAATTCTCTGCCACAGAGGGCAGTGGAGGCCAAGTCACTGGATGGATTTAAGAGAGAGTTAGATAGAGCTCAAGGGGCAAGTGGAATCAAGGGATATGGGGAGAAGGCAGGCACGGGTTATTAACCATATAACCATATAACAATTACAGCACGGAAACAGGCCTTCTCGGCCCTTCCAGTCCATGCTGACCATTTATTTTCCCCTAGTCCCATCTACCTGCACTCAGACCATACCCCTCCATTCCCTTCCTGTCCATATACCTAGCCACTTTACTTTTAAATGTTAAAATCAATCCTGCCTCCACCACTTCTGCTGGACGATCATTCCACACAGCCACCACTCTCTGAGTAAAGAAGTTCCCCCTCATGTTACCCCTAAACTTCTGTCCCTTAATTCTCATGTCATGCCCTCTTGTTTGAATCTTCCCTACCCTCAATGGGAAAAGCTTATCCACGTCAACTCTGTCTATCCCTTTCATCATTTTAGAGTGTGGGGGGAATATTCTATGTTTCTATGTTTCTATGTCACCCTTCCTTCTCTCCAGAGATGCTGCCGGTCCCTCCAGCATGAGTTACTCCAGCATTTTGTGTCTGTCTGCGGCTGAGACTTGCATGGTTTCCCAACTGTGGCTCACCTTGCTTGGACTGAAAGATGGGCGACTGGTCTTCCTCGCTGATCACCAGGTAGGTGTGCTTCACCAAGCTGCCGTTCTGCCAGCAGGTGTAGTTGCCGGCCTCGGGCTGGTCCACGTTCTCCAGGACGAGGTACCCGGACGTCAGCAGTGTCTCACCATCCATCTTCCAGCTGACGGTCATGTCCGAAGACCCTTTGCAGTCGACACTGAAGTCCCTCGTCCGTTTGACTACGCTCACTGCAATCACAGAGATAAGAGTCAGCTAAGTATCCAGCACGGTGGCGCAGCAGTAGAGTTGCTGCCTCACAGCGCCAGAGACCCGGGTTCAACCCTGACTACTGGTGCTGTCTGTACGGAGTTTGTACGATCCCCGGGATTTTCCCCGGGATTTCCGATGTCCTCCCACACTCTAAAGACGTGCATGTTTGCAGGTTAATTGCCTTTGGTAAAATTGTAAATTGTCCCCAGTGTGTGTGTAGGATAGTGATAGTGTTCGGGGCGATCGCTGGTCGGCGTGGACTCGGTGGGCCGACGTGCCCGTTACTGCGCTGCTTCTCTAAGCTAACCCAAACTAAAGTGACTCAAATGTGTAGGAAGGAACTGCAGATGCTGGTTTACACCAAAGTTAGACACAAAATGCTGGAGTAACTCAGAGGGTCAGGCATCATCTCTGAAGAAAAGGAATAGGTGGCATTTTGGGTCGAGACCCTTCTTCAGACGGGTTCATATTCTTGCCTCGTGTAGCTGAAGACTGCGCTTTCTAGCCCCACTCCGGAGACCCTGCTACAGCGCCAGAGGTTCGATCCTGACTCCAGGTGCTGTCTGTACGGAGTTTGTACGTTCTCCCCGTGACTGCCTGCGTGGATTTTCTCCGGGTGCTCCAGACTCCCCCCACACTCCAAATACATACAGGTTTGTGGGTTATTTGGCTTCGGTAAATTGTAAATTATCCCTGGTGTGTGTAGGATAGTGCTGGTGTACGGACGGGGTGATCGCTAGTCGGCATGATCTTGGTGGGCCGAAGGGCCTGTTTCCACACTGTATCTCTGAAGTCTAAAGTCTAAAGTAGAATTAAAATTTAATTCATTGAAAGATATAGAATGGAAACGGCCCTTCGGCCCATTGGGTCCACGCCGACCATCGATCGCCCATTCACATAAGTTCTATGTTATCCCACTTTCCTATTCACTCCCTGCACACGGGGGTCAATTTACGGAGGCCAATTAACCTGCAAACCTGCACGTCGTTGGGATCTGGGAGGAAGCGAGCGCACCGGGAGGCAACGCGCACGATCGCAAGGAAAACAAGCAAACTCCACACAGACATTACCCGAGGTCAGGATCGAACCTGGGTCTCTGGCTCAGTGAGGTGGCACCTCCACCATAAAAAGTTCCAGGCTGCTGGTGTCAAAGCCGTGGACTCCTCAGATTTGCGGTACTTCAGTGAGGTGATGTGGGAGACACTGTCTGCCCCTCACGAAGATGTGATGGATCCCTTAGTACAATGTAACGTTATGGGAAGGTTTCTAAATGGACGGGAGAATGGAATTTATTGTTAAACTCTGGGCTGGCAGACACTCGATGGGCCAATTGGCCTCCTATATCATAAAGTCATCAGGTCACAGGTGATAGGTGTACAATTAGGCCATTCGGCCCATGAAGCCTACTCCACCATTTAATCATGGCTGATCTATCTCTCCCTCCCAACCCCATTCTCCTGTCTTCTCCCCATAACCTCTGACACCCGTACTAATCAAGAATCTATCTATCTCTGCCTTACAAAATATCCTCTGACTAGTCCTCCACAGCCTTCTGTGGCAAAGAATTCCACAGATTCCAAAGAAATTCCTCCTCATCTCCTTCCTAAAAAAAACATCCTTTACTTCTGAGGCTGTGACCTCCAGTCATAGACTTTCCCACTAGTGGAAACAACTTCTCCACGTCCACTTTATCCAAGCTTTGCTCTTCTGGCTGGCATAGAGAGGTACAGCATAGAAGCAGGCCCTTTGGCCCATCAAATCCATACTGACCATCAGGCTGAGAGGGTTGATCCAACTTAGTGTAGAAGATGAATTTACAATTTACCTAAGTCAATTGACCTAAAAACCTGCATTCTTTAGTGTGACAGGTCTATATTTCAGACTTTAGAAATACAGCAGGGAAAAGCCCCTTTGGCCCATCGAGTCCACACCAACCAGTGAAACATTCGCAGGTCACGGGGAGAACGTGCAAACTCTGTACTGACAGTATCCGTAGTCAGAATGTGACCCGGGTCACTGGCGCTGTAAGGCAGCAATTCTACCGCTGTGTCACCTAGTTGGTGAGAGGATGGTGATTGAAGATAGAAGATGCATTTTCATGTGATTGAAAGATGTATCTTCAGTTGAGAGGGGAATCTGCTGTCTCTGGAGCTCGAGGGGGATTTTACTGGAATTGAAACATCTTTACGTCAAGTCACGTGCAAGCTTACAAAAACCAAGAAAGTTATTTAGTCAGAGGGTAGTTAATCTGTGGAACCCATTGCCCCAGGAGGCTGTGGAGGCCAAGTCAGTGGATATTTTTAAGGCAGAGATAGACAGATTTATGATTAGAACGGGTGTCAAGGGTTATGGGGAGAAGGCAGGAAAATTGGATTATGAGGCAGAGATCAGCCACGATTGAATGGCAGAATGGACTCGATGGGCCGAAAGGCCCAATTCTATTCCCATAACTTGTGAACTTGTAAACTTGTTGTGGGAGTGGCCACACTCCAAGGACGTACATGCTTGTTGGTTAATTGGCTTGGTAAAATTGTAAATTGTCCCTAGTGTGCGTAGGATAGTGTTAATATGTGGGGGTCGCTGGTCTCTGACATCATGTTCGGCGCAGTCATTGTGGGCCGAAGGGCCTGCCCTTGTGTTGTACTGTAACTGGGAACTGTAACTGGACGGCATGGTGGCACAGCGTTAGGGCTACTGCCCACCAGCACTGACAGTGCCGGAGACCTGGGTTTGACACGGGCCACCGGAAATTGGAGGAGCAGCACCTCGTATTCCGCTTGGGCAGTCTGCACCCTAGCGGCATAAACATTGACTTCTCCAATTTCCGGTAGCCCTTGCTGTCTCCTCCCCTTCTCAGCTCTCCCTCAGTCCTCGGGCTCCTCCTCTTCCTTTCTTCTCCCCGCCCCCCACCCTACAGCAGTCTGATGAAGTGTTTCGGCAACAAAATGTTGCCTATTTCCTTCGCTCCACTGATGCTGCTGCAGCCGCTGAGTTTTTTCCAACACTTTGGTCTACCCTGGGTTTGACCCTGTCTACGGGTGCTTGTCTGTCCGGAGTTTGTACGTTCTCCCCGTGACCTGCGTGAGTTTTCCCCAAGATCTTCAGTTTCCACCCACACTCACAATAGGTTAATTGGCTTGGTATAAATGTTTTTAAAAAATTGTTAATGTAACATTGTCCCGGGTATATGTCGAGTAGTGTTAATGTGCGTAATTCACAGGTCGGTGCGGACTCGGTGGGCCGAAGGGTCTGTTTCCACACTGTATCTGAACTAGAGAGCGGTCCCGACCTCTGTCCCGCCCTCTGTCCCGCCCTCTGTCCCGCCCTCACCTTGGACGTCACTGTTAGTATCCTTTTATTATCACCGCTTCCACAGCCAACAAAGGACCATTGTGAGCTCCACCTTTCTTTGGTCAAGGGTCAGGAAGCGAGCGGGCAAGATCATCTCTGACCCCTCTCACCCTGGCCACAAACTCTTTGAATCACTTCCCTCTGGAAGGCGACTCCGGACTGTCAAAGCTTCCACAGCCAGACATAAAAACAGTTTTTTTCCATGAATAGTAGCCAAAAATCTCTAGACTCCTTTTGCTCTGGTATTTTATTTAATTCACATATTTAATCAATAATGTTTTATTATTAATGTTTAATGTTTTATGTGTCATTCCTAACTGTCACTGTATGCTATGTTGTCACTTGCGGGCGGAGCACCAAGGCAAATTCCTTGTATGTGAATACTTGGCCAATAAACTTATTCATTCATTCAATTTCCCTCCAGGGATGAATAAAGTTCTATCGTATTGTATCGTAATTCATGGCCTAATTCTGCTCCTATCACTTATGAACTGGTTGAAGGACGGAGGCCAAGGCACTTACGATTCTCCGGGTATCTGTCCAGTGCGGAGTATCGGCCCAACAGAGCGATGGAAATGAGAAGACGAAGCAGTAAACAACACATCTAGAGGAGAGTAAGAGACAGAGACATTAACATCCTTTATTTCCACAGCAGTGCACAGTTTATGTTCACAGTGGCGCAGCGGTGGAGTTGCTGCCTTACAGCGCCAGAGACCCCGGTTCCATCCTTACTACGGTACTGTCTGTACAGTGTCTGTACGTTCTCCCCATGACATGCGTGGGTTTTCTCCGGGCCCTCTGGTTTCCTCCTACACTCCAAAGGCATGTAGGCTAATTGGCTTCAGTAAAATTGTAAATTGGCCCTTGTGTGTAGGATAGTGTTAGCGTAGGGGGTGATCGCTGGTCGGCGCGGACCCGGTGGGCCGAAGGGCCTGTTTCCGCGCTGTATCTCTAAAGTCAAAAGCTTTCATCACTATTCACCCCAACAACTCTCACCAACATCTAGAGATGCGCGCGGTAGCATAATCACGGATGAGTCTCACCCCGGTCACTCCCTCTTCTTTAAATCTTTGTCTAAATGTGTCTTAAACGTTGTGATATTATCGGCATCAGCTACTTCCTCCGGCAGCTCATCCCATGCCCTTTCCATCCTTTGTGTCAAAAAGTTGCCCCTCATGATCCTATTTTTCCCACCTCTGCTTAAAGCTTACAATGTCATGTACGACAGTGATCGCAAGCTCTACTGAAGTGTGGATGGCCATCAGCTCGCTAGGAGCTCATCCGCCCTTTGCCAGGTCTTGATTTTGGTCCTGCTGGGGGTCCACACCTGGCAAACCAGGTGGGGGAGACGGTTTAGTACGCGACTATCCGACCATGGAGCGGGTAGCACGGGATTACATGGTACCCGCGGCGGGGGAACTCCCCCTGACCTGACCATCTGAAACCAGCACCACTGCGTCGGAAATGTTTTCAACGATTTAATAATAATAATGCTTAAACCTATGTCCTCATGGCTTTCGATTTCCCAACTCTGGGTAAAAGACTGTGCATTCACCCAATCTATTCTATGATCTTGTATACGTTGAGAATTGTGAAGCTAGAGGAGGGAATGCAGGTGACAGGTGGATACAGGTGGGGGAGGAGGGGGGCGGTGAATGGGTGAAGTTAGGCAAGAGATGAAAATCCTTTGTCCACCCAGGAGACTGAAGTAGGCCAGATCTGGGTGACACAATGAGTGGTCCTCTGGTGTAGAGGTGCAGGGTGGGGACTGGTGCTCCAGTTTCCTCCCACACTCCAAAGACTTGCAGGTTTGTAGCGTAATTGGTTTCTGTAAAATTGTCCCCGGTGTTCAGGATGGGACTAGTGTATGGGTGATTGTTGGTTGTTGATTGCTCGTGTGGACTCAAAGGGCTGAGGTGCCGGTTTCCATGCTGTATCTGTAATCTAATCTAAACTAAACTGAACCAAACTACACTCCAAAGACACACAGGTTTGAAGAAGGGTCTTGATCCAAAACGTCCCCAATTCCTTCGCTCCAGAGATGCTGCCTCACCCGTTGAGTTTCTCCAGCATTTTGTGTCTACCTTTGATTTTACCAGCATCTGCAGTTATTTCTTAAACATAAAGGTTTGTAGATTAATTGGCTTGGTTTAAATGTAAAATTATCCCTAGTGTGTGTAGGATAGTGTTAATGAGCGGGGATCGCTGGTCGGCGCGGACCATGTGGAGCTGTTTTGGCGCTCTATCTCTAATCTAAACTAAATTAAAGTAAACTAAACTGAATATGGAGTCAAAACACATTGTCTTGTACAACACAGTCATGTTCTTTTATGCATTTAATCTTTCCTTACATGTCGTTTTTGGACAATAAGGTCATTTCAAGACCTCGAGAGTGTTTAGATTCATAAATAGCCCGGGCAGTGGGCAAATACAAATTTCTGTCGTAAGAGCAGGGTCAAGAATCAGAGTTTGGACATATGAGAAAGAGAGACTTATGATAGTCAACAATAACTCCAGCCTCCCAGCCTGCCTTGATCCACTGCAGGTAGACACAAAAAACCTGGAGTAACTCAGCGGGTCAGGCAGCATCTCTGGACAGTAGACAATCGACAATAGGTGCAGGACTAGGCCATTCGGCCCTTCGAGCCAGCACCGCCATTCAATGTGATCATGGCTGATCATCCACAATCAGTACCCCGTTCCTGCCTTCGCCCCATATCCCTCGACTCCGCCATCTCTAAGAGCTCTATCTAACTCTCTCTTGAAAGCATCCAGAGAACCGGCCTCCACTGCCTTCTGAGGCAGAGAATTCCACAGATTCATAACTCTCTGAGTGAAAAGGTTTCCCTCATCTCCGTTCTAAATGGCCTACCCCTTATTTTTAAACTGTGGCCCCTGGTTCTGGACTCCCCCAACATCGGGATCATGTTTCCTGCCTCTAGCGTGTCGAAACTCTTAATAATCTTATATGTTTCAATAAGATCCACTCTCGTCCTTCTAAATTCCAGTGCATACAAGCCCAGCAGCTCCATTCTTTCCATATGACAGTCCAGCCATCCCGGGAATTAATCTCGTGAACCTACGCTGCACTCCCTCAATAGCAAGAATGTCCTTCCTGAAACTTGGAGACTGAAACTGGGCACAATACTCCAGGTGTGGTCTCACTAGGGACAACTAGTCCAACTGCAGAAGGACCTCTTTGCTCCTATACTCAACTCCTCTTGTTATGAAGGCCAGCATGCCATTCGCTGTCTTCACTGATGTTTCGGGTCGGGACCCTTCTTCAGACTTCTGAATCTTCTTAAGTGTGTCTTATTCTTCAGAGATGCTGCCTGACCCACTAAGACACCCCAACATTTTGTGTCTACCTTCGGGGTAAACCGGCATCTGCAGTTGCTTGAGTCTGAAGAAGGGTCTCATCCCGAAACGACACCCATTCCTTCTCTCCAGAGATGCTGCCTGTCTCGCTGAATTACTCCAGCATTTTGTGTCTATCTTCGGGTGGAAACCAGCACCTGCAGTTCCTTCCTACACTACACTTGCCTGTGGTGATAACCGTCCATCCTTATCATCGAACGGGTGAAAGCGCTTCACGGACGTTAAAGTACCTCTGAAACGTAGTCACAACTGCATTGCAGGCAAATAGATATAGATTCAGACTCAGATTCACATTTATTGTCACATGCACCAATTAAGGTACAGTGATATTCGAGAGGACCATATACAGCTACCTCCCACACACAAGCAGAGAATGACTTGTCAACTGGGGAAATTTGGCCACAATCTCAGTGGAGCAGCACAAGTCCCCGAGATATTATGTTCTCATCTCTGGAATTGAGAATTAATTTGCAACATTCTGCATAGATTTGAACTACATGATTCCGAGCAATTTTGGACCCCCTTCCTAAGGAAGGATGTGGTGGTGCCGGAGAGGGTTCAGAGAAGGTTCACAAAAATGATCCCAGGAATAAGTGGGTTAACATCTGATGAGCGTTTGACGGCCAAGGGCCTGTACTCGCTGGAGTTTAGAAGGATGAGGGGGGGACATCTTTGTAACTTACCGAATAGTGAAAGGCTTGGATAGCATGGATGTGGAGAGGATGTTTCCACTAGTGGGAGAGTCTAGGACCAGAGGTCAGAGCCTCAGAGTTTAAGGATGCACCTTTAGGAAGGAGATGAGGACGATTTGTTTCATCAAAGTGTGGTGTATCTGTGAAATTCTTTGCCGCAGAAGGCTGTGGAGGCCATCAACTAATATTTTGAAGGCAGGGATAGATAGATTTTTGATTAGTACGAGTGTCAGAGGTTATGGGGAGAAGGCAGGAGAATGGAGTTAGGAGGTAGAGATAGATAAGCCACGATTAAATGGTGGAGTAACTTGATGAGCAGAATGGCCTAATTCTGCTGCTCTCACTTATGAACTTATGATTTATAAATATATAAAATGTAGATATATAGATTTTAGAGATACAGTGCGGGAACAGGTCCTTCGGTCCACCTAGTCCGCGCCGACCAGCGATCACCATGTACACTAACACTATCCTACACACTCGCGACAATTAACTCTTTTACCGAAGCCAATGAACCTACAAACCTGCACGTCTTTGTCTGGTTTGTGGAAACTGGAATACAGGGTGAAAACCCGTGCGGTTACAGGACGAGGGTACAAACTCTGTATAGACAGCACCCGTAGTCAGGATTGAAAACGGCTCCCTGGCATTGTTCATTAGTGAGGTCTGCTCCGCCTTTCAATCTTAGTTGATCTATCTTCCCCTCTCAACTCCATTCTCCTCGCGTCTACCAACACCTAACCCCTGACACCCGTACTCATCACGGTGGCGCAGCGGTAGAGGTACGAACCCAGAGATCTGGGTACGATCCTGGCCACGGCTGCTGGCTGTACGGAGTTTGCACGTTCTCCCCCTGACCTGCAAGGGTTTTTCACTGAGATCTTCGGTTTCCTCCCACACTCCAAATACGTGCAGGTTTGTCGGTTTATTGCCTTGGTATAAATGTAAAATTGTCCCTAGTGTGTGTTAATGTGCGGGGATCGCTGGTCGGTGTGGACTCAGTGGGCTGAAGGGCCTGTTTTCGCATTGTATATGTAATCTATACTTAACTAAGCTAAACTAAACATTAAATTCTCTAATTTTAGGAAACTACATAACCTCTGCCTTGTTCCCCTGCCCCTCTTTCTTTGCCCCCCACCCCCCCTTACCCTGTACCACACCCAGACCAACATCTATTTCTCCCCTCCCCCCAACTCACATTCCTTCCTCTGGCTTCACTATTTGAAACTCTTTAATCCTTTTGTCTCGCACTTTCTCACTCGTCATCTCTCACCTGTACCCACCTACTGCTTAGACACAAAAGGCTGGAGTAACTCAGCGGGTCTGGCAGCATCGCTGGAGAGAAGGAATGGGTGACATTTTGGGTCGCGACCTTTCATCTGACTCCTGATGACTAGTCCAGCAATCTGATGAAGGTGTCTGGAGCCGAAACATCACCTATTCCTTCTCTCCAGACCTGCCTGACCCACTGAGTTACTCCAGCACATTGTGTCTTTTGTGTTTGTAAACTAGCATCTGCAGTTCCTAGTTTTGTACTTAGAACAATGAGTCAAGTCAAGTCACTTTTATTTCTATAGCACATTTAAAAACCAACTCTCATTGGCCAAAGTGCTTTACATTGGTGGAGGTACTAACATTATACAACAGTGGTTCATAGATGAAGTACAGACATCACTACATACATGTAGCCCTCCCTCAGAGGACGTCAAGAAAGGCTTGGGAGTAAAGATGAGTTTTAAGTCTTGACTTAAAGGAGTCGATGGAGGGGGCAGTTCTGATGGGGAGAGGGACTCTGTTCCACAGTCTAGGAGCTGCAACCGCAAAGGCACGGTCGGTTGGTCGCCCCTGAGCTTATGCCTCGACCGCGGGATGTTCAGCAACCCCAAGTCGGCCGATCTGAGGGGCCTGGAGGTGGTGTGGTGGGTGAGCAGACTTTTGATGTAGGTGGGGGCGAGCCCGTTAAGGGCTTTGTAGACATAAAGGAGGATCTTGAAATTTATTCGGAACCGCACAGGGAGCCAGTGGAGAGAGGCCAGGATCGGGGTGATGAGGTCCCTTTTTCGGGTGCCCGTCAGGAGTCTCGCTGCGGCGTTTTGGACCAGTTGCAGGCGGGACGGGGAAGATTGGCTGATGCCAGTGTAGAGGGAGTTGCAGTAATCTAGGCGGGAGGAGATCAATGTGTGGATGATCTTTTCGAGGTCGTCAAATTGAAATTGTCAGGAATTGTTTTATTTTAGCTATTGTCCGAAGCTGGAAGAAGCTAGCTTTTACCACGGCATTGACTTGTTAGTCAAATTTCAATGAGAGGTGATCTCATTGAAACACTTCTTATGGGGCTTGAGAGATTAGATGCAGCAATGTGGCTTCTGCTGGCTGCAGGGTCGAATAACAGGAGACACCATCAAAAAATACAGGTCAACCATTCCAGATAGTCACATAAAGAAACGTTCAGGTTCATAAATCATAGGAGTAGAGTTAGGCCATTTGGCCCATCAAGTCTACTCCGCCATTCAATCATGGCTGGTCTACCTGTCTCTCAAAACCCCATTCTCCTGCCTTCTCCCCACAACCCCTGACTCCCGTACTATTCAAGAATCTATCAAAATCTGCTTTAAAAATTCCCAATGACATGGCCTCCACAGCCTTCAAGCCAATTAACCTACAAACCTGTACATCTTCGGAGAGTGGGAGGATACCGAAGATCTCGGAGAAAACCCTCGTGGAGAACGTACAAACTCCGTGCAGACAGCAATTAGGCTATTCGGCCCATCAAGTGTACTCCGCTATTCCAGCACGGCTGATCTATCTCTCCTTCCTAACCCCATTCTCCTGCCTTCTCCACATAACGTCTGACACCCGCACTAATCAAGAATCTATCTATCTCTGCCTTAACAATATCCACTGACCTGACCTCCACAGCCTTCTGCGGCAAGGAATTCCACAGATTCACCACCCTCTGACTAAAGAAATTTATCCTCATCTCCTTCCTACAAGAATGTCCTTTAATCCTGAGGCTAAGACCTCTAGTCCTAGACTCTCCCACTAGTGGAAACATCTTCTCCACATCTACTCTATCCAAGCCTTCCACTATTCTTCTAAACTCCAGCGAGCACAGGCCCATTGCCATCAAACGCTCTTGTAAACTTCCTCTGGACCCTCTCCAAAGCCAGCCCATTCTTCATTAGATATGGTGCCCAAAATTGCTCACAATATTCCAAATGCGGCCCGACCAGCGCCCTATAGAGCCTCAGCGTTACATCCCTGTTTTTGTACACCAGCTCTCTCAAAATAAATGCTAACATTGCGTTTGCTTTCATTATTACCGATTCGACTTGCAGATTAACTTTTTGGAAATGACGTCTTAGTTATTATGTTCTGGTACCTACAACAGCTGCATTCATGGTATGTATCGCGGGAATATATCTGTGTAGGAAGGAACTGCAGATACTAGTTTACACCGAAGGTAGACGCAAAGTGATGGAGTAACTCAGCGGGTCAGGCAGCATCTCTGGAGAGAAGGAATGGGTGACATTTTCAGGAGTCTGAAGAAGGGTCTCGACCCGAAATGTCACCTATTCCTTTTCTCCAGACATGCTTGCTGCCTGAGTCTGTAAGTTATTCCAGCTTTTTGTGTTTATCTCAGGAATATACTCCCGGTTCCTCGGTCCCCCAGTTTCGCCCACTGGTTTTGACGAATATTATGCAAAAGTATCATGGGCCCACGAGAGATCCACCAGAGTCAAGTTAATATATTTTGAGAGGCATAGTACACTCTAGAGAGCCTTCCTGACCTCACATCTGCTTCACTGGAGACCTTGGAACTATTTTGAATCAGACTTCATCGGACTTTATCTTGCACTAAACGTTATACCTTTTATCTATACTGCGGACAGCTCGATTATAATCATGTATAGTCTTTGTACTGGATAGAATGCAACGAAAAGCTTTTCACTCTACCTCGGTACATGTGACAATAGTAAATTAAACTAAACTAAATTAAATTGATTAATAATAAAGAAACACAAACATGTAAGGTCTCATTTGTCTCGCTGTAGAGCAGAAACATTTTACTGGATAGTGCGTTTGTGAGATTGAGGCCAACACCACCTTGTGCAGTTAGAATTTGACTTTTTAAGTTCAGAGATACAAAATATGGTTTTCATGATGCAGCCTTGTAAGACTTTGGTTAGGCCGCGTTTGGTGCTTGTGTTGAGTTCTTGTCACCTCATTACAGAAAAGATATGGAGGATTTGGAGAGGGTGTTTACCAGAATGCCACCTGGATTAGAGGGTTTCAGCTGTGGGGAGACGTTGGATAGACTTGGATTGTTTTCTCTGGAACGTCGGAGGTTGAGGGGTAACTTGATAGAAGTAAGTAATATTATGAGAGGCAGAGATAGGGTAGACAGTCAGAACCTTTTTCCACAGGGTGAAAATGTCCAACACCAGAGTGTATCACCATAAGGTGAGAGGGGGAATGTCTAATGGAGACGTGAGGGGCAAGTTATTTACACAGAGGATGGTGGGAGCCTGGAACACATTGCCAGGGGTGGTGGTGGAGGCAGATAAGACAGTGGCGTTTAAGAGATTTTTAGATGGGAATTTAGTGCAGGGAATAGTGGGATATGGATCATGTACAAGCAGATGAGATCTGTTCAACATGGTATTGCGATCGGCATTAACAGACAAGTGGTCAATAGCCTCAGAATTAAAGGATGTTCCTTTAGGAAGGAGATTAGGAGGAATTATTTTAGTGAGAAGGTGTTGAATCTGTGGAATTAATTCCCATGATCTCGAATAAATCATGGCAATCATGTGTGTATGTGTGAGTGTGTTTACAGCGAAGGCAGCGCCGGAGATCCGGGTTCAATCCCGACAATGGGTGCTGTCTGTATGGACTTTGTGCGTTCTCCCCGTGACCTGCGTGACTTTTCTCCGGGTGCTCCGGTTCCCTCCCACATTTCAAAGCCGTGCAGGTTTGTAGGTTGATTGGCTTTGGTAGAATTGTAAATTGTTCCCAGCGTGTGGTATAGTGTTAATGTGCGGGTCGGCGGGGACTCGACGGGCCAAAGGGCCTGTTTCCGCACTGTATCTCTAAACTAAACTAAATTCAGAGGATGTCAAAGGGAGTTCATTTTCACGACACCATACCGACTATGGCGTCCAAGCCAGGCGACTCAGGCCAGGCTGGCCTGGGGAGTGGATCAGCCGTCACCCATTACAATCACTCCACTCTTTGAACTCCCCACTCCATACTTTCCTTACTTTTAGTTAAGTTTAGTTTAGGAATACAGCGCGAAACAGGCCCTTCATCCCACTGAGTCAATAGACAATAGACAATAGGTGCAGGAGAAGGCCATTCGGCCCTTCGAGCCAGCACCGCCATTCAATGTGATCATGGCTGATCATCCCCAATCAGTACCCCGTTCCTCCTTTTTCCCCCATATCTCCTGACTCCGTAATCTTTAAGAGACCTATCTAGTTCTCTCTTCAAAGCATCCAGAGAACACCCTCCACCGCCTAACGGTCCCCACACACTAACACTGTCCTACACATACTTGGGACATTTATTTACATTTATAGCAAACTCAACTAACCCACAAACCTGCATGTATTTGGAGTGTGGGAGGAAACCGAAGATCTCGGAGAAAACCCACCAGGTCAGGGAGAGAACGTACAAACTCCGTACAGACAGCAGCGATCGTCAGGATCAAACCCGTGTCTCTGGCGCTGTAAGGCAGTATCTCTACCGCTGCGCCACCATGCTGCCATTACATTCTTCCATTGTTTCTTAAACTTAACTCAAACTCCAAGTGCCCTTGCCAACTTCCACTGATATAACGTACAAAGCACACTGTCAGTTAACATCACAACTTGTCTTGGGAACAGCTCTGCCCGTCTGCAAGGAACTGCAGAGAGTTGTGGATGTAGCCCAGTCCATCACGCGGACCGCACACCCACCGTTGACTCCATCCACATATCACAATGTCCAGCATTGCGACCATTTCTAGCAACCAACATAGCCAAAGACTTATCCCACCCTGGTCATTCCCTCTTCTCCCTGCTCCCTTCAAACAGAATGATACAAAAGCTTGGTAGCGCGCACCACCAGATTCAGGAACAACTTCTTCCATTCTGTTATCAGGCTTCTGAACCATCCTTCCATAAGCCAGGTAATAGCACCAACCTTTCCAGCTGACGTTGGACTTTGTCTCTGGAACTGGGTGGCAGCGGTTGAGTTGCTCCCTTACAACGCCAGACCCAGGTTCAACGATAGACAATAGACAAT
Organism: Raja brachyura; assembly: GCA_963514005.1. The sequence goes on from OY740781.1 coordinate 3,626,333, forward strand.
AGACAATAGGTGCAGGAGTAGGCCGTTCAACCCTTCGAGCCAGCACCGCCATTCAATGTGATCATGGCTGATCATCCACAATCAGTACCCCGTTCCTGCCTTCTCCCCATATCCCCCGACTCCGCTACCTTTAAGAGCCCTCTCTAGCTTTCTCTTGAAAGTATCCAGAGAACTGGCTTCCACCACCCTCGGAGGCAGAGAATTCCACACTCACAACTCTCTGTGTGAAAAAGTGTTTCCTCATCCATTCTAAATGACTTACTCCTTATTCTTAAACTGTGGCCCCTGGTTCTGGACTCCCCCAACATTTGGGAACATGTTTCCTGCCTCCAGCGTGTCCAAACCCTTAATAATCTTATATGTTTCAATAAGATCCCCTCTCATCCTTCTAAATTCCAGAGTGTACAAGCCCAGCCGCTCCATTAATCCAGACTACGGGTACAGACTGCACGGAGTTTGTACGTTCTCCCCATGACCTTTGTGGGTTTTCTCCGGGAAACTCCAAAGACGTACAGGTTTGTCGGCTAAAAATTGGCTTGGTAAAGTTGTAAATTGTTACTAGTGTGTAGAGAGTAGTGTTAAGGCACGGGCTGATCGAAGGGCGGCGCAGACTTGGTAGGGTGAAGGACCCATTTCTGAGCTGTGTCTCTAAACAGATCAAAAGTAAACTAAGCCAACCTGTTACGCTCCAATGCTGAGAACGAATATACAACACTCTGGCATTTTTATCTTTGCTCTATCTGTAGCACTTAGAGCTTAGCTTGATTGCGTCCAGATATAGTATTATCTGATTGAATTGGACAGCTCACAAACAGAAGCCTTTCACTGTAATAATTAATAATAACTATTACTTTATTGTCATTGCAGTGGTGCATACAACAAAATTCAAGCGCACTGTCTGAGCGGAGCTCAAATGTATAAGATTAAAAAAATAACAATAAAAAAAGGTGTGAAAAATAAAAATGATTCATACACTCGAATGCACATACTGGAACACACACACACACACACACAGATTCACACACGCATACACATTATGCCTCCTTACCAGAATTTAAGATATTGCAAACACAATGTGATTGTCAGCATATAAGATATTGCACAGAATGGTATTATAAAAATAACTATGATAAATGAACATATCAGTATAACTTGGTACACAAAAAGCTGGAGAAACTCAGCGGGTGCAGCAGCATCTAAGGAGCGAAGGAGATAGGCGACGTTTCGGGTCGAGACCCTTCATAACTTGGTATACGTGGTCATAACAATCCATGCCTAAAACTTACAAAACTTCAACAACAGTGACCTAACTTGTGATGTTGACTAATTAATGTTTAGGTTTTGTCTATAAAAAGAATCTGCAATATCTACAAGAAATTAAAATCACCATTTTGATCCATATGGCATTCAATTTGGGACTGAGATGAATTGATATTAATTCCCAAATAACGACAGTCTTCCCATTTCTAAAGTAATAATTAGGTTAGTATTGCAACGTTTGCTTCTTACGGCAAATTTCTTGCTATTGGCAAAAAAATCCCGCAATGAAAGAAATTAAAAAGAAATATAAAAAATATTTCTGTTTTTAACAGAACAAAGAGCTAAAAAAAGACACAGATAAAGTATTATTGCAACAAAACATAAATCCCAAATAAATTCCAATATAGTTACCATCCAAGACCAGTTCAGATAGTCCTGGGTTTGAAATTCAGTTCTACGTACCTTACTGCCTTTTTCTGTCCCTGCCAATAGAGTGATTTGGTCACATATACTAACCTTCTATTGACAGTGGATGGAGTTTTATACAGGATCACACCCCCTCATTTTACCAAATATGGATTGTGCCAATCCATGACTGAGAACTCTTGATTACACACAAAAAATTCTTCCATTTCTAAGAACCTTCGAAGGAGGAAAAAAATCAATTGAAAACCCCTCCGCCAGGTTGATGGTGACTCCCACAGCTCACCCATACAAATACACAGACGCTAACCAAATCAAGGAAAACAACTTCCTTCCTAACCTCTACCCTATTTATCAACTATTCCCCCCCCACCCACGATGCCACCGAGACTGAAAACTGAAACAAAATTGATTTCCAAGAGTGTTTTGTTGTCACATCTCGTGCCCAGAGTGGGGGAATCGAGGACCAGGGGACGTAGGTTCAAGTCAAGTCAAGTCAAGTTTATCCGTCACATACACATACGGGTTGGGCAGTGAAATGAAAAGTGGCCGTGCCTGCGGACTTTGTGCAAGAAACAAACAAACAAACAAACAACCAACAAACTACAAACAGAATCACATGATCTTTTCCCTAATAAAATATTGTGGGTGGTATTGTGGTCCAGTAACTGTAGTAGAGTTAGTCGCTGGTGAGATAGGAGTTTACGGGCCGAATGGCCTCTGGGAAGGAACTCCTTCTACTCCTCTCCGTTCTCACAGCATGGCAACGGAGGCGTTTGCCTGACCGTAAGGGCTGGAACAGTCCGTTGCAGGGGTGGAAGGGGCCTCCCATTATCTTGTTGGCTCTGGAGTTGCACCTCCTGATGTATAGTTCCTGCAGAGGGGCGAGAGAAGTCCCCATAGTGCGTTCGGCCAAACACACTACTCTCTGCAGAGCCTTCTTGTCCTGGGCAGAGCAATTCCCAAACCAGATTGTAATGTTTCCGGACAAGATGCTTTCCACAGCCGCAGAGTAGAAGCACTGGAGGATCCTCGGAGACACTCTGAATTTCCTCAGCTGCCTGAGGTGGTAAAGGCGCTGCCTTGCCTTACTCACGAGTGCTGCAGCGTGGGAAGGTGAAGGGGAAAAGATTTAATAGGAATCAGTGGGGTAACTTTTTCACACAGAGGGTGGTGAGTGTATGGAACGAGCTGCCAGAGGAGGTAGTTGAGGCTGGGACTGTCCCAATGTTTAAGAAACTGTTAGGCAGGTTCGTGGATCGGAGAAGTTTCGAGGGATATGGACCCAACGCAGGCAGGTGGAACTAGTGTAGCTGGGACATGTTGGCCATTGTGGGCAAGTTGGGCCGAAGGGCCTGTGACTCTATGACTATGACTATGTCCCAGAGAGAATAATGATTTTTTTACTCGCACCATCACAACAACAGCCAATCTAAAATGTTGTGGCCATTTCCTTGTGCACCATGGTGTCGCAGCAGTAGAGTTGCTGCCTCACAAAGCCGGAGACCCGGGATTGATCCTGACTACGGGTGCTGTCTGTACATTCTCCCCACGACCGAGTTGGTTCTCTCTGGGTGCTCCGGTTTTCCCCCCACATTCCAAAGACATACAGGTTTGTAGGTTAATTGGCTTCAGTAAAAATTGTAAATTGTCCCTAGTGTGTGGGATAGTGCTAGGGTATGGAGTGATCGTTGGTCGAAGCAGACTCGGTGGGCCGTAGCGCCTGTTTCTGCGCTGCATCTCTGAAGCACAAAGTTTAAAATAAAGACCTATCCTCTTTTGTTATCACATCGTAACCTTGGACCCAAGTCAATTACTCCCTACCTCTTATTGCATCGAGTTATTGAGTCATACAGCTTGGAAACAGGCCCTTCAGCCCATCTTGCCTACGCAAACCATGATGTCCCATTTACACTAGTCCTACCTGCCTGCATACTGCCCATAACCCTCTAAACATTTCCTATCCATGTACCTGGCCAAACATTTTTTTAATTGTTCTTATAGTACCGTGTGCTGCCTTTGGGATGAACATTTAATTCCGCCTTGGATTTGAATAGAGAAAGAATAGAGAAGGGAAAAATTTCACATCAGAGTTAGTTAGGAAGGAACCATGGAAGAGAAGGAAATGTGTTTATGAAACAGACCAATAAATTGTTGCGTTAAAGAAGGAACTGCAGATGCTGGAGAATCGAGGGTTACACAAAAAGCTGGAGAAACTCAGCGGGTGCAGCAGCATCTAAGGAGCGAAGGAGATAAAGAAGTCCAGTCTGAAGAAGGGTCTCGACCCGAAACGTCGCCTATCTCCTTCGCTCCTTAGATGCTGCTGCACCCGCTGAGTTTCTCCAGCTTTTTGTGTAACCAATAAATTGTTGCAACAGGTATTTAGAACTGCAATATTGATTGATTGAAAGATATGGAAATATGATAACATGGAGATAGGCCCTTTGGCCCACCAAATGCAGGCTAACCATTGATTACCCGTCCATATAAGTTCTATGTTATCCCACATTCACATCCACTCCCAACGCACTAGGGGTAATTTTACACAGGGCCAATTAACCTACAAACTCATGCAGCGAATGGCCTAATTCTGCTCCTATCACTTATGCTCTCATGATCTTCTAACGTCATATATCCCGAAATGGATCAATGAAATTCTTACTTGAGGCAGCACAACGGGTATTGATTAGCAAAAGGTGTCAAAGTTTCTGGGGAGAAAGCAGGAGAATGGGGCTGAGAGGGAAAGATAGATCGGCCATGATTGAATGGCAGAGTACACTCGATGGGCCAAATGGCCTAATTATGCTGCGGTGTCTTATGGTCTTAAAAGCATCTTTCCTCTATTACTCTCAGCCTTCCAACATTACGGTCGATTCGGAAAGATAGGTCGATTGGTTGACTTGGTCCACTTGTTCAGTTTGGCCACTGCCTGAAATTAGTATTGCAAGAATGTAACTTTGTTTAGTTTAGTTTATTATCGTCACTTGTACCGTGTACCGAGGTGCAGTGAAAAGATTCTTTGTTGTGTGCTGTCTAGTCAGCAAAAAGACTCAAACATGATTACAATCAAGAGGTCCACAGTGTACAGATACAGGATAACGTCCGATCAAAGATAGTTTGGAGGTATGTAAACATAGTACTCAGTAGGTACCATAATAAATAACAAGAAGTGTCTCGACCCAAAACGTCGCCCATTCCTTCTCTCCTGAGATGCTGCCTCACCCGTTGAGTTACTCCAGCATCATCTACAATAAATAACACCATGTACAATAAAAGTGAATAAAACAATATAGTGCGAAAATAAAAATAAAGCCAACAGTCCTGAATGCAATCAAGGCAGTTCATTGTTCATGTCCATAAGTAGTAGGAGCAGAATTAGGATATTTGGCCCATCAAGTCTACTCCACCATTCAATCATAGCTGATCTATCTCTCACTCCCAACCCCATTCTCCTGCCTTCTCCCCATAACCCCCGACACCCGTACTAATCAAGAATTTCCTCTGCCTTTAAATTAACCATTGAAATTAGTCACCCGCTGACTGAAGAATTTACTCCTCATCTCCTTTCTAAAGGTCCTTTTATTCTCAGGCTACGACCTCAATCAAGAATCTGTCAATCTCTGCCTTAAAAATATTTTTAAGGTAGTTTCGGAGTTTGGTTGAAGTTTATAGCATTCACCAATTTTCCAACATCAAGAAACAAAATAAGGAAATCTTAGATTTCTCAGGATATTCCAGGAACTTTGTGGCCATTAGATGCACAAAAGCTCTTGCCCAGCGTAAGGCGAATCGAGGACCAGAGGACGTAGGTTCAAGGTGAAAGGCAATGGTTTTAACAGGAATCTGAGGGGTAACGTTTTCACAAAAAGGGTGGAGGGTATGGAACAGGCTGCCAGAGGAGGTAGTTGAGGTTGGGGCTATCCCAACATTTAAGAAACAGCTAGACAGGTACATAAATAGGACATGTTTGGAGGGATATGTGCCAAACGCAGGCAGGTGGGACTAGTGTAGATGGGATATGTTGGCCGGTGTGGGCAAGTTGGGCCGAAGTGCCTGTTTCCATTCTGTATCACTCTATGACTCTATTAATGCATTTATGGAATTATATTAATTTATTAGGAAACAATCTCTCACACATAAGAAATGGAAATTCACATTAATTCCACATGGTCACCGGGAGAACATGCAAACTCCGCACAAACATCTGAGGTTAGGATTGAACCTGGGACTCTTTCAGCTCTTTAGAGTTTAGTTTTGTTTTTGGTGACATTTAGACTTTAGACTTTACAGTGTGGAAACAGGCACTACGGCCCACTGAGTCCGTGCCGACCAGCGATCACCCATATACTAGTGTTCAAGAAAGAACTACAGATGCTGCAAAATCGAAGGTAGACAAAAATGCCGGAGGAACTCAGCGGGTGAGGCAGCATCCATGGAGAGAAGGAATAGGATAAGGGTCTCGTCCTGAAAAGTCGCCGATTCCATTTTTCCATAGATGCTGCCTCACGCGCTGAGTTCCTCCAACATTTTTGTCTACCCGTACACTAGTTTTATGTTATCCACTCTCGCATCCTACACACTGGGGACAAAAACTTACAGAAACCAATTAACCTACAAACCCGCACGTCCTTGGAGCGTTGGAGGAAACCGGAGCGCCACAGGGCGATCACGGGGAGAACGAGCAAACTCAGGCACACTGCACCCGAGGTCAGGATTGAACCCGGGTCTCTGTCACCGTGACCCAGCAGCTCTACTGGTGCGCCTTAAATTCTTGGAAGAGTGTCTCCTAACCTTTCAGACACTCCTGATACCTCCCATGTGATATCTCTCAATGAAACTGGAGGATTAGCAGATCAAAATGTGACTCACTGCGGAAGTAATATTTTCCTCCTCGCTATTTTGAGGAAGAAGCAGAGTGCCGCCCTCAACCACCCAGTGATGTCCAATCATTTTGCCCATGTTCGCATCTTTCACGTGTAGGCAACCATTTTGCCAATCCAGATCTACGCCAGCTGACATATTAAGCCTATTACCCACTGGTTTTCACCGCGGTATTGGTATTTTGGCCTTCATCAGAGAGCATATTGAGTACAGATCCATCATAACATCATGCTATCAAAAGATCATAAGATCCTAAGTGATAGGAGTAGAATTAGGCCATTCAGCCCATCATCTAATCCACCATTCTATCATGGCTGATCTACCTCTCCCTCCTCACCCCATAACTGCCTTCTCCCCATAACCTCTGACACCCGTACTAATCAAGAATCTATCTATCTCTGCCTTAAATATATCCACTGACTTGGCCTCCACAGCCTTCGGTGGCAAAGAATTCCACAGATTCACCACCCTCTGACAAAATAAATTTCACCTCCTGCCTAAAAGAACGTCCTTTAATTATGAGGCTATGACCTCTAGTCCTAGACACTCCCACGAGTGGAAACATCCTCTCCACATCCACTCTATCCAAGCCTTTCACTTTTCGGTAAGTTTCAATGAGGTCCTCTCTCATTTTACTAAACGCTCATCATAGGTTAACCTAACCATTGCTGCGATCATTCTCGTAAACCTCCTCTGGAACCTCTCATAGAAACATAGAAACATAGAAATTAGGTTCAGGAGTAGGCCATTCGACCCTTCGAGCCTGCACCGCCATTCAATATGATCATAGCTGATCATCCAACTCACTATCCTGTACCTGCCTTCTCTCCATACCCTCCGATCCCCTTAGCCACAAGGGCCACATCTAACTCCCTCTTAAATATAGCCAATGAACTGGCCTCAACTACCCTCTGTGGCAGAGAGTTCCAGAGACCCACCACTCTCTGTGTGAAAAAAGTCCTTCTCATCTCGGTCCTAAAGGATTTCCCCTTATCCTTAAGCTGTGACCCCTTGTCCTGGACCTCCCCAACATCGGGAACAATCTTCCTGCATCTAGCCTGTCTAACCCCTTAAGAATTTTGTAAGTTTCTATAAGATCCCCTCTCAATCTCCTAAATTCTAGAGAGTATAAACCGAGTCTATGCAGTCTTTGTTCATAAAACAGTCCTGACATCCCAGGAATCAGTCTGGTGAACCTTCTCTGCACTCCCTCTATGGCAATAATGTCCTCTCCAGAGCCAACACATCCTTCCTCAGATATGGGGCCCAAAATTGCTCACAACATTCCAACTGCCTTACCAGAGCCTTATAGAGCCTCAGCAACATATCCTTGTTTTTGTACACAGGCCCTCTTGAAATAAATGCTAGCATTGAGTTTGCTTCAGCATACACAAACTTCCTGGCTGCCAAACATTTTTTTAACAAACTTTAACACGCACTTTGGCATTAAACCAAACTTAATGCAGAGAAATGTGACACTTAATTGTAACCGGAGGCACAACCTTTTCACAGAGTGTGATGGGTATATCGAACCAGCTGCCAGAGGAAATAGTTTAGACAGGTACTTTGAGCATTTCATAGAATGCTGGATTCTTTTAAATGCTGACATAGTAACAACATTTAATAGTTTACCATGTATATGACCACATAATTAATTGCCACAGAAGGCTGTGGACGCCAGGCCAATGGACATTTTTAAGGCAGTGATTGATAGATTCTTGATTAGTGCAGGTGTCGGGGTTATGGGGAGAAGGCAGGAGAACGGGGTTAGGAGGGAGAGATAGATCAGCCGTGATTGACTACCGTGGATTTGATGGGTCGAATGGCCTAATTCTGCTCCTATCACTTATGAACATGAATTTATGGATAGGAATGATTTCAATAGACAATAGACAATAGGTGCAGGAGAAGACAATTTGGCCCTTCGAGCCAGCACCGCCACTCAATGTGATCATGGCTGATGATCCCAAATCAATACCATGTTCCTGCCTTCTCCCTATATCTCCTGACTCCACTATCTTTAAGAGCCCTATCTAGCTCTCTCTTGAAAGTATCCAGAGAACCGGCCTCCACCGCCCTCTGAGGCAGAGAATTCCACAGACTCATAACTTTCTGTGAGAAAAAGTGATTCCTCGTCTCTGTTCTAAATGGCTTACTCCTTATTCTTAAACGGGGAATTATGGGCCAAACGTGGGCCTAGCTTGAGATGGGACATCTTGGTCTGCGCATGGACGAATTGGGCCATGGTGTATAACTCTATGTTTTAATGACTCTAACCTATTCTGCCCCCACTTATCTACTCACTCTCTGGGCAGTTTAGATTAGCCAACTGAACCTACCCAGCCTGCAGTGCTTATGGATGTGGGATCTTCCAAGGGAAAGCCATGTAGACACAAGGACAATGTACAAACTCCATGCGGACGGCACGAGAGGTCAGGACTGAAGTGGGATCACAGGAGCTGTGAGACAGCATTAATACTAGAAGTGTAGGAAGGAACTGCAGATGCTGGTTTACACCAAAGATTAGTACACAAAATGCTGGAGGAACTCAGAGGGTCAGGCATCATCTCTGGAGCAAAGGACGAGACACGTTCATCAGAATGAGAGTCGGGGAAGGGGAAACTAGAGGTATGGGAACCAATCAGAGCCAGCACCGATGACTAAGGAAAGGTGGAGCCCACAATGGTCCATTGTTGGCTGGGGACAAGGTGACAACAAAAGCAGACATACAGTGAAATGGGCTAGAGGACTAGGGTGGGGGAGGGAGTGTACGGATTACTTAGTCATAGAATAATAGAGTCTTACAGCATGGAAAAAGGCCCTTCGGTCCAACTTGCCCACACGGCCCAACATGTCCCAACTACACTAGTCCCACCTGCCCACATTTGGCCCATATCCTTCTAAACTGGTCCTATCCATGTACCTGTCCAATTGTTTCTTAAACATTGCGATAGTCCCTGCCTCAACTACCTCCTCCGGCAGCTCGTCGTTGAAGTGAGAGAAATCAATATTAGAGAAATCCATCAAGGTAAATCAATAGTAGCTCACTGGAATAGCATCAACAAAATCATAATGTATGATTTTCTCACTGAGTCTGAAGAAGGGTCCCGACTGGAAACATCGCCCATTTATTCACTAATGCTGCCTCTGCTTCGTTACTCCAGCACTTTTTTTTCCTCTCAAGATTGCAACACCTGCAGTTCCTGCAGTTCCACATGTTACTTGGTCTATCTGTGAGCGAGTGATCGATGGTCGGAGTGAACGTGCTGGGCTGAAGGACCTGTTTCCACCCTGCAACTTTCAAAACAAACCGATCAATCTTGATGTGTAGGAAGGAACGGCTGATGCTGGTTTGCACCGGAGATAGACACAAAACGCTGGAGTAACTCAGCGGGTTGGGCAGCATCTCTGGAGAGAAGGAATGGGTAACGTTTCGGGTCGAGACCCTGCTTCACACTGAGAGTCAGGGGATAGAACAAATAGAACAAATGAATGAAAGATATGCAAAAAGACAGACCAAAGGCAGCAACGATGATCAAAGAATGGTGGTGCCTTTTAATTTACAAAAAGCCGAGAAAATTGGTGTAGTTGCAGGTAGCAAGGAAGGTTGCCAAGGGATACAGCAGGATATAAATCTATGGGTGGTGCAGCGGTAGAATTGCTGCCTCACAGTGCCAGAGACTCGGGTTCGACCCTGACCCCGGGCGCTGTTTTTTATGGAGTTTGTACGTTCTCTCTGTGACCACGTGGGTTTTCTCCTGGAGCTCCAGTTTCCTCCCACATTCCAAAGATGTACAGGCTTGATATCAATGTAAATTGCCCCTTGTGTGTGTGTGTTTAGGGTGATATTAGTGTGCGGGGATCGCTGGTCGGCCTGTTTCCGCGCTGTATCTCTGAACTAAACTAAACTAAACTAAACTAAGCTACACGTCATATATCCTAAAGCCTCCCATCTTTTGGTGGCATCCACTCGTTCTTTTGAAGGATGGGATAAATGGACTCACACAGATTCTCAACAGAAAGGATTTGTTGAGTTATTCCCAAGGATAGCGGGAGGATACGTCAACAAGGAACTGCGATCCCGGTTTATATGAAAGATAGACAAAGCATAGAAACATGGACAATAGTTGCAGGAGTATTCCATTCAATTCCATCCATTCAATATGATCATGGCTGATCATCCAAAATCAGTACCCCGTCCCTGCCTTCTCCCTATGCCCCTTGATTCCGTAAGTCCTCAGAGCTAAATGGTTGGAGTATCTCTGAGGGCCAGGCAGCCCCTGAAGAAGGGTCCCGACACAAAACGTCACACATTTTTTTTGTCCAGAGATGCTGCTTGTTCTGCCGAGTTACTCCAGCACTTTGTGCCGACTTTCAATATCTCTGGAGAAGATGGATAGGCAATGGTTTGGGTAGGAAGGTGTGAAGAAAAGTCCATGATCTGCAGAGATGCTGCCCGACCTGCTGAGTTACTGCTGCTCTTTGTGTCCATCTGTAGGGAGAGGATATCTCACCCAGGTCACCCACCCTTCCCTCTCAGAGGCAGTTGAAATTAAACCCCTCCCCACCCCCTTATTGAAGTTTAAATCCATTGCGCCTTGGGACAGAATCCCAAGAAAGAATCTACCACTCTGCTCCTCTAATCCCTGAGGATATTCCCAGATGTCTAGTCTTACCGCTGACTGGATAGCTCGCAACAAAAGCTTTTCCCTGTACCTCGGTACACGTGACAATAAACTAAACTGAACTGAACTAAACAGGAAGCAGAGCTCCTCCATTTTCAAATGGTCTCAAATCAAGAAAAGACCCTTTAATCTGTGGACAAATCAGCCGGAGAGAATTTTAATTCCAGTAGAAACGAGGAACTGCAGATAGACACAAAAAATGGAGTAGAGTAACTCAGCAGGTCTGGCGGCTTCTCTGGAGAAAAGGAATAGGTGACGTTTTTGGGTTTCAACCCCAAATGTCACCTATTCCTTCTCTCCAGAGATGTTCTGCTGAGTTACTCCAGCATTTTGTGCCTGTCTTCAGTATAAACCAACATCTGCAGTTATTTCCTACACAAGGAACTGCAGATGTTAGTTCATACACATAAAGGACACAAAATGCTGGAGTAACTCAACGGGCCAGGCAGCACCTCAGAAGAACATGGATAGGTGACCTTTTGGTTCGAGGCCATCCATCAGACAAGACTCCAGTCCTGTCTCCGTCTGTCTCCTGCCCTGGGTGCAATTGCGAACAATGCCACTAGATGGGGGTCATTTGAAGGAGGCTTGGTTAAGAAGGAACTGCAGATGCTGGTTAAATCAAATGCAGACAAAAATGCTGGAGAAACTCAGTGGGTGAGGCAGCATCTATGGAAAGAAGGAATAGGTGACGTTTTGGGTCGAGCCTCTTCTTTAGACTTGCCCCCGTCACCTATTCCTTCGCTCCATAGACGCTGCCTCACCCGCTGAGTTTCTCCAGTAATTTTGTCTGCATTTGATGGAGGCTAATCAGACAGCACCATCTTTCAGATCACATTCCCACAAAACATTGTGCGGGAAGGAACTGCAGTATGTTGTGTCTATCCTTGGTGTAAACCAGCATCTGCAGTTCCTTCTTGCACATCAGTATAGTTTAGACATACAGCGTAGAAACAGGCCCTCTGTCCCACTATCCGTGCGGACCAGCAACCACCCCATACGTTCTTTCTATCCTACACACTGGACAGATATTACTGAAATAAATTAACTACAAACCTGTACGTCTTTGGAGCGTGGGAAGAAACCGGAGCACCCGGAGAAAATCCACGAGTTCCCTGGGACAGACAGCGCCCGTAGTCAGGATCGAACCCTGGTGTCTGGCGCTGTGAGGCGGCAACTCTACCGCTGTGCCACCGCGCTTCCCAAATGTAGGAATGTAAGAATAAATATCAGCCACCAGCTGATGGGAAGCAAGATCCCACAAACAACAAGATGATAACAACGGTGGCACAAAAGGTTGAGCTGCTGCCTCACAGCGCCAGAGACCCAGGTTTAATCCTGACCTTGGGTGCTGTCTGTGTGGGGTTTAAACATTCTCTCCGTGACCACATGGGTTGCAAGTCAAGTCAAGAGGGTTTATTGTCATGTGTCCCAGATAGGACAATGACATTCTTGCTTGCTGCAGCACAACAGGATATTGTAAGCAAAAATACAGAACAGTTCAGTTCAATACACACATAAATAAGCAGATAAAGTGCAATAGGCTGTTTCAGTTCAGAGTCTGTTTGTTGGCGAGTTTAATAGCCTGATGGCTGTGGGGAAGAAGCTGTTCCTGAACCTGGATGTACCAGATTTCAGGCTCCTGTACCTTCGACCCGATGGTAGAGGGAAGATGAGTGTGTGGCCAGGATGGTGTGGGTCCTTGATGATGCTGCCAGCCTTTTTGAGGCAGCGACTGCGATAGGTCCCCTCGGGGTGGGGAGGTCAGAGCCGATGATGGACCGGGCAGTGGTCACAACTTTCTGAATCCTTTTTCGCTCCAGGGTGCTCAAGTTGCCGAACCAAGCCACGATGCAACCGGCCAGCATGCTCTCTACTGTGCACCTGTAGAAGTTAGAGAGAGTCCTCGACATACCGCATTCCTGCAGGTGCTCTGTTTTCCTCCCACATCCAAAGGCGTTTGGGTCTCTGTAATTGGTCTCTGTAAATTGCCCCCAGTGTGTAGGACGTTGATGACAAAGTGGAATAACATAGAACTAGTGTGAACGGGTGATCAATGATTGGCATGGGCGCTGTTATACTGACACATAGCCTCTCGCATCCATTTGGAAGGACCTGGATAGAGTGGATGTGGAGAGGATGTTTCCACTACTGGGAGAGTCTAGGACCAGAGGTTATAGCCTCAGAATTAAAGGACATTCATTTAGACAGGGTATGAGGAAAAATGTCTTTAGTCAGAGGGTGGTGAACCTGTGGAATTCTTTGCCACAGACAGCTGTGGAGGCCAAGTCAGTGGATATATTAAACAAAGATAGACATATTCTAGATCAGCATGGGTGTCAGGGGTTATGGGGAGAAGACAGGAGAATATAACCATATAACAATTACAGCACGGAAACTGGCCATCTCGGACCTTCAAGTCCATGCCGAACAACTTTTTTCCCTTAGTCCCACCTGCCTGCACTCATACCATAACCTTGAGAATGGGGAAGATAGATCAGCCATGATTGAATGGCGTAGTAGACTTGTTGGACCGAATGGGCTAATTCTGCTCCTGTAGGTTAATTGGCATGATTAATTGGCTTGAAATATGTAAAAAGTGTCCAGTATAAAATTGTCCAACTTCCAGTATAGTCCCTGGTGGCCACTTCAGAAGGTACAAGGTACAAAGTACAAGGTACAAGATAGCATTTATATGAACTATAGATTTGGGGAATACTTTTTTTCGACCCTGGAAGAAAGGTTCATGGAAAGGAAGGGTTTGTAAGGATATGGGTCACATGCAGATAAATGGGACCAGCGTAGATGGGGCATCTTGGCCGGCATGGACGCGTTGGGCTGAAGGGCCTGTAACTGGGCCACAAGACTCTATGATATAATTCCCACATTGCATTTTCCGTGCTCTAGATTGTAATTGGCTCCGTTAATTCAGATGTAAATCTATGCAAGTGTACAAATGTCCACTCACGAAGACAGACTCAAATTGTCACGGTGGCGCAGTGGCCGAGCCACTGCCTTACAGCGCCAGAGACCCGGGTTCGATCCTGACTACATGTGCTGTCTGTGCGGAGTTTGTATGTTCTCCCCGTGGCAGTGTGGGTTTTCCCCAGGCGCTCTGGTTTCTTCCCACCCTCCAAAGACGAATGGGTTTGGTAAAAATTGTAAATCATCCCGAGTGTGTGTAGGATAGTGTTAGCGTGCGGGGATCGCTGGTCGGCGTGGATTTGGTTGACCAAGAGGCCTATTTCCACGTTGTTTCCCTAAACTAAACTGAACTAAACTGAACAGTACAAAACTATTTTTGTGATCTCCCTCAGACACTTGTGGGAATTGATTGTTAAAGCATGGATTACATTGAAGAAGGGTCCCAACCCAAAACGTCGCCCGTCTATTCCCCTCCACAGATACTGCCTGATGGGTTGGGTCACAATTGCGAAACTCGTGTCCTGTTGTCGAGACAACAACCTTTCTCTTAACGCCAACAAGACAAAGGAGATCGTGATCAATTTCAGGAAGTGAAACGGTGCATGGACGGCACCGGAGTAGCGATTTTTTGGTTTAGTTTAGGTTTAGTTTTGTTTAGTGATACAGCACGGAAACAGGCCCTTTGTCCCACCGTGTCCGCGCCGACCAGCGATCCCCGCTCTCTAACACTATCCTACACACACTGGGGACAATTTACATTCACGCCAATTTACCTACAAACTTGTACGTCTTTGGAATGTGGGAGGAAACCGGAGATCCCGGAGAAAACCCATGCGGGTCACGGGGAGAACGTGCAAACTCCGTACAGGCAGCACCCGTAGTCAGGATCGAACACAAATGCTGTAAGGCACCAAATCTACCACTGCACCACCATGCTGCCCTCAAGATGGTTGAAAACTTCAAATTCCCAGGAGTCAATATCACGAATAACATCTCCTGGACCACCCGTATTGAGGCAAAGACCATGCAAGCATACCAACTTCCTTAGAAGGCTTAAGGGCCTGTCCCACTTACGTGTCCTTGGCACGCAAATTGCGCGACCTCGTCGTCGCGTTGGGATGCACAGGCATCATATGGCCGCGTGGGGTCGGCCCCACTGAGAAACGCAAAGGGGTATGTATATTGCTCGGGGCTCCGAAATTTTTGTAGCGAACGAAATCTTTGCGCGCCAAGGGCCTGTCGCGGAACTGACGGCCAAAGTGGGACAGGCCCAAGACCCTGGCGCGACGCAACCTCTCACCTTCAACAGCAGCAGTAGCGGGCAAATGATCGCCGAACTCGGGCTGGGGCTCACGGCCGTTGCGGATCCGGATCCGCCCCCGCTCCTACTCCCAGAGCGGGGACAAGAAAATTGAAGATAGACACAAAATGCAGGAGTAACTCAGCGGGACCGACAGCATCTCTGGAGAGAAGGAATAGGTGATGTTTTGGGTCTAGACTCTTCTTTTCAGACTGAAGAACAGTCTCGACACGAAACATCACACATTGCTTCTCTCCAGAGATACTGCCTGGCCCGCTGAGTTACTCCAGCATTGTGCCCATCTTCAAATGACGTCACGGGCTCCAGATGCCTGTGCGGTCGAATGAATTCACGGGGCCGTTGCGGTTCAACACGACCACGAGGTCGCGTAATTTGTGTGCCAAGGACACGTAAGTGGGACAGGCCCTTTAGGATGTTTGACTATCTTTGATCGGACTTTACTAGCTTGCGCTAAACACTATTAACACTGTAACTGGCTCGATTGTAATCATGTATTGTCTTTCCGCTGACTGGTTAGCACACAACAAAAGATTTTCACGGTACCTCGGTACACGTGGCAATGAATTAAACTAAACTAAACAATTGTGCAGGAAAGAACCAGATGCTGGTTTAAATTACAGATAGACACAAAAAGCTGGAGTGACTGTGGGACAGGCAGCATCCCTGGAGAGAGGGGACGGGTGACGTTTTGGGACATGGCCCTTCTTCAGAGCGAAACGTAGAGGTAACATGTCACAGAGGCGAAGCAACGAGAGAGGATGTTGCTGAACTCTTGTCAGAGAGAGGAGGAGAACTTCTTCAAAGTAGGCTTCCCTCAAGGAGATTTCGCAGTCTTCAAGATAGACATCACAATTCTGTGAAATTCTCGGCAATTCCAGCACCGTAGTTGTTCATTTTACAGAAGGTACAAAGGTTTCAAAGGGCATTTATTGTCTTCTTCTTCTTAGGCCCGCTTCGGTCGTGGCTGACCGTGGGTGTGTCCAGGGTTGGAGGACGCCTGTGCGTGACTTTTTTTAACGTGGGGAGACTGGTGCACAGACAGCCACCCCCACGGTCCTTGACAGATCTGGGTCAGGATCCAGTGGCATGGAGTCCAAGACGACCGGAGACCCTTTTCTGCCGCAGCCTTCATCCATCCGCCTTCCCAGCCGTTGTGACGCTCCACTAAGGTCAGCCATCGTCCTCCGCCTGTTCCACCGTTGAGGTCTTGGTTGGATTGGCTCTTTGTCAGAGACCTCCCCCTCGACCTTACCGCCATGGGTGGCCCTACCAGGAGCGTAGCTCCAGACGGCATCGCTCTCAGGATCTCAGGCCCTCACGAGCTTCTCCACCACGACTAGGTGACCATCCATGGAGAAATGTCACGTGTAGCAATTAAGGTACAGTAAGATATGCAAATTACCATACAGCCTTCTCGAAAAATTAAACCCAAGCAGATTGGATTCTGTGCTGTACCTACACAGTTTTTGGGGACTGTACTGAAGAAATAACTAGAACAGGGGAATGGAGGAACAGCAGGGACTGAGGTCCATACCACCCACCTCGGTCAACCACAGCTGAAGAGTCCCATGGTGGTTGAACAATGGGGCTCTCCCTCAGTATGAGTGGCTATCGGCTCCTTGATTCACTCACAGAAACTCTGAGGGGTGTCCAGTCAGCGTACCGAGGTGTCCAGAGCAATGTTGGCACGAGGAACTGCAGGTGCTGGAATCTCAAGCAAAAGACAAAGTGGTGGAGTAACAGAGTCAAGGAGGCATAGAGTAATAGAGTGTGGAAACAAGCACTTCGCCCCAACTTGTCCTCACCGACCAATATGCCCCGTCTACATCAGGGGGTAACACAACACTACATAGGGACGGCACAATGAATGAATACGTTTATTGGCCAAGCATTCACATACAAGGAATTTACCTTGATGCTCCGCCCGCAAGTAACAACACGACATACAGACCAGTTAGGAACGACAAATGAAACATTAATAATAAAACATTATTGATTAAACATGTGAATTAAACAAAATACCAGAGCAAAAGGAGGCTACAGATTTTTGGTTATTGAGTAGAGCTACTACTCGTGGAAAAAAAGCTGTTTTTATCTCTGGCTGTGGCAGCTTTGACAGTCCGGAGTCGCCTTCCAGAGGGTAGTTGCAGCTTCACAGCGCCAGAGACCCGGGTTGGTACCTGACGATGGGCGCTGTCAGTATGGATTTTGCACGTTCTCCCCGTGACCGCGTGGGTTTACTCTGGGTGCTCCAGTTTCCCCCCACATTCCAAAAACATACATGTTTGTAGGCTAATCGGCTCGTGTGTAGGATGATGTTAGTGTACGGGGTGATCGCTGGTCAGTGCGGACTCAGTGGGCTGAAGGGTCTGTTTCCACGCTGGATCTCTAAAAAATGAAAAAAGTCACACCTGCCTAAGTTTATCCCATATCCCTCAAAACCTATCCTATCCATATACCTGCACAAATAGTTTTAAAATGTAATACTACCTCCCTCAACTACCTCCTCCAGCAGCTCGTTCCATACACCCAGCACTCTGTATGGAAAAAAGTTGCCCCTCAGATTCTTATTACATTTTCCCTCCTCATTTTAAACATATGCCCTCTGGTTCTTGAGCAAAATATAGCAACGTTACAAAATTTTGAGATTTTAAAAATCTATTTAAAAATCAAATTATATGGTTATATGGTTATATCTGCAAGTCTGCAATTTATCCCATCAGATAAAGCATAAAACAAAGTTTAATTTGACACCTGATTCACTTTCACATCTTCAGTATTTAAAAAGTTATGGCCATTTTCATACTCGGAAATTAGCATCTTGTTCCCCATTGCTTCTCAATTGACTTAACTCAAAAGCTGTGATCTAGAACAGTCAAAAGCCCATAACTTTCTTAAAAATTAAGAGAACTCAATGAAATTTTCAGTTATTATAGATTGAAGCATTCTGAAACAAATATGAAAGAATCTTACTTGGCTGACCTGAAATTAAAGCATATAATTAGTTAGTTATCTAATTGTAGCTAATGACAAAATTCAATTACTAGATCTAAACATCTATCCATTTCTTAAGAAAATATAAACTTTTTAAAATTGCCTAAATGTCCAAATAACATTCACACAATAATCCACAATATAACACGA
Source organism: Raja brachyura (assembly GCA_963514005.1). The sequence continues at coordinate 3,644,972 of OY740781.1, forward strand.
TTTTTAAATCTCATTTTCATTAATTTATAGGCCAAATGGGAGGAATTTTGTGTTTAATGCCTGTAAATTAATGGCCATTTAAATCAACTAGCGAATGGGTTTTAGTGGAATGCGGTGGATTGGAACGTTGTGGTTTGCAGTGAAGTCGATATGAAAAATACAGCCGGTTCATACATTTTTTTGTCCCCTTTTCGCAACATGAAAATGTGATTAAAGCCTTCCTAAAAACCCAGTTTTAATGTAAAAATAAACTGTGCACTTTATTTTCTCCCCTACGTTAGGTCCGTTCTGCTGTCGGCGTTCAGAGCTTTAGAAGATGATTTTTAAACTACTCTAGTTAATAAATAATCTAGCGTAGTTTAAAAATACCTTCATGAATGAAATGTCGGAGCGATTTCTCTTTAGCGACAAAATTGCCCGACATGGATCGACTTGGACTGTCTAGGGAAAAACGGCATTTTAAGCCCGCCTCCCTCTGAAAGGCGCCAAAGTCGCACACACGGGGAGCGGCAGAACTGCAGCGCTGCTAAAGGTAGGTATTGTAACATACGTACAAAATACCCCACAACTCTCTGGGTGAAAAGGTTTTTCCTCATCTCAGTTTTGTGCTGAGCAATAAGTATAATGCCAACATGAACATCTACAATGTTGTGAAATGTTACGACAGTCAATGATGCCGGCAGTCGCCCAAAAAAATCGCCAAGTGGGACAGGCCCTTTAAGACTGGATATTTTTACTGTGGATTCTGGATTAGTAAGAGTACCAGTGGTTATGTTGGGAAGGTAGGAGAATGGGGTTGAGAGGGACAGATAGATTACCCACGATTGAATGGCGGAGTAGACTCAATGGGCTGAATGGCCTAATTCTGCTCCCATGAGGAAAGATTGGAAGGACTAGGCTTGTATTCACTGGAATTTAGAAGGATGAGAAGGGATCTTATAGAAACATATAATATTATAAAAGGACTGGACAAGCTAGGTGCAATAATTTTTTCCCCAATGTTGGGGCGAGTCCAGAACCAAGGGCCACAGTCTTAGAATAAAGGGGAGGCCATTTTAAACTGAGATGAGAAAAATACTTTTTCACCCAGAGAGTTGTGAATTTGTGGAATTCTCTGGCACAGAGGGCAGTGGAGGCCAATTCACTGGATGGATTTAAAAGAGAGTTAGAGCTCTAGGGGCTAGTGGAGTCAAGGGATATGGGGAGAAGGCAGGCACAGGGTACTGATTGTGGATGATCAGCCATGATCACAATGAATGGCGGTGCTGGCTCGAGGGGCCAAATGGCCTCCTGCACCTATTTTCTATGTGTCTATGTTTCTATATTTCTATGTTTCTATCACTTATGAACGTATGGGCGGCGCGGTGGCGTAACGGAAGAGTTGCTGCCTCACAGCGCCAGAGACCCGGGATAGATCCTGACTGCAGGTGCTGTCTGTACGGAGTTTGTACGTTCTCCCTGTGACCTGCATGGGCTTTCTCCGAGATCTTGGGTTTCCTTCCACACTCCAAAGACGTACAGGTTTGTACATTATTTGGATTGGTAGTAATGTAAAATTATGTACGGATTCAGTGGGCCGAAGGGCCTGCTTCCACACTGCATCTCGAAATTAAACTAATGACATGATCTTATGAACAACGATTTGTAATCCTCTTCAGCTATCATCTCAGCAAGCATTTCTCCAAACTCTCTCCCATGCAAGTATCCAGTGATTTAATGTTTCCAAATTGATGGCACATCCTAGACGGCTATCGTTGCTGCCTGACTTTGGTTATTGCAACTTGTTCCTCATCTCTTGACAGGATGTGGCCAAGTGATCTCCGACAAGTGCAGGAAGGGTTTTAGGTCGCATCCAGCAATCGTCCCACCATCAACTCATCAACGCTTGTGGACGCAGCCCAGACCATCACACAAACCAACCTCCCTTCCATTGACTCCATCTACACCTCACGCTGCCTCGGCAAGGCCAGCAGCATCATCAAGGACGGTTCGCACCCCGGCCACTCCCTCTTCTCCCCTCTGCCATCAGGCAAGAGGTACAGAAGTGTGAAAACGCACACACCTCCAGATTCAGGGACAGTTTCTTCCCAGCTGTTATCAGGCAACTGAACCATCCTATCAACAACTAGAGAGCAGTCCTGAACTACTATCTACCTCATTGGAGACCCTCAGACTATCTTTAATCGGACTGGACTTAACTTGCACTAAACTCTGTTTCCCTTTGTCATGTATCTGTACAGTCGTTTTCTCTCTCCCTCTTTTCTCATAAAATGCGGTTACATTGACTATTCCTAAACCCGGTTTAGGAATAGCTACTTCCCCACAGCCATCAGGCTATTAAACCTGGCTCGGAACTCTGAACATTAATATCCCTCCATCTGTTATTTGCACATTATTAATTTATTAAGTCATGGGTGTATTTATGTATAGAATTGTAGTCAATGCCTTCTATGTTCTGTTGTGCTATAGAAAGAAAGATTTTCATTGTCAGGGACACATGACAATAAACTCTTTTGACTTTGACTTTGACTATTCTCCGATCCATAGGAACTGATCCAGAGTCGGAAGAACTTTGGAATATGATCACCTTTGCATCAATGATTTCTAGGGCCACCTCCTTGAGTACTCTGGGATGCAGACCATCAGGCCCTGGGGATTTAACTGCCTACAGTCCCAACAGTTTACCTAACACCTTTTCCTGACTAATGTGGATTCCCTTCAGTTCCTCCTCCAACTAGATCCTAGGTCCACGACTATTTCTGGGAGATTGCTTGTGTCTTCCTTAGTGAAGACAGAACCGAAGTACTTGTTTAACTGTTCTATCATTTCTTTGTTTCCACAAATTAGGGAAGTGAATGTTCATACCGCTGGGATGTAAGCTCCCCAAGCGAAATATAAGGTGCTGCTCCTCCAATTTGCGCTGGGCCTCACTCTGACAGTGGACGAGGCCCAGGACAGAAAGGTCGGTGTGGAAATGGGAGGGGCAGTTAAAATGTTCGGCATTACACAATGATAACATGGTTCAAACAGACAAATATGATCCATTTCCAAGCCGCTGAGGAGTGTTCACCCGACGCCGGAGTTCCAGCTTCCCGGCAAGAGGGCCTGAAAATATCGGACGGGCTGCGGAGGCCACAAATAGGCCCCGGCCTCGGGTGATCACAGAGGAAGAGGACTAAACCTTTTGACGCCTTTCCCCACAGTGGAACATGTTGAGGGGGGGACGCGTTCATATTGAATTCTATAATGTGTTGTGTCGTTTTTCTTATTTTTTAATTTTTCTATGGATATACAGAAACTTAATTATTTTATTTACGTAAACCACTTTGGTTTCAACATGAGTTGATTTAAACGTGCTTTATAAATAAAACTTACTTGTTAATTACTTACATTCGGACATTGCTGATGAGTTGTAAGAAGCATTGTTTTCATTCCCTTTTATTTGTGTGGTCGAAGCGATACGCTATCAAACATTAGCATAGCGCTAGGAGCTCATCCGCCCTTTGACGGGCCTTGTCTTTGGTCATGCTGGGGGTCCACAGACCCCTCCTCACCTGGCAAACCAGGTGGGGGAGATAGTTTAGTCGCCGACTATCCGACCATGGAGCGGGTAGCCCGGGATTTTATGGTACCTGTGGCGGGGGAACTCACCCCCCCCCCCCCCCCCCCCCCGACTTACCAAGCTAAACATTCAGTCTTACTCAAATAAAACTGAAGGACATTTAGCAGGGAGACTGATGGAGTTGACTGAGAGAGTCAAAGTGTCAGAGAATCATAGAGAATAAACACAACATTACTACGTTATCATTGATGCATGTATAGCCTCCGAGAATATCAGAACGTTTTTGCACAGTACCTGGTTTGTGTGTATTTTTAACTGAATAAAGATTATTTACATTTTTTTTAAATAGAGTCATAGAGTCATACAGCATGGAAACTTGCAGGCAATACAAATGGAAGACACACAGAGTTTCTTGCCCATAGTAGGGGAATCGAGAACCAGAGGACATAGGTTTAAGGTGAGGGGCAAATGACTTACCGAGGGGTAACTTTTTCCACACAGAGGGTGGTGGGTTTACGGAACGAGCTGCCGGAGGAGGTAGTTGAGGCAGGTGCTATCGCAACATTTAAGAAATGTTTAGACAGGTAATTGGGTTGGACAGGTTTAGAGGGATATGGGCCAAACGCCGGCAGGTGGGACTCGTGTAGATGGGGCACTAATAGTTTAGTTTAGTTTATTGCCACATGTAATGAGGTTCAGTGAAAAAGCTTTTGTTGCGAGTTCATCAGTCAGTGGAAAGGCAAAACAGTATCACATTTGTGACCTTAAGCCCTTCCTGCACTTCTCGTAGATCACTTGACCACATCCTGTCAAGAAATGAGGAACAAGTTGCAATATCCAATTAGTCAGGCAGCAACGGTGACCGTCTAGTCCAGGGGTGGGGAACGCCATATTAAGTTAGCTGTAATCTAACAAGGCCACATCCAAGATACTTCAATTAGATATACTTCAAAAATGTACATTATTTTGTTAAAATAGCCCTCATGATTTACTAATGTTTTAATTGTGGCCGTCAGTCGGGTGGGATTATTTCGTTGAATCTTCTTTTAGTCTTTGGCATTTTAAATACGTTCATTTTAGGATTAAAATTAAAAGAATAAAAGACAATCAAGAACATACTAATAAAAATAAAAGGATTTGTTCCACAAAATTTGGATTCGTTCAAAAGGCCGCACTTAGTGGCCTAGAAGGCCGTATGCAGCCTTAAGGCCGCAGGTTCCCCACCCCTGGCCTAAGAAGTGCCATCAATTTGGAAAAATTAAATCACTGGGTTGATTGATTGATTGATTAAGGTTTATTTAAATAGGGACAGATACAAAAACATAGATACACTTGAAACAGTCATCCGATGTATGCATCATAGTGTTTTAGCCAAAGCTAATTCGCAACACTTGTCCCTAGTAGGGCTTTTGGTTAAAAATGATAATACAGATGAACATTATTAAAAATAGGGAAATGGACGGATATGTGATAAAAAATGGAAAAGAGAAAAAGGCATACAGAGAGAGCACAGTGTAAAAACTAAATATGAGAACTAGATTGTTGTTGAATTAGCCACAATTTTGTGTTTCTTTTCAATGTGCATGGGAGAGAGTTTGGAGAAATGCTTCCTGAGATGACAGCTGGAGAGGATTACAAATACTTGTTCATGAGATCATAAATCATTAGTTTAGTTTCGAGATGCAGTGCGGAAACAGGGCCTTCAGCCCACCGAGTCCGTACATAATGTTACATTACTACGAATTACTAATTAATATGAATTAGTAATTAATATTAATTGGTAATATTACTACTGATTACTAATTAACATTGCTACTAATCAAAATAACGGACAACCTGTACGTCTCTGGAGTGTGGAAGGAAACCGAAGCCCCCGCAGGTCAAGTTCCAGCTCAAGTTTAAGTTCAAGGTCACATTTATTGTCACATGTACCAATTGGTACGGTGAAATTTGAGTTACTGTATACCGGACAACGTACAAACTCCGTACAGACGGGCACCAGTAGTCGGGATCAAACCCGGGTCTCTGGCACTGTGAGGTAGCAACTCTGCCAAATTCTTACAAAGGTCTTAAGGGGTTAGACAGGCTAGATGCAGGAAGATTGTTCCCGATGTTGGGGAGGTCCAGGACAGGGGGTCACAGCTTAAGGATAAGGGGGAATTCCTTTAGGACCGAGATGAGAAGGACTTTTTTCACACAGAGAGTGGTGGGTCTCTGGAACTCTCTGCCACAGAGGGTAGTTGAGGCCAGTTCATTGGCTATATTTAAGAGGGAGTTAGATGTGGCCCTTGTGGCTAAGGGAATCAGAGGGTATGGAGAGAAGGCAGGTACGGGATACTGAGTTGGATGATCAGCCATGATCATATTGAATGGCGGTGCAGGCTCGAAGGGCCGAATGGCCTACTCCTGCACCTAATTTCTATGTTTCTATGTTTCTGCCGCTGCACCGCCTGTACCTTCACAGTGGTTTACTATACCTTGGTACATGTGATAATAAAGAGCAGAATTGGACCATTCGGCCCATCAAGTCTACTCCGCCATACAATCATGGCTGATCTATCTTTCCCTCCTGACCCCATTCTCCTGCCTTCTCCCCATAAGCCCTGCCACCTGAACGACATTGCTTACGTATTGTGAGAACTGTCTCAGATAATATTCGTTCCCTTTTATTTATCTCTGTGGTCAAAACAGTACCCGACCCATCGTTAGCATGGGGCAATATGTAAATAGCAGTCGTCAGTGAATCAGTGAGCCATTCTCTAGAGGGAGGCTCCAGATTCACGGCCTCTCGTGACACAGCAAACAGGAGACTTCAGTTATATCACTGCCCAAAGCCAAAGCCCAACCCCATCACCCCAGGCAGCCTCCAAGCTAAACATCCAACCTTTCATATACCTTGTGTTTGTTTCATGCAATTTGCATTTATTTTGTGAATTGTGTGTTTTTATGACTGTTGGCAGATCAATTTCCCTCCCGGGATAAATAAAGTTCTATCGTATAGCATCGTTATTCAAAAGGAACTGACAAATATCTGGTAATGAAACTGATGGAGTCACAGTGCAATAGTGATACAGTGTGGAAACAGGCCCTTCAGCTCGACTTCCCACACCGACCAAAGAGCCCCATCTACACTAGTCCCACCTGCCTGCATTTGGCCCGTATCCCTCCAAACCCGTCCTATCTTGGTCTGGTAACTATTAAAACTCTCATTGGTTTATATTGGTTTGTAACGGGTTCTATTTTGCGAAAACTCATTTAAGCTGTATGTGGATTTACTCCTCCACCCTTTGCCGTAATGGAGAAATTTTTACATATTCCTGTAGAGTTTTTCCTCCTCCACATTTTGTTTTGAAAATTAGAAAATGCGGTTATTAATTTCCCCACCTTTTTAGTAAAAAACATCAAAACATTTTAAAATCAAGCTGCAGCATGAGTCACAGTGCCACCTCATAGATGTCCAATCACAATGGATCTCATTTACATATGACATCACAATGGGACAGGGGTGGGAGATTGCAACCTTCATGTGGTCTGGCGTGCACAATCAAATAAGGTCAAATAGAGCAGGTTGTCCTACCCCCCTGTCTACCCCCTTCCTATCTACCCCTCCCCTCTACCATCTTCCCTCTCTACCATCCTCCCTCTCTATCTGCCCCTCCCCCCCCGCTTTCCTCCCCTCCCCCTCTCTCCATTCCGCCCTCCCCTTCCCCCTCTCCCCCCCTTCCCCTCCCCACTCTCTCCCCCTTGCCTCTCTTCCCCTCGCCTCTGCCCCTCGCCTCTCCACTCTCCCCTCTCTCCCCCTCCCCTCTCTCCCCCTCCCCTCTCTCCCCTTCCCCTCTCTCCCCCTCCCCTCCCTCTCCCTCTCCCTCGCCCTACCCCTCTCCCACTCCCTCCCCACTATCCCCCCTCTCTCCCAACCCCCTCCACCCTGCCCCCTCATCCCCTCCCCTCTCCCTCCTCCCCTCCCCCTCCTCTCCCTCTCTCCTTTTTACCCCCTCCTCCCCCTCTCCTTCCGTCCCTCCTCCTGTCCCTCCACCCTCTCCCTCCCTGCCCTTCTCCTCCTCCCACCCCTCTCTGCCAGCAGCATAGCCATGGACTGGTCTCACCCTGGCCACTCCCTCCTCTCCCCTCTCTCATCAGGCAAGAGGTACAGAAGTCTGAAACACACACGTCCAGATTCATTTTTCCCAGCCATTATCGGGCAACTGAATCATCCCTTCACCAACTAGAGAGTGGTCCTGAACATTTTATTGCGTTCTATCCTGTCAGCGAAGAGACCATTCAACATTACAATCAAGCCGTCCACAGTGTACAGATACAGGATGAAGGGAATAACGTTTAGTGCAAGATAAAACCCAGTAAAGTCTGATTAACGATAGTCCGAGAGTCTCTAATGAGGTATGCAGGGGTCATCTCTGACCCCTCTCACCCTGGCCACAAACTCTTTGAATCACTTCCCTCTGGAAGGCGACTCCGGACTGTCAAAGCTGCCACAGCCAGACACAAAAACAGCTTTTATCCACGAGTAGTTGCTCTACTCAACAGCCAAACATCTGTAGCCTCCCTTTGATCTGGTATTTTGTTGGTTCACGTGCTTGATCAATGGTGTTTTATCATTAATGTTTTATTATTATTAATGTTTACTGTTTTCGGAGTCATTCGTAATTGTCACTGTATGTCATGTTGTTACTTGTGGGCGGAGCACCAAGGCAAATTCCTTGTATGTGAATACTTGGCCAATAAACATACTTACTTACTTACTTAGATGGAAGGTCAGGGTGTATGGAATGAGCTGCCAGAGGAGATAGTTAAGGCAGGAACTCTTGAAACATTTAAGAAACATTTGGATAGGACAAGTTTAGAGGGATGTGGGCCAAACAGCGGCAAGTGGGGGTAGTATAGATGGCGCATGTTGGTCGGGAGGTTTGGGCCGAAGGGCCTGTTTCCACACTGTAGGGCTCCCTGACTCGTTGACTCTAGGTAGATGGTAGCTCAGGACCGCTCTCCAGGTGGTGGTTGGATGGTTCAGTTGCCTGATAACAGCTGGGAAGAAACCATACTATATTCCTTCTGAACCACTCCATTTATTGAGTTGTCACTTTCGGGGAGTTATGGACTTGGATCCCAAAATCCCTCTGTGCACTATGATCCTGCTATTTACTGTATTACCTTTCTCTCACACCTGACCTCACAGAATACAACGCAATGCTTGTCCAGATTAAACGGGATCTGGGGCTCCTTGTTCATCAGTCTATGAAAGTAAGCATGCAGGTACAGCAGGCAGTGAAGAAAGCCAATGGCACGTTTGCCTTTATAACAAGAGGAATCGAATATAGGAGCAAAGAAATCCTTCTGCAGTTGTACAGGGCCCTAGTGAGACCACACCTGGAGTATGGTGTGCAGTTTTGGTCCCCTAATTTGAGGGAGGACATTCTTGCTATTGAGGGAGTGCAGCGTAGGTTTACAAGGTTAATTCCCGGGATGGCGGGACTGCCATATGATGAGAGAATGGAGCAGCTGGGCTTGTACACTCTGGAGTTTAGAAGGATTAGAGGGGATCTCATTGAAACATATAAGATTGTTAAGGGTTTGGACACACTAGAGGCAGGAAACATGTTCCCGATGTTGGGGGAGTCCAGAACCAGGGGCCACAGTTTAAGAATAAGGAGTAAGCCATTTAGAACGGAGATGAGGAAACTCTTTTTCTCACAGAGAGTGGGGAGTCTGTGGAGGGTTACACAAAAGCTGGAGAAACTCAGCGGGTGCAGCAGCAGATGCTCCAGCATCTGCAGTTCCTTCTTTAACACATGTGAGTCTGTGGAATTATTTGCCTCAGAGGGCGGTGGAGGCAGGTTCTCTGGATACTTTCAAGAGAGAGCTAGATAGGCTCTTAAAAATAGCGGAATCAGGGGATATGGGGAGAAGGCAGGACCGGGGTACTGATTGTGGATGATCAGCCATAATCACATTGAATGGCGGTGCTGGCTCAAAGGGCTGAATGGCCTCCTCCTGCACCTATTGTCTATTGCCTATTGTCTAAACTCTCTCTGCCATTTCTCCAGCTAAAATTCCAACTGGTCTACATCTTACTGCATCCTTGCTGTAAGACAACCTGCCTCACTCTGTGTGTATAAGATCATGAGGGAAATGGGTAGGATAAATGCAGACTCTTTTACCCAAGATAGGTTTAAGGTGAAGGGGGGAAAAGGTTTAATAAGAACCTGAAAGGCTACTTTTTCGCACATGGTGTGGAAGATATATGGAACCAGTTGCCTGAGGAGGTAGTTGAGGCAGGGACTGTAACAATATTTAAAAGACATGTGGACGGGTGCATGGATGGGAAAGGTTTAGAGGAATATGGACCAAACGCAGGCAGGTGGGACTCGTGTCGATGGTGCATCTTGGTCAGCTTGGGCAAGTTGGGCTGAAGGGCCTGTTTTCCTGCTGTATCACTCTATCATACCATGGCTTCCACACTGCACCAATTCTCATGTGTCTGAACGCGCACTAGTCCACACACTCACATGTTGGTCATTGTGAAACACCACTTATCACCAGTCACAGAAACACCCCTCTATCACTGCCCGATCGTCTGTCACCAAGTCCATTTTTGATCCAATTTGACTCACCACGAATCCAATGTGACTTAATCTGCTGCATTATTCAACCACGATGAACTGTGTTAGACTAAATAACTTTGTTTTACCTAATTTTACTTAAGTCAACATTTACTGCCCCCCCTTAGTCAAATATCTTTGTCAAAAATCACTTCCTCAATAAATAGAACCACATTTGTGAGGCAGGAACTCCCCAAATGCGGACTTTAGCTAATGGCCGTGCTGTTTCCAACGTGAGTAAATCCTGTCCCTAACAATCTTAGAGTGATACTGTGTGGAAACAGGCCCTTCAGCCCAACCTGCCCTCACCAGGCAAAATGTCCCATCTACACTAGTCCCACCTGCCGGTGTTTGGCCCATATCCCTCTAAACATGTTCCATCCATGTACCTGTCTAACTGTTTCTCAAATGTTGGGATAGTCCCTGCCTCAACTACCTCCCCTGACACTCTCTATTACCCTTTGTGTTGAAAATGTTACCCCTCAGATTCCTATTAAATCTTTTCCCCTTCACCTTACACCTATGTCCTCTGGTCCTCGAATCCCCAGCTTTGGGCAAGAGACTCGACCCGATCTATTCCTCTCTTGATTTTATACACTTCTGTAAGATTATTCCTCATCCTCCTGCGCTCCAAGAAATAGTCCCAGCCAACTCAACCTCTCCCTATAGCTCAGGCCCTCTAGTCCTGGCAACATCCTCTCAAATCTTCTCTGCAAATCTTCTAGCTTGACAACGTCTTTCCTATAACATGGTACTCAAAATTGAATACAATATTCAAAATGTTGGCTCACCATTGTCTTATTAGGCCTTTATTCTTTGGAGCGCAGAAGGTTAAGGGGGGACTTGATTGAGGTCTTTAAAATGATGAAAGGGATAGACAGAGTTGACGTGGATAAGCTTTTCCCATTGAAGGTAGGGAAGATTCAAACAAGAGGGCATGACATGAGAATTAAGGGACAGAGGTTTAGGGGTAACATGAGGGGGAACTTCTTTTTTCAGGGAGTGGTGGCTGTGTGGAATGATCTTCCAGCAGAAGTGGTGGAGGCAGGATCGATTTTAACATTTAAAAGTAAAGTGGATAGGTATATGGACGGGAAGGGAATGGAGGGGTATAGTCTGAGTGCAGGTAGATGGGACTAGGGGAAAATAAATGGTCGGCACGGACTGGAAGGGCCGAGACGGCCTGTTTCCGTGCTGTAATTGTTATATGTTATATGGTTATATATCTGCAACATGACCATCAACTTCTATACTCAATAATCTGAAATATTTTCCCTGAGCCGGGTTCAAACCTCACTGAGGGTGCTGTCTGTACAGAGTTTGTATGTTCTCCCCGTGACTGCATGAGTTTTCATTGGGTGCTTCGGTTTCCTCCCACAATCCAAAGAAGTGCCGATTTGTAGGTTAATTGGCTTTGGGGGTAAATTGTCCCTAAAGCATAGGATAGAACCGCATGGACTCAGTGGGCCAAAGGGCCTATTTACACGTTGTATCACTAAAACTAAAATTAAAATCAGAAATCAGCCATCCCTATACACTAGAGACAATTTACAACTTACCGACACCAATTAACCTACAAACCTGCTCGTCTTTGGAGTTTGGGGGGAAACCGGAGCACCCGGAGAAAACCCACGCAGGCCATGGGGAGAACCTACCAACTCCGTACAGACAGCACCCGTAGTCGGGATGGAACCCAGGCCTCTGGCGGTGTGAGGCAGCAACTCTACCGCTGCGCCACCGTCCCGCCCGAAACTGATCTGACAGTGGACAGTGTGTCAGCTGACTCTGGACATGAGGCAACGAGGGGATTGCACATGGCGGTGGCCAGATTCACTGAACACACACAGCGCCTCACAAAAAACCGATTCACTTCCTGTGCAGTCTGTGGTCATTCCTTGGAAAGTGTCGCACGAGAGCATCCACTGCCGTGACTTCCCCCCAGAATACTCACCCCAGCCTGTGGTGTCACTTCAAACCGCACAATAGAAGTGACCAGGGAAGGATACACAGTGCCTTGGGGCCGGTGCACTCAGCACCAGTCAAGTCCGGCTTCTCATCCCACTTCCCTCCATTCATCTGCTCCTTTATAACTTCATGTTATAGTTATATGGTCATAAGGAATAGGAGTAGGATTAGGCCATTCGGCCCATCAGGTGTACTCCACCATTCAATCATGGCTGACCTATCTCTCCCTCCTAACCCGTCCTCTCCCCATAACCCTTGACATTTTAGGAACAGAATTAGGCCATTCAAAACATCAAATCTGTTCCAATTCAGTTTCAGTTTATTGTCACGTGTGCCGAGGTACAGCTTTCTGTTCATGTATGTTTTTTCAATCATGGCTTTTTTTATCTTTCCCTCCCAACCCCATTCTCCAGTCTTCTCCCCATAACCCTTTGCACCCGTACTAATCAAAAATTTGTCAATGTCTACCTTAAAAATATCCATTGACGTGGCCTCCACAGTCTTCTGTGGCAATGAATTCCACAGATGCACCACCCTCTGATTAAAGAAATCCCTCCTCATCTCCTTCCTAAAGGGCCTGTCCCACTTGGCGATTTTTTCGGCGACTGCCGGCACCATAGACTGACGTATCAGGTCACTGAGAAATTCGCGGCGTGATGCGCTGTGACGTGGCGTGATGACGTATTGGGGCGCGGTGTTTTTTCAAGTATCGTAACAGTTTTTTTGTCGCCGATTTGAAATGTTCCAAATTTTTGAGTGACACTGATATGACGCCGACAGTCGCCGATAAAATGGCCATGTGGGACAGGCCCTTAAAGGTACATCCTTATAGTCTGAGGCTATGGCTTCTGGCCCTAGACTCTCCTGCTAGTGGAAACATCCTCTCCTCATTCACTCTATCTGGCAAACTATCAGAGTGTCATGGAGTCTTACAGTGTGGAAACAGGCCCTTCAGCCCAACTTGCCCATACTGCCAACATGTCCAACCTACACTAGTCCCACCTGCCTATGTTTGGCCCACATCCCTCTAAACCTGTCCTATCCGCGTACATGTCTAAATGTTTCTCAAAGGTTGTACCTGCCTAGACTACCTCCTCCTGCAGCTTGTTCCATACACCCACCACCCTTTTTTGTGGAAAAGTTACCCCTTAGGTTCCTATTAAATCTTACCCCCCTCACCTTGAACCTGTGTCCTCTGGTTCTTGATGCCTGGGCAAGAGACTCTGTGCATCTACCCGACCTATTCTCCTCATGATTTGATACACATCTATAAGATCACCCCTCATCCTCCAGCTCTCCAAGGAATAGTCCCAGCCTACTCGAACTCTCCCGAAAAGGTCACACCCTCTGGTCCTGGCAACATCCTTGCAAATCTTCTCTGTAGCCTTTCCAGCTTTACCACATTTTCCTATAACATGGTGCCCAGAACTGAATACAATATTCTAGATGCCATCTCACCCATGTCTTATACAACTGCAACATGATCTCTCAACTTCTATCTTGCCCCCATTTGGTGAAGGTCTGATCTCATTTTAATTACTCAATAATCATCACTGACCAAACCCAACATTTTTGCCAGATTGAATGGTGATGATGCATTTTCTTGACCCTTTGTAGTCTTTGCAGTGAAGTTAATCCCGTGTACATTCCATAGCCTCGTAGTTTCCTATATATTGCATGCTCTCTTTCGTTATGTTAGTTTAAGGATAAGGGGGAAGTCTTTTAGGACTGAGATGAGAAAAACATTTTTCACACAGAGAATGGTGAATCTCTGGAATTCTCTGCCGCAGAAGGTAGTTGAGGCCAGTTCATTGGCTATATTTAAGAGGGAATTAGATGTGGCCCTTGTGGCTAAAGGGATCAGGGGATATGGAGAGAAGGCAGGTACAGGATACTGAGTTGGATGATAAGCCATGATCATACTGAATGGCGGTGCAGGCTTGAAGAGCCGAATGGCCTACTCCTGCACCTATTTTCTATGGTTCTATGTTAGTCTTTGGAGCTACAGGCCCTTTGCCCCACCGAGTCCGCGCCAACCACGATCAACGCGTGCACTAGCACTATCCTACATTCTGGGGATAATTCACAATTCACAGAAGCCACTTAACCTGCAAACCTGTTCACCCTTGGGATAAAAGCCCGTGAGAAAACCCACGGGGTCACAGGTAGAACGTGCAAACTCCGTACAGACAGCACTCATAGTCAGGATCGAACACGGGTCTCCAGCGCTGCAACTCTAAAGCAGCAACTCTAAAATGAATAGTGTGGAATGAGTGCCATCTATCCCGAGGGAAACTTTGGAGGGAACCAGAGGCATAGATTTAAGGTGAGGGGGGAAGGGGGAGTTTAACAGGAACCTGACAGGTAACATTCTCCTGCAAGGGTGGTGGGTGTATAGAACCAGCTGCCGGAGGAGGTAGTTGAGGCTGGGACTATAGCAACGTTTAAGAAGCAGTTCGACAGGTACATGGATAGGACAGGTTTGGAGGGATATGGTCCAAACGCAGGCAGGTGGGACTAGTGTAGTGGGGACATGTTGGCCGGTGTGGGCAAGTTGGGCCGAATGGCCTGTTTCCACACTGTATGATTCTATGATAGATTATCCAATTAATTTGATTTGGCTTTCGCCCCTATAGCCAGGTCAGACAACCGATATGCACCTCAGGACCACTGCGGCTCACCACCAGAGTTAACTCTGGCTTTGCCCTGCCCAGCATAGGTCACCATCTTTTGGGCTGTCCACTTGCAGACTGTGGTGCAGAGTTATAGAGGAAGATAAGGCAGAGATAAGATAGATTCTTGATTAGTACGGGTGTCAGGGGTCATAGGGAGAAAAGCTGTTGAATGGGGTTATGAGGGTGAGATAGATCAACCATGATTGAATGGCGGAGTAGACTTGATGGGCCGAATGGCCTAATTCTGCTCCTATCACTCATGATCTTATGAACATGCCTACCTGTATGAATCAGCCAGCCAGTGGGCCACTACAGCGGTACAGTGTTGGTATTGTGTACAGTTTTGGTCTCCTAATTTAAGGAAGGACATCCTTGTGATTGAGGCAGTGCAGCGTAGGTTCATGAGATTGATCCCTGGGATGGCGGGACTGTCATATGAGGAAAGATTGAAAAGACCTGGCTTGTATTCACTTGAGTTTAGAAGGATGAGGGGGAATCTTATAGAAACATATAAAATTATAAAAGGACTGGACAAGCTAGATGCAGGAAAAATGTTCCCAATGTTGGGCGAGTCCAGAACCAGGGGCCACAGTTTTAGAATAAAGGGGAGGTCATTTAAGGCTGAGATGAGAAAAAACTTTTTTTTTTTGTTTATTTTTGTTAGAAGTAAGTACAATAGTGTGGTACTTGAGTACCTAATACATACATACATTTCCATTCTTGTACAACTTCGTATTTTTGATTTAATAATAAAAGAACAGTGAGAGAAAAAATAAATAAAGAGTGTCGGAATAGACAGATAGCAAAAGAAATAAGGGACAGAGATGAGAAGGTAAAAAGATTGAAATAGAAGGAGAAAGTAAAGAAAAGAGAGATTAGGAGAGATCTACCTATTTCGTATTTTTGCCCATCCGTCACCCGGTTCTAAACCATTTAATTTTTAAGGTTATGTTATGTTGCACCATATGCTTGTAAAAGGTTGATAAAAGGAGACCAAGTCTTTGAGAATTGGTCTACTTTGCCTAGTAAGAGGAATCTCATTTCTTCAAGATGTAGCCTTTCAGACATGTTTGACCTCCACATTGTGAATGTTGGCGTGGTTGTGTTTTTCCAAAATTTGAGTATACGTTTTTTTGCTGTTATTAGACCATAATTAAGAAAAGCTTCTTGGAATATAGTTAGTTTACTTCCCTCTTCCATTGATCCAAAGATAATCAGTTTTGTATTGGGGGGTAATTTTGTGTTAAATAGTTTTGTAAAAATTCCAAAGATTTCATTACAAAATTTATACAGTTTTATACAAGAGACAAAGGAATGTGCTATAGTGGCATTTTGAGTTAGACATTTGTCACAAATGGGGGAAACATTTGGGAATATTTTATTCAGTCTAGTTTTCGAATAATATAATCTATGTAAAATTTTTAATTGAATTAGGTTATGTCTTACATTAATTGAACATTTGTTTACATATAATAATATGTTTTTTCCCATCTATCGTTAGGAATTTTTATCAATAACTCTTGTTCCCAGTCCCTTCTAATTGCCTCTGTCGTTTGTGTTTCTATATTTAAAATTATATTATATAAGTAAGATATTAAATTGCTTGATTCTGCCTTTCTATTCATTCCTTCCTCCAATAAATCTGGGGTTAGAGTTTGATATCCTTGTATATATTTCTTCAAATAATCTTGAATTTGAAGATATTTATTTGAAATATTGATTACTTTTCAAATTATATTTTAGTTGTAATTGTTGGAATGACAAAAGGTTTTCCCATTTCATACATATCTCCCATTGTTTTAATTCCTTTTTTAAAAATATTTTTTTATTAGAAGTATCCATTTTACAATGTTTAAAACAAATTTACAAACACCAGCTTAATTCGGTATTTATACAAATATCACATTGATTATTATTATCTTCTATTTTTTAGAAATATAGAAAGAAAGAGAATAGAGTAGTTTTAAATCAATAAAGTTGTGATTAAATAATAATTTTGATTATATATATTAAAAAAAAGAAAGGGAAGAGGAAAAAAAAACCACAAACAAAAAAAAAGTGAACAAATATGATATATGTATATATAAATGAAAAACAACAAAATATATTGTAAATAAAACTATTACAAATAATAATATCAATACATGCATATAAATCCCAGTTTGAAAATGAATTATTTTCATCAAATCCTGTAGGGTACCCGTCGAGCCGTGATGCCAAGAACAGCTACTTCTCTGAATACTGTATATATGGAGACCATATCTGTTCAACGGAATTATATTTGTCCAAATTGTCCATTGTTTTAATTCCTAATCTTTCCCAATGGATAAACGTTTTATCAATAATGGATGGCTTGAATGAGGGATTATTAGCTATTGGAGAAACAAGCAATAATTTTCTTAATTTTAAAGTTAATTTTATTTGATTCCAAATTCGTATTGTACTGTGAATAATTGGATTATTCTTATATATTATATTGTTCAGTTTCATCGGGGAAAGAAGGATCGCTCCTATATTATAAGGGGAACAATCCTCTTTCTCCATTCTTATCCAATCTACCTGTTGGGCAGAACTGTCCAACCAGTGGATTATAGTTTTAATATTCACTGTCCAATAGTAACACAAAAGTTAGGGAGTGCCAGTCCCCCTGATTCTTTAGATTTACACAAGTGTTTTTTTCTTAATTCTATGTGATTTATAATCCCATATGAAGTTTATAATATCAGAGTCTATTTTTTTAAAGAATTCTTTAGGTAAGTATATTGGTATTGATTGAAATAGGACAATATTTGTGGTAAGAAGATCATTTTTATCACGTTTATTCCGCCTATTAAGGACATCGGCAGTGTTTTCCAAAATTTAATCAACCCATTTAATTTAGTTAATAAAGGCATATAGTTTGCGTTGAGTAATGATTTATATTTCCTAGTAATTTGGATGCTCAAAAACTAAAATTTTTTTGTTGCAAAAACGTTTTCACCCAGAGAGTTGGGAATTTGTGGAATTCCCTGCCACAGAGGGCAGTGGAGGCCAAATCGCTGGATGAATTTAAGAGGGAGTTGGATAGAGCTCTAGGGGCTAGTGGAGTCAAGGGATATGGGGAGAAGGCAGGCACGGGTTATTGATAGCAAAGATTATAGAGGAGCAAGATGCGCCACTCAGTGGAAATCCAATGGACTGGTGTGTAGTATGTAACGGAACGTCACGGCCGCCATTTTGGCGGATTGCCTCCCCATGTGTAATCCGCTCCAAAGCTACAGAGCAGTTGTAAAGAAAGATTATAGAGGAGCAAAATGCATTAGAAAGTATTAGATTTATTTGTAATAGATCTTTACTTACCTCTCAATCCCTCTCTCTCCCCCTCTCCTCTCGATCACTCTCTCTCCCTGTCGATCTCTTTCTCTCCCCTCTCGAACTCTTTCTCTCCCCTCTCGAACTCTTTCTCTCCCCTGTCGAACTATTTCTCTCCCCTCTCGATCTCTTTCTCATCCCCTCTCGATCTACCTCTCTCCCCTCTCTTCCCGATTTCCCTCTCTCCCTCCCTTCCCTCTGTGTGAGAGTTGGCAGCCCTGCTGTGCCTTTGGCCCAAAAGAGGATAGAAATAAATTACATAATGGTCTTTGTAGGAAGATTTTAATAAGCTCTTCTATCCAAAGATTTGCTTCTATCTGTCCCACCATATATTTATATGAATGTGTGTTTGTGTGTGCCTGTAATTTTGTGCAGTGTGTGTTAATACAAGGGAAGCTGTACAATGCAATGCAAGGTAAACTACGCAAAGGAGGTAAACCTCTAATAACTTTCTAATGCATCGTGCTCCTCTATAATCTTTGCTTGCAACTGTTCTGTAGCTTTGGAGCGGATTACACAGCGACAGATCGAGAGACAAAGATCATAGAGAAGCTCAGTTTCCCAGTAGACGCCATAGCCGACGCCATCTTTGGTCCGCTAATATGGCGTCGACAATCACACACGTGATACTACGCCTTTTCCACGGAGTGGCGCATCTTGCTCCTCTATAATCATCGATTGATAGGGGATGATCAGCCATGATCACAATGATCACAATGGCGGTGCTGGCTTGAAGAGTCGAATGGCCTCCTCCTGCACCGATTTTCTATGTTTCTATGTTTCCAATGTGTAGGATAGAACTGCGGGGACTCAGTGGGCCGAAGGGCCTATTTGCACGTTGTATCACTAAAACTAAAATGGCCTCCTCCTGCACGTATTCTCTATGTTTCTATGTTTCGATGTTTCCATGTCGGACATAGAACTAGTATGAATGGGTGATCATTGGTCGGTGCGGACTCATAAGGTCATGAGGAATAGTAGAGTAGAATTAGGCCATTTGGTCCATCAAGTCTACTCTGCGATTCAATCTCCCCCCTAACCCCGTTCTCCAGCCTTCTCCCCATAACCTCTGACACAGTGAGTTGAAGGGCCTGTTTCCATGCTGTTTCTTTAAATCTTTGACTCCAGAGTACATCGGTTCAAGGTGACGGGGGAGAAGATTTAATAGGAACCTGAGGGGTAACATTTTCACACAAAGAGCAGTGGGTGTATGGAACAAGGGGCCAGAGGATGTAGTCGAGACTGGGAATATTTAGACAGGAGCATGGATAGGACAGGTTTAGAGAGATATGGACCAAACGCGGGCAAGTGGGACTAGTGTAGCTGGGAGATTGGGGGTTACACAAAAGGCTGGAGAAACTCAGCGGGTGCAGCAGCATCTAAGGGGCGAAGGAGATAGGCGACGTTTCGGGTCGAGACCCTTCTTCAGACTGGTCAGGGATCAGGGAAACGAGAGATATAGACAGTGATGTGGAGAGATAAAGAACAATGAATGAAAGATATGCAAAAAAGTATCGATGATAAGGGAAACAGGCCATTGTAAGCTGTTTGCGGTGTGAAAATGAGAAGCTAGTGCTACTGGGGGGGGGGGGGGGGGGGGGAGATGGAGAAGGAATGTCAGGGCCCGAGGGCTGAGGGAGAGGTGGGGAGGGGAGGAGGCAGTCTGGGTTAACAGAATTGAGAAAATTCAATGTTTAAGCCCAGAGGATGCAGACTCCCCAAGCGGAATATGAGGTGCTGTTCCTCCAACTTGCGGTGTTGCTCACTCTGGCCGTGGAGGAGGCCCAGGACCGAGAGGTCGGATACGGAATGGGAGGGGGAGTTGAAGTGCTGAGCCACCGGGAGGTCGGGTTGGTTATTGCGGACCGAGCGGAGGTGTTCGGCGAAACGATCGCCCAGCCTCCGCTTGGTCTCACCGATGTAGATCAGCTGGCATCTGGAGCAACGGATGCAGTAGATGAGGTTGGAGGAGGTGCAGGTGAACCTCTGTCGGACTTGGAATGACTGCTTGGGTCCCTGAAAGGAGTGGATGGGGGAGGTGAAGGGACAAGTATAGCATCTCTTGCGGTTGCAAGGGAAAGTGCCCGGGGAAGGAGTGGAGCGGGAGGGAAGGGAAGAATTGACAAGGGAGTTGCGGAGGGAGCGGTCTTTGTGGAAGGCAGACAGGGGGGGAGATGGGAAGATGTGGCGAGTGGAGGGGTTACGTTGGAGGTGGCGAAACTGGCGGAGGACTATCTCTTGTATGTGCCGGCTGGTGGGGTGAAAGGTGAGGACCAGGGGGACTCGGCCCTTGTTGTGAGTGGGGGAATGGGGAGAGAGGGCAGTGTTGCGGGGTATGGAGGAGACCCTGGTGCGAGCCTCATTTATAATGGGGGAGGGGAAACCCCATTCTCTGAAGAATAAGGACATTTGGGATGACCTGGTGTGGAACACGTCATCCTGGGAGCAGATGCGGCGTAGACGGAGGAATTGGGAATAGGGGATGGAGTCCTTACAGGAAGCAGGGTGGGAGGAAGAGTAGTCCAGGTAGCTGTGGGAGTCAGTTGGTTTGTAGTGGATGTCAGTCAGGAGTGTATCACCTGCAATAGAGATGGTGAGGTCAAGGAATGGTAGGGAAATGTCGGAAATGGTCCAAGTATATTTCAGTGCCGGATGGAAGTTGGTGGTGAAATGGATGAAGTCAGTCAGTTGTGCGTGGGTGCAGGAGGTGACTCCAAAGCAGTCGTCAATGTAACGGAGGTAAAGGTCGGGGGTGGGGCCCTGGTACGCCGAGAACAAAGATTGTTCGACGTGCCCGACAAAGAGGCAGGCGTAGCTAGGACCCATGCGTGTGCCCATAGCTACGCCTTGTGTTTGGAGGAAATGGGAGGAGTCAAAAGAGAAGTTGTTGAGGGTAAGGAACAACTCCGCTAGGCGGAGGAGGGTGTCAGTGGATGGGTATGGGTTGCTCCTCTGGTCGAGGAAGTACCGGAGGGCTTTGAGACCATCCTGGTGGGGGATGCAGGTGTATAGTGACTGGACGTCCATGGTAAAGATGAGAGGATGGGGGCCTGGACAACGGAATGTGCAAGCCGACGGAGAGTGTCTGAGGTGTCTTGAACATAGGTGGGGAGGGATTTAACAAAGGGGGATAGGATGGAGTCAAGGTATGTGGAAATGTGTTCGGTGGGGCACGAACAGGCAGAGACAATGGGTCTGCCGGGGCAGTCGGGTTTGTGGATTTTGGGGAGAAGGTAAAATCGGGCTGTGCGGGACTGGGAAACGATGATGTTGGAGGCTCTAGCTGGGAGATTGTTGGCCGGTGTGGGAAAGTTGGGTCGAAGGGCCTGTTTCCATGCTGTATGACTCTATGACTCCAAATCTAAATTGATACACACATATTCATGGGGGGGTGCTCACCAGCAGTGGATATCTGTTGGTTCCCTCAATCTTGTAGAAACAGAGAATTGCAGATGCTGGTTTATACCAAAGATAGACACAAATTGCCGGAGTTATTCATCAAGTCAGGCAGCATCTCTGGAGATAAAGGATAGGTGACATTTCGGGCCGGGACCCCCCAACGTCACGTATCCATGTGATAAAGAGATGCTGCATGGGCAAGGATGTGAGGGGCGCGGGCCGGTGGGAGGGGGAACCGCGGTAATGCCTCCAGCGCCTTCAAGGTCGGCTGCAGGAGGCGCCCCCGGGGCACAAAGTGACACGGTGGCGCAGCAGTAGACTTGCTGCCTTACAGCGCTTGCAGCGCCAGAGACCCGGGTTCGATCCCGACTACGGGCGCTGTCTGTACATAGTTTGCACGTTCTCCCCGTGACATGCGTGGATTTTCTCCGAGATCTTCGGCTTCCTCCAACACTACAAAGACATAGAAACATAGAAACATAGAAATTAGGTGCAGGAGTAGGCCATTCGGCCCTTCAAGCCTGCACCGCCATTCAATATGATCATGGCTGATCATCCAACTCAGTATCCCGTACCTGCCTTCTCTCCATACCCTCTGATCCCCTTAGCCACAAGGGCCACATCTAACTCCCTCTTAAATATAGCCAATGAACTGGCCTCAACTACCCTCTGTGGCAGAGAGTTCCAGAGACCCACCACTCTCTGTGTGAAAAAAGACATGCAGGTCTGTGGGTTAATTGGCTTTGGTACAAATGTAAATTATCTCTATTGTGTGCAGGGTAGTGTTAGTGTGCGGGAATCGCTAGTCGGTGCGGATTCCGTGGACCGAAGGGCCTGTTTCCGCTCTGTATGTCCAAAAAGAAAAACATGTAAAAACAAAGATGGCCGTGCGAGGAGAGGATAGGAGACGGACATCGGTTCACAGGAACTGCTCCAGTGCATCGAGCGTGCGGGCCGACCGGTCTTCGGACTTTGAATAATGGCGCCAAAAATGGCCGCGCCCGCGTGTGTAATAGATGCAAAAATAATTTAATCGTGCAGTTGTACATGTGACAAGTAAACCTCCATTGCCTAGTGACCCGTTGGGTTGCTCCAGCACTA
Organism: Raja brachyura; assembly: GCA_963514005.1. Next base: position 3,667,642 of record OY740781.1, read on the forward strand.
TGTGTCTCTCTTTGCCTCAATCTTGTGATAGGCTCTCAAGCAGCAGTCCAACCTAACCCACAAAAAAATCCCCTCGTATGTTTCCATCGACCTGGTCAAACAGAAAATCGAAGCATCTTCTGAATCGCTCATTCCACTACTTCCTGCCCAATGTCTCGGGATGAATTGAGAAATCTTGGAAGATTATTCTTTGAAAGGTCAAACTGTCCAAGTGGGTTGCTGTTCCCTGTGGCCAGCAACCTCATAAACTGACCACGGACATCTCTGAAATCCCCGCATTTAAACACACACCATGCAGAAACATTAGAGGGGTCGAAGTCTGAAGAAGGGTCTCGACCCGAAACGTCGCCTATCTCCTTCGCTCCTTAGATGCTGCTGCACCCGCTGAGTTTCTCCAGCTTTTTGTGTAACCCCCATTAGTTTAGTTTAGTTTAGTTTAGTTTAGATTAGATTAGATTAGATTAGATTAGATTAGATTAGATTAGTTTAGTTTAGTTTAGTTTAGTTTAGTTTAGATTAGTTTAGTTTAGTTTAGTTTAGTTTAGTTTAGTTTAGATTAGATTAGATTAGTTTAGTTTAGTTTAGTTTAGTTTAGTTTAGTTTAGTTTAGTTTAGTTTAGTTTAGTTTAGTTTAGATTAGTTTAGTTTAGTTTAGTTTAGTTTAGTTTATATTAGTTTAGTTTATATTAGTTTATCTTACCCTAGTTTATCTTTTTATCTTATTTTAGCTTAGTTTGGTTTAAGTTTAGCTTTGCTTAGCGTAGTGTCGGTTAGTTTAGTGTAGCTTGGTATAGCTTAGATTAGTTTAGTTTAGTTTATTGTCACATGTATCTTCCTAAACCTTACGTGGTGGTGCAGCGGTAGAGTTGCTGCCTTACAGCACCAGAGACCCGGCTTCTATCCTGACTACAGGTGCTGTCTATACAGAGTTTGAACGTTCTCCCTATGACCATGTGGGTTTTCTCTGGGTGCTCCAGTTTCCCCCCACACTCCAGGTTTATTACAGGTTTGTAGGATAGTTTGTTTCTTTAAATTGTAAATTGTCCCTAGCATGTAGGATAGCGCTGACGAACAGGATGGTCACTGGCCGGCATGGGCTCGGTGGGCCGAAGGGCCTGTTTTCACACTGTGTCTCTAAAGTGTAGTTCAGTTTATTGTCTCAGGTACAGTGAAAATGCTACCCAGTCAGCAGAAAGACAGTACATGATTACAATCGACCCATTCACAGCGTACAGATACATGATAAAAGGAATAACGTTTAGTGCACGATAAAGTTCAGCAAAGTCTGATTAAAGATAGTCCAAGGATCTCCAATTAGGTCAATAATAGCTCAGGACCATTCTCTGGCTGTGGTAGGATGGTTCAGTTGCCTGATAACAGCTGGGAAGAAACTGTCCCTGAATCTGGAGGTGTGTGTGTTTTCACACTTCTGTACTATTTTGCCCGACGGGAGAGGGGAGAAGAGGGAGTGGCCGGGGTGACACTGGTCCTTGATGATGCTGCTGGCCTCGTTGATTAAAGGGCCTGTCCCACCAGCATGCAACTCCATGCGATGAGCGCGACCTAACGTGGTCGCTTGAGCCGTCCGGCGTCGCGGGGGGCTCCGAAAAACTGACCGTGTTCAAAAATTGCGCACGGCATCGGCTTGTCGGCTCGCAGTCGCCTCGACGCATTACACACCGTCTCGACATCGTGCCTCCATGACCCTCTATGTGTGTGTGGCTCCGAGACCCTCTCTGTGTGTGGCTCCGTGACCCTCTCTGTGTGTGCCCCTGTGCCCCTCTCTGTGTGCCCCTCTGTCCTGGCGAACTTACCTTTAAGACTTCGCTCCAAGTTCGCCTCACTTTGCGCCGCGTTGCGCCACTCACCCGACCTCCGCGCGTCCCTCGCTGCCGGTTTGGTCGCGCTTGCCGCATGCAGGCGCATGCTGGTGGCAACGGCCCTGTACAGGGGATCACCCGACCTCCACGCGGCCCCCGCTTCTAGTTTGATCGCGCTCATCGCATGGAGTCGGATTCTGGTAGGACAGGCCCTTTATGTACAATTAGTGTAAATAGGTGCTTGATGGAGTCGGTGGTTTGAAGGAACTATTTATCAGCTGTATCTCTCTATAAATAATCCTGGAACAACAGCTAATGACCAGCATGATATGTATAGTTGGCAAAAACCCAAATGTTTCACCACTATTTTCCAGGGTGGCACGATAGACAATAGACAATAGGTGCAGGAGTAGGGCATTCGGCCCTTCGAGCCAGCACCTCCATTCACTGACGCCGCTATCTTTAAGAGCTCTATCTGGCCTATGACGGTGCAGCTGGTAGGGCAGATCACTTACAGCGTCAGAGACCCGGGTTCAATCCTGACCTCAGCTGCTGTCTGTGTGGAGTTAGCACGTTCGGTTCGGTTTTCTCCCACATCCCAAAGACATACAGGTTTTTGTTGGTTAATTGGCCTCTGCAAATTTGCCCCAATGTGTAGTGAGTGGGTGAGAAAGTGGGATAACACAGAGCTGGTGTGAACTTGAGATCAACAGTTGGCATGGACTCAGTGGGGCTGTTTCCACGCTACGATGCTGTGTCCAGTGAAGAATAATCTTCCGTCTATATGTAGAAACAAAGAACTCCAGATGCTGGTTAATACACAAAAGGACACAAAGTGCTGGAGTAACTCAGTCGGGCAGCACCTCCGGAGATCGATCTGAAGAAGAGTCTGAAGAAAGGTCTCGACCAGGGGATATGGGGAGAAGGCAGGAACGGGGTACTGATTGGGGATGATCAGCCATGATCACATTGAATGGCGGTGCTGGCTCAAAGGGACTTCCAGGGTTGTTATCTCCGGTTTGCTTCCAGTTCCTCGTGCTGGCGAGAGCAGGAACAGGGAGATATGGGACCTGAATGTGTGGCTGAGGAACTGGTGCAGGGGGCAGGGATTTAGATTCTTAGATCACTGGGATTTTTTTTATAGTAAGGGGGAACTGTACAAAAGGGACGGATTGCATCTTAACAGGTGGGGGACCAGCATTCTGGCCGGCAGGTTTGCCACTGCTACACGGATGGTTTTAAACTGAATAAGGGGGGTGGGGTATCAAATGGGATAGTCGAGGACGGAGTTAGAGGGAAAGAGAGTAAAGCGATGGTTAATGACCCCAGAATTAACGGGGAAGAAAGCTCACAAAGGGATAGGAGAGTATGGCCAAGTGTAATAGGGATCGATGTGAAAGGGGCCACTTGTCAACATAATTGTATAAGGAGTAAATGTGTTGTAAAAACAAGCCTGAAGGCTTTGTGTCTCAATGCGAGGAGCATTCGTAATAAGGTGGATAAGTTGAAGGTGCAGATAGCGATTAATGACTATGCTATAGTTGGAATCACGGAGACTTGGCTCCAGGATGACCAAGGCTGGGAGCTGAACATCCAGGGATATTCAATATTCAGGAGGGATAGACGAAAAGGAAAAGGAGGTGGGGTAGCGTTGCTGGTGAGAGAGGAGATTAATGCAATAGAAAGGAAGGACATTAGCGTGGAGGATGTGGAATCGATATGGGTAGAGCTGCGAAACTCTAAGGGGCAGAAAACGCTAGTGGGAACTGTGTACAGGCCACCTAACAGTAGTATTGGAGTTGGGGATGGCATCAAACAGGAAATTAGAAATGCGTGCAACAAGGGTAACACGGTTATAATGGGTGACTTCAATCTGCATGTAGATTGGGTGAATCAAATTGGCAGGGGTGCTGAGGAAGAGGATTTCCTGGAATGTATGCGGGATAGTTTTCTCAACCAACATGTGGAGGAACCAACGAGAGAGCAGGCTATACTAGACTGGGTATTGAGTAATGAGGAAGGGTTAGTTAGCAGTCTTGTTGTGCGTGGCCCCTTGGGCAAGAGTGACCATAATATGGTTGAGTTCTTCATTAGGATGGAGAGTGACAAAATTAAGTCAGAAACAAGGGTTCTGAACTTGAACAAAGGTAACTTTGAAGGTATGAGATGTGAATTGGCCAAGATAGACTGGCAGGTGATTCTTAAAGGGTTGACAGTGGATGTGCAATGGAAGGTATTTAAAGACTGCATGGATGAAGTACAAAAGTTGTTCATACCAGTTTGGCAAAAGAATAAATCGGGGAAGGTGGTGCATCCATGGATAACAAGGGAAATCAGGGATAGTATAAAAACAAAAGATGAGGCATACAAATTTGCCAGAAAAAGCAGCCTACCGGAGGACTGGGAGAAATTCAGAATCCAGCAGAGGAGGACAAAGGGCTTAATTAGGAAAGGGAAAATAGATTATGAAAGGAAACTGGCAGGGAACATAAAAACTGACTGCAAAAGTTTTTATAGATATGTAAAGGGAAAGAGACTAGTTAAAACAAATGTTGGTCCCTTGCAGTCAGAAACAGGTGAATTGATCATGGGGAACAAGGACATGGCAGACCAATTGAATAACTACTTTGGTTCTGTCTTCACTAAGGAAGACATAAATAATCTGCCGGAAATAGCAGTGGAACGGGGGTCAAATAAGATGGAGGAACTGAGTGAAATCCAGGTTAGCCGGGAGGTGGTGTTAGGTAAATTGAACGGATTGAAGGCCGATAAATCCCCAGGGCCAGATAGTCTGCATCCCAGAGTACTCAAGGAGGTAGCCACAGAAATAGTGGATGCATTAGTGATAATTTTTCAAAATTCCTTAGATTCTGGAGTAGTTCCTGAGGATTGGAGGGTAGCTAATGTAACCCCACTTTTTAAAAAAGGAGGGAGAGAGAAAGCGGGGAATTACAGACCAGTTAGTCTAACATCGGTAGTGTGGAAACTGCTAGAGTCAGTTATTAAAGATGGGATAGCAGCGCATTTGGAAAGTGGTGAAATCATTGGACAAATTCAGCATGGATTTACGAAAGGTAAATCATGTCTGACAAATCTGATAGAATTTTTCGAGGATGTAACTAGTAGAGTGGATAAGGGAGAACCACTGGATGTGTTATATCTAGACTTTCAGAAGGCTTTCGACAAGGTCCCGCATAAGAGATTAGCATACAAACTTAAAGCACACGGTATTGGGGGTTCAGTATTGATGTGGATAGAGAACTGGCTAGCAGACAGGAGGCAAAGGGTAGGAGTAAACGGGTCCTTTTCAGAATGGCAGGCAGTGACTAGTGGGGTGCCGCAAGGCTCAGTGCTGGGACCCCAGCTATTTACAATATATATTAATGATTTGGACGAGGGAATTCAATGCAACATCTCCAAATTTGCAGATGATACCAAGCTGGGGGGTATAGTTAGGTGTGAGGAGGATGCTTGGAGGCTGCAGGGTGATTTGGATAGGCTGAGTGAATGGGCAGATGCATGGCAGATGCAGTACAATGTGGATAAATGTGAGGTTATCCACTTTGGTGGCAAAAACATGAGGGTAGACTATTATCTGAATGGTAGCAGATTAGGTAAGGGGGAGATGCAACGAGACCTGGGTGTCATGGTACATCAGTCATTGAAAGTAGGCATGCAGGTGCAGCAGGCAGTGAAGAAAGCAAATGGTATGTTAGCATTCATAGCGAAAGGATTTGAGTATAGGAGCAGGGCGGTTCTACTGCAGTTGTACAGGGTTTTGGTGAGGCCACACCTGGAGTACTGCGTACAGTTTTGGTCTCCAAATCTGAGGAAAGACATCCTTGCCATAGAGGGGGTACAGAGAAGATTCACCAGACTGATTCCTGGGATGTCAGGACTTTCATATGAGGAAAGATTGGATAGACTCGGTTTGTACTCGATGGAATTTAGAAGATTGAGGGGGGATCTTATAGAAACCTACAAAATTCTTAAGGGGTTGGACAAGCTAGATGCTGGAAGATTGTTCCCGATGTTGGGGGAGTCCAGAACAAGGGGTCACTGTCTAAGGATAAGGGGGAATTCCTTTAGGACCGAAATGAGGAAAACATTCTTTACACAGAGAGTGGTGAGTCTCTGGAATTCTCTGCCACAGAAGGTAGTTGAGGCCAGTTCATTGGCTATATTTAAGAGGGCGTTAGATGTGGCACTTGTGGCTAAAGGGATCAGGGGGTATGGAGAGAAGGCAGGTACGGGATACTGAGTTGGATGATCAGCCATGATCACATTGAATGGCGGTGCAGGCTCGAAGGGCCGAATGGCCTACTCCTGCACCTATTTTCTATGTTTCTATGTTTCTATGTAAAGGGCCGAATGGCCTCCTCCTGCACCTATTGTCTATTGTCTATTGACCTGAAACCTCACCAGTCCATGTTCACCAGCGATGCTGCCTGACCCGCTGAGTTACTCCAGCACTTTGTGTCCCTTCATCTCCTATCTATACTTGGCTGGGCTGTTCTAGTGACTCCAGACTCACTCCTATATTATCAAGTAAGCAAATTGTTAGTAATAATAATAATAATAATATTAATGCATTTTATTTAATGGCGCCTTTCAAGACACTCAAGGTCACCATACATCACATAACATCAGTAATAAACACACAATAAGTGACAAAGCAAAGCTAAGATTGATATAAAATAAGATGCAGTTGCTGCAGTTAAAATGAGTAAGCTGGTGTAAAAAGATGGGTTTTAAGAGGGGTTTTGAATTCTGTCATAGAGTCCAGTGGATGTGAGGGGGCAGTGAATTCAAATTTTAGGTGCAGGGTGGGAGAAGGCCCTGGCACCCATTGTGCTGAGGTTGATGGGTGGTAGCTCCAGTAGACCTGTTGATGAAGGCCGCAGGGAGCGGGAGGGGGTGGAAGTCTGAAGCAGGTCTGTGAGATTAACTGGGGAAAAGTTATGAAGCGCATTAAATGTTAATAATACAATTTAAAAGTTAACCCTTTGTGACACAGGGAGCCAGAGCCTTTGAATCAGCAGGGGTGCGACAGGATCAGTGGACTTTGAGCGTCTGATAATCCGTGATTGGGTAAGTTGAAGTCGATGAATACGTTTGTTGGGGGGTGCCTGCCAGGATCGCATTGCAGTTGTCAATGCCTGACGTGACCAAAGCATTGACTGGACGTTCCGTGGAGTGTTGTGTTAAAGCAGGGCCTAGTCTGGAGATGTTTCGTAGATGCAAAAAGGCAATCCAGGAGACATTGTTTATAGGAATGGAGAAAGAAAGGGTACACCATGGCTCTTAACCTGTGTGGAGACTGATATGATGGCTTCAGCGATGGGGAGTGAACAGATGTTGGTTTTTGAGAGTGCCAATGAGGAGTAGCCCAGTTTTACTACTGTTGAGCTACTACTGTGTGGGAAGGGACTGCAGATGCTGGTTTGCACTTAAGATTGACAAAAACTGCTGGAATAACTCAGCGAGACAGGCAGCATTTCTGGAGAGAATGGAGTGGTGACGTTTCGGGTCGATACTCTCTTTCAGACTGAGAGGGAAACTGGAGATATGGACGGGTACAAAGAGCATGTAAGGTGTGAAAAGAACAGATTAAAGCGGGCGATGATCAAGGAAATGTGCAATGGGTCATTGATGGATGAGTGGAAGGTGACACCGAGGCATAGAGACAGGAAACTTACTCAGTGGGACAGTGAAACCAGTAGGAGAACTAGGGTGAGGGAGGGACGGAGAAAGAGGGAACGCAAGCACACTTGCAGATGACACCAAAATTGTTAGTCTACTAGACTGTGGAAGATGTCTACATTTACAGCAGACGGTCACGGTGGCGCAGCGGTAGAGTTGCTGCCTTACAGCGAATGCAGCGCCGGAGATCCAGGTTCGATCCCGACTACGGGTGCTGTCTGTATGGAATTTGTACGTTCTCCCCGTGACCTGCGTGGGTTTTCTCCGAGATCTTTGGCTTCCTCCCACACTCCAAAGATGTACAGATTTGTAGGTTAATTGGCTTGGTGTAAATATAAAACATTGTCCCTAGTGGGTGTAGGATGTGCGGGGATTGCTGGCCCCCAGTGGGCTGAACGGCCTGTTTCCGCGCTGTATCTCTATAAGACCATAAGGCATAGACGCAAAATTAGGCCATTCGGCCCATTGAATCTGTTTCTCCATTCAACCTACAGGATCTAGACCGGTTGTGATTTTCAGACTTTGCTAACTGAATCAAGGGATGTGGGGAGAAAGCAGATCCTCGACTTCCTCATCCACAGACCACAGTCTGTCCGTATTGGTGGAAATGTGTCATCCCCGATAACAATCAGCACGGGAGCACCTCAAGGCTGCGTGCTCAGCCCCCTGCTTTATATTCATGACTGCGTCTACTCACTCTATCTATACTCATCATCGGCTCTGACCTCCCCACCATCGAAGAGATCGCAGTCACTGCCTCAATAAGGCAGCCAGCATCATCAAGGACCCACACCATCCTGGCCACACACTCATCTCACCGCTACCATCGGGTAGAAGGTACAGGAGCAGGAAATCTGGTACATCCAGGTTCAGGAACAGCTGCTTCCCCACAGCCATCAGGCTATTAAACTTGCCAACAAACAGACTCTGAACTGTAACAGCCTCTTGCATTTTATCTGCTTATTTATGTGTGTATTGAACTGAACTGTTCTGTATTTTTGCTTACAATATCCTGTTGTGCTGCAGCAAGCAAGAATGTCATTGTCCTATCTGGGACACATGACAATAAACCCTCTTGACTAGACTTGACTAGACTTGGATAGAGGATGGTTCCACTAATGGTAGAGTCTAGTACCAGAGGGCATAGCCCCAGAATAAACATACGTACCTTTAAAAAGGAGGTGAGGAGGAATTTCTTTGGTCCGTGTGTGGAATTCATTGCCACAGACGGCTGTGGAGGCTAGGTCAGTGGATATGTTTAAGGCGGAGATTGACTGGTCCAGGAGTTTGGAAACGAGTTTGGATGGGATTATGCTCTGGAATGCAAATACTAGTTTACACAAAATGAGACCCTTCTTCATGTTCATAGGTTATAAGAGTGGAATTAGACCATTCGGCACAAAAAGGTCTACTCCGTCATTCATTCATGGCTGAGCTATCTTTCCCTCTCAACCCCATTCTCCTGCCTTTCATTGCCACTCTATCCAGGCCTTTCACTATTCCCTACGTTTCAATGAGGTCCCCCTCATTCTTCTTAACACCAGCGAGTACAGGTCCAGTGCCGTCAAACATCATTAACGTAATTATACGTTAACCCAATCATCCCCAAGATCAGCACCGCTATCGTCTATCGTCTTGATTCAGACGTCTTGATTCTTGATTTAGCTATCGTCTTGATTCAGACGATAGCTAAAATAAAACAATTCCTCCAATTCGACAACCTCGAAAAGATCATCCACACATTGATCTCCTCCCGCCTAGATTACTGCAACTCCCTCTACACTGGCATCAGCCAATCTTCCCTGTCCCGCCTGCAACTGGTCCAAAACGCCGCAGCGAGACTCCTGACGGGCACCCGAAAAAGGGACCACATCACCCCGATCCTGGCCTCTCTCCACTGGCTCCCTGTGTGGTTCTGAATACATTTCAAGACCCTCCTCTTTGTCTACAAAGCCCTCAATGGGCTTGCCCCCACCTACATTAAAAGTCTTCTCACCCACCACACCACCTCCAGGTCCCTCAGATCGGCCGACTTGGGGTTGCTGGACATCCCGCGGTCTAGGCATAAGCTCAGGGGCGACCGACCGCGCCTTTGCGGTTGCAGCTCCTAGACTGTGGAACAGCGTCCCCTTCCCCACTAGAACTGCCCCCTCCATCGACTCCTTTAAGTCTAGTCCAAAAACGTATCTGTTCTCCCAAGCCTTTCCTGACGTCCTCTGAGCGAGGGATATTGTGTACATATGTATGTAGCCTGCTTGTGTATGCTACTCTTATAACAAATGTAAAGCCCTTTGGCCAACGAGAGTTGCTTTTTAAATGTGCTATATAAATAAATGTGACTTGATTGAACCTGTTCACTTTTAACATTAAAGAGGGACTGCAGATGCTGCTTTACACCGCAGATAGACACGAAATGCTGGAGTAACAGCGGGACAGGCCACATCTCCGGATTGAAGGAATGCGTGACGTGTGGGGTCGAGACCCTTCTTCAGACTGAGAGTCAGGGGCGAGGGAAGCAGAGATATGAAAGGGTAAAGTGTGAAAACAATGCATCAAAGGGGACAAAGTTCAAGGAGAATGTAGACTAGATCATCGTTACCTAGGGGAAGGTTACAAAGAAGCATACAAGGATAAAATCTAATCAGGAGGACAGTCAGACTGGTCGGGGAACTAGGATGAGGGGTGGAGAGTGTTACTAGGAGTTCGAGACATCAATATTCATATTGCTGGGTTGTAAGCTGCCAAAAATGAAATATGAGCATCTAGTCTCACTTGTGTTTAATAAATCTTAATGGGATATTTTTAAAAGATGGTATTCTGTAAAAGCCTACATTTGGTGGAATTTTTAAAAAGTTTTGCTGTGTGAAAAATCCAGAGAGGGAAGGTTGAACGATGCACTTTCTGAGGAATATTAACTGGGAGTGGTTCAGAAGAAGAAGAAATTTTAGCAAAAAAACCTAATATTCATTCAATTATCACACTTGTGAATTATCAACTCGCTGGAGTTTCGAAGGACGAGAGGGGGACCTCATTGAAATGTACCGAATAGTGAAAGGTTTGGATCGAGTGGATGTGGAGAGGATGTTTCCACCAGTGGGGGAGTCTAGAACTGGAGGCCACAGACTCAGAATAAAAGGACGGACCATGTGGGTTTCCTCCGAGTGCACTGATTTCCTTCCATATCCCAAAGACATGCGGGTGCTGGATTAATTATCTGCCGTGAATTATCCTTTCCTCACCCCCACCCTCACCCTGTACATCGATCGGTGAGTGGTGCAAAAAGGCGGAATTTGATGACAACGTGAGGAGAGTAAAAAACGATTCAGTGAATTCAGTTCAGCTTATTGTCACGTGTACCGAGGTACAGTGAAAAGTTTGTGTTGCGTGCTACCCAGTCAGCAGAAAGACAGTATGTGATTACAATCGAGCCATTTACAGTGTACAGATACATGACACATGATAAGGGAATAACGTTTAGTGCAAGGTAAAGGAAGCAAAGTCTGATCAAGGATAGTCTGAGGGTCATCAATGAGGTAGATGGTAGTTCAGCGCTGCTCTCTGGTTGTGGTAGGATGGTTCAGTTGCCTGATAACAGCTGGGAAAAAAAGTATCTGAATTTGCAGGAGTGCGTTTTTACACTTCTGTACCTTTTGCCCGATGGGAGAGGGAAGAAGAGGGATTGGCCAACTTGTCCTTGATTGTTGTTGATTGATGTCCTATCATAACAGTAACCTCACACCATAATAAGGAATCATAGCCTCTATTAACTACACAGCAGACACAGCTTCTCTCTTACGTGTTCTAACGGAATGCAGCAGACCGCGGTAACTGAACAGCTAGTGGGTGTAAGTACAAGTGCATGACTCATAACATGAGTCAGTAATCTACATCCGCCAAGCAACAACACTACAGACCCATTAACTAAACAAGGCAAGTATCACAACCGATGACTGACTGGTAGAAAGTCAAACATAGTCCGGATACATCACGACCGGCCTGCAAACACGACCAGCACGTGTTCGATAGAGAGCATGTCCGTACCTTTTCCCAGGGGTAAAGAGCAGGCGACTTAACCACCGAGGGGGACTGGACCAACGTCCCTGGAGTCGAAGCAGGAGACTGTGGGGCAGGCGAAGATGGAACAGACAGAGGAACAGTCGCAGACATGGATTGTTCTCCCTCTCCAGAGCCAGCACATCCTTCCTCAGATACGGCGCCCAAAATTGCTCACAATGTTCCAAATGTGGCCTGACCAGCACCTTACAGAGCCTCGACATTACCCAGAGAGTTGTGAAGCTGTGGAATTCTCTGCCACTGAAGGCAGTGGAAGCCAATTCACTGGATGTTTTCAAGAGAGTGTTAGATTTAGCTTTTAGTGCTACAGAATCAAGGGATATGGGGAAAAACCAGGAACGGGGTACGGATCTTGGATGATCAGCCATGATCCTATTGAAGAGCTAGAAGGGCCGAATGGCCTTCTCCTGCACCTATTTTCTATGTTTCGATGTTTCAATCCCAAGGAATGGCTAATGGAATGTAACTGAGACAAGCGGGTGGTTTTGCACTCTCTGGTACATGTGGTGGAGTGGATGGCAAGTCGTGGTCCTGACTCATTATCCTTCCTCATCATCACTGCCCCAAACACTCTTTGAAGAATCCCCTCTTTGAAGAATACCACAAGAAGACAGTCTCTGAATGCATCATCAGTCCAGACGCTTTATCAGGGAGGTTAAACTTTCTTGGATGCTGGTATTTTTCTTTCTCTTAGGTTATTCCCCCCAGTCTTGGGTTGTGACGGACTGAGAAATCTTGATTCTTGGTTCTTGCTTACTTGGTCCTCCAAAATATTCCAACTGGAATTTAAACTGGAGGTGGTGAAGGGAGGGGTTTAGCCAGAGAGGGTTATTGGGAAGAAAGTGCCACTTTAAATGTAGTTGCATCTGGCTGGGCAACCGTGGCTTGGTGGAGATTATTCCATGCTTTAATAGTGCGTGGGAAGAACAAATTGCTGTACACATCTGTCTTTGAGGCTGGGACCACAAATTGGATCGAATGCCCTCGTCTGCTCCTAATTGGTTTGGGGTTGGTATAGGTCTCGTGATCTATGTCTAGCTGACCATTTAACATTTTGTAAAAACAGGTCAAACGCATGGGATTTAACCTGAACCCGAACCTACGAACAGTTCAAGACACCAAAGGGGTGAGATCATTATTAGAACTGTTGAAAATGCACCGTGCAGGTCTTTTTAACCAACGCAAGTGGATAAAGATTCTCCCATTCACACTGGTCATAGAGTGATACAATGCGGCAACTTTGGCCCAACTTGCCCACACTGGCCAACATGCCCCAGCTACACTAGTCCCACCTGCCTGCGCTTGGTCCATATCCCTCCAAACCTGTCCTATCCACGTACACGTCTGACTGTTTTTTAAACGTTGGGATAATCCCAGCCTCAACACGGAGCCCTTTATCCACTTGTTGCATGTACCGAGAACCATGGAAAAGCTTGTGTTTGCGTGCTATTCAGTCAACGCACAGACAATACGTGATTACAATCCAGCTGCCCACAGTGTACAGCTACAGGATAGAGGGAATAGTGGCTAATGCAAATATTATAACATCGAAGCCCGCTAAAGTCCGATTAAAGATAGATCAAAGGTCTTCACTGAGGTCGATGTGAGGTCAGGGTCGCCCTCTAGCCGATGAGATAACGGTTCGGTCAACAAATAACAGCCGGGAAGAAACTGCCCCTGGATCTGAAGGTGCGCGTTTTCACACTTCTCCACCTCTTGCCCGATGGGAGCTGGGAGAAGAGGGAGTGGCCGGGGTGAGATTTATCCTTGATTATGCTGCTGGCCGTTTTAAGCGGGTCAGGCAGCATACGTGGAGGGAAAAGAACAGTTGACCTGAATCATCAGCAGTCCATTTCCCTCCACAGACGCTGCCCGCCATGCTGAGTTCCTCCAGTAGCTCATGTGATCGCTGGTCGGCACGGACTCAGTGGGCCAATCGGTTTGTTTCGGCATTGCATCCCTGCAGTCTAAAGGGCCTGTCCCACCAGCATGCAACTCGATGCGATTAGCGCGACCTAACGTGGTCGCTTGAGCCGTCCGGCGTCGCGGGGCCGGTCCCACTTCGATCGCCGGAGCCGTGCGGAATTGTGCGGAGTTCGTCCCGAGTTCGTCCCGACGCCGCGCGGGGGCTCCGAAAAACCGACAATGTCCAAAAATCCCGCGCGTCAACGGTTTGTCGGCTCGCAGTCGCCGCGACATCGTGCCTCCGTGAAACTATTTGTAAGTGCCTCCGTGACCCTCTATGTGTGTGGCTCCGTGGCCCTGTATGTGTGTGTGTCTCGGTGCCCCTCTCTGTGTGCCCTCTAAGTCCTGGCGAACTTACCTTGGACTTGCTTCAAGTTCGCCTCGCTTTGCGCCGCGTTGCGCCACTCACCCAACCTCCGCGCGGCCCCTACTGCCGGTTTAGTTGCGCTTGCCGCATGCAGGCGCATGCTGGTGGGACCGGCCCTGTACAGGGGATCACCCGACCTCCGCGCGGCCCCCGCTGCCGGTTTGATCGCGTTCATCGCATATAGTTGCGTGCTGGTGGGACAGGCCCTTAACGTCAATAGAAAGGTCTCTTTGCTGCCGCACCCGTTGAGTTTCTCCAGCACTTTTGTCTCCAACGAGCTAGATGGAAGGTCTGCAGCACATTACAGCTGGATGAGAAGACCATTCAGTTGCCTGATAACAGATGGGAAGAAACTGTCCCTGAATCTGGAGGTGTGCGTTTGCACTCTTCTGTACCTCTTGCCTGACGGGAGAGGGGAGAAGAGGGAGTGGCCGGGGTGAGACTGGTCCTTGATGATGCTGCCGGCCTTGCCGAGGCAGCGTGAGGTGTAGATGGAGTCAGTGGAAGTGAGGTTGGAGTGTGATGGTCTGCCTTTTCAAAGTTCTGTGACTCCTGCCCAATAGGAGCGGGGAGAAGAGGGTGTGACACTCACCTTAAATCAGGGGTTCCCAACCTTTTTCATCCCGTTTACCTCGGACAACTTTAATAGCACATCACAATGTTATTTCACTAACTTATGAACAACTAATGATGAACGAATACCGGTATACCAGAACCAAACAGAGTCAGTCAATGAGAATAAATATGTACACACCCAGAATCAACAAATCTACCCTCTGGGTAAGCAAAACGTACCCCCTGGGGTTACATTTAACCCAGGTTAGGAACCCTTGCCTTAAAGCTATGTGGCATGGTGGTGCAGTGGTAATGTTGCTGCCTTACAGTGCCAGAGATCTGGGTTCCATTGTGACTAGGGGAGCTTACTGTGCAGAGTTTGTACGTTCTCCCTGTGACCTCGTGGGTTTTCTCCAGGTGCCCCGGTTTCCTCCCACACTCCAAAGACGTACAGTTTTGTAGGTTAATTGGCTTGGTATAAATGTGTGTGTCGGGAAGCGTTTGTGTGTGGGGGATCGCTGGTCGGCATGGACTCGGTGGGCCGAAGGGCCTATTTCAGCGCTGTATCTCTGAACTAAACGTACACTAAGCTGTGCCCTCCAGTCTTAGACAGTTAAGTAGGTGAGACACGGAAGGAGACAACTTAGAGTGGACAATTGGGATTGGTGTAGGTGACCCAGAAGGTCAGGAAGGACCATGTACGACTCTATGACCAGGAGTCGGTCTATACCTATGATCAACACCAGATCAGAAGTGTAGTCAGTACGCTGCAAACAAGTTACTGCACAGCAAAAGTGTCATTTGACCTCTATTAAATGATTCTTAATAAATGGTAGCTGAATGATTCAAATACCATTGAATCACATTCAGTGGGAAGGAATGTTCATGCAGACACCAGCCTCATCCACAATGAAAGCAACACCATGATAAATGTACGTCTCAATGGACAATAGACAATTGGTGCTGGAGTTGGCCATTCGGTCCTTTGAGCCAGCACCGCCATTCAATGTGATCATGGCTGATCATCCCCAATCAGTACCCCGTTCCTGCCTTCTCCCCACATCCCCTGGCTCCGCTATTTTTAAGAGCCCTATCTAGCTCGCTCTTGAAAGCATCCAGAGAACCTGCCTCCACCACCCTCTGAGGCAGAGAATTCCACAGACTCACAACTCCCTGTGTGAAAAAGTGTTTCCTCATCTCCGTTCTAAATGGCTTATCCCTTATTCTTAAACTGTGTGGCCCCTGGTTCTGGACTCCCCCAACATCGGGAACATGTTTCCTGCCTCTAGCATGTCCAAACCCTTCATAATCTTATATGTTTTAATGAGATCCCCTCTCATCCTTCTAAATTCATGAGTATACAAACCCATGACAGTCCCGCCATCCCGGGAATTAACCTGGTGAACCTATGCTGCACTCCCTCAATAGCAACTACACTCCCTCGATAAAATCTCGTGTGGGCACGTTATGCAGGAGGAATACCCCTGAGATACGGTGTAATGGCAGATTTTGACTGACATTTGTAAAGAATGCGGAGAGATTTACGAGAATGTTGCCAGGACTCGAGAGTCTGAGATGTAGGCAGAGGTTGCGCAGGCTGGGACTCTATTCCTTGGAGCGTTGGAGGATGAGGGATGATCTTGTTGAGGTGTAGTTCATTGGCTATATTTAAGAGGGAGTTAGATGTGGCCCTTGTGGCTAAAGGAATCAGGGGGTATGGAGAGAAGGCAGGTACGGGATACTGAGTTGGATGATCAGCCATGATCACATTGAATGGCAGCGCAGGCTTGAAGGGCCGAATGGCCTACTCCTGCACCTAATTTCTATGTTTCTAGGTTTCTATGAGAGGAATAGATCGGGTAGATGCAGAGGGTCACTTGCCCAGAGTAGGGGAATCGGGAACCAGACGACAAATCTTTAAGATGAGGGGGAAAATATTTTATAGGGATCTGAGTGGTACATTTTTCACGCAAAGGGTGTATTGAACGAGCTGCCAGAGGAGGTAGTCGGGCAATCGCAATATTTAAGAATCATTTAGATAGGCACATTGATAGGATCCTCTTTGGCCCCTTTCAGTCATGGCTGACCATGGGTGTGTCCAGGGTTGGAGGACGCCAGTGCGTGACTTTGTTTAACGTGGGGAGACTGGTGCACAGATGGCCACCCCCACGGTCCTTGACAGATCTGGGTCAGGATCCAGTGGCATGGAGTCCAAGACGACCGGAGACCCTTTTCTGCCGCAGCCTTCATCCATCCGTCTTCCCAGCCGTTGTGACGCTCCACTAAGGTCGGCCATCGTCCTCCGCCTGTTCCACCGTTGAGGTCTTGGTCGGATCGCTCTTTGTCAGGGACCTCCCCCTCGACCTTACCGCCATGGGTGGCCCTACCAGGAGCGTAGCTCCAGACGGCATCGCTCTCAGGATCTCAGGTTCGCACGAGCTTCTCCACCACGACAAGGTGACCATCCACGGTGCAAATGGACCAAACATAGGTAGATGGGGCTAGTGTAAATGGGACACGTTGGCCGGGGTGTGGGGAAGTTGGACCAAAAAGCCTATTTCCAGGCTGTTTAACTCAATTTCCATCATGAATGGAAGTCAAACTATATGTTATAATGATCGCTTTCAAACAAACCTATTATACTGTCATACTATTATAACAAATTCTAGTTCATTAAGATGACTCATAAACAAGATCACAAATCATATTTTTGAATTCTCAAACACAATGTGATTGTGAATAATTCAGAGCTCCCAAGTTTCACTGAGCATTTCCTTATTTTGATGGCTGAAAATAAGTATTTTGTTGGGGAAATCGGTATTTCTCACATAAATGCAATAGAACGTACTACGCAGAAACTGGATTTTTGATCATCAGTAATTTGCATGCAACCTCATGTATTCTCAAATATCAGCATGGAATATTGAAAATCAGTACTACTGAATTGTGCAATTTATAATTCTTGATTTTGATTCCATAACATAAAAATATATAATAACATAACATAAAATTCACAATTCATCATATAGTTTACCAAACAATCAAACATGCTGGCATGATGCTGCATAATCATTCAGGTGCTCCTGGTAGGTGTCACATAAAGGTGAGTAGCATGGTAGGTACAATTTAAATAAAAATCACCTGGTGTTACTATTGTTGAGCCAAGCTGACTAGCATGACTGGAATAAGTTCTTGGTTCACTGTCACTCAGCATGTCGTTTACCACTACTTCTACTAATGCAAGGGCATATGTTGGCCTTAGCCTTAGCCTATATGCCATCCCTGGTTCCACGATATAGCACCTCAGACCAGTTTATCTAGCATGGCAGTCCTCAGTTTGTTAATGCTGTCAAAGCATTTTTCGTTCCGCAGTACACTGATGTAGGTGGCCCTACTTCTTCCACTTCTTGCAGTGCCATTTGGTCTCCCAAAGTGTGACGTTATCTTTAATAATAATAATAATAATGATAATAAATACTTTATTGATCCCCTCAGGGAAATTCAGATATCCAGAAAACCCCAACCAACAATCCCACACATCCAAAACGAACGCAGACAAAAAATACATGAAATACCATGTGGACACTACCTGAGAGCAATAAATACTTAATAAGACCAATAATTAACAATTAAAAATTAAAACATGCAAAAATGCATCCCCCTACAGCCTAGCGGTCTGTACTATAAAATCTAATGGCTGCAGGGGTGAAGGATCTCCTGAACCGCTCCGTTCTACAGGGCAGGGAGAGGAGCCGGTTGTTGTTCCGAGTGTCCTTTTGACTCTCCAGAATTACATGGAGGGGATGCCCTGGTTTTCCAGGATGTCCTGCACCTTGCGCCACATATGCCTCTCAAGCACATCCACCCCCGAGTCCACTCTCCCCTCCAGCACTGAGCTAGCCCGTTTAACCAGTTTGTCCAGCTTCCTGTTGTTTTTTGCACTAATGCTGTTGCCCCAGCGGACAACAGCGTAGAAAATAACACTTGCAACCACAGTATTGTAAAACATGTGCAGCATATCATTACGCACATTGAAGGATTTGAGCCTTCTGAGGAAAAAGAGTCTGCTCTGGCCTTTTTTGTAGAGGGCGTCAGAGTTGACAGACCAGTCCAGTTTGTAATCCAGGTGCACTCCAAGGTATTTATATGTCGGCACCACCTCAATGTCAGCCCCTGCAGCGTTGACCGGCTGAAGGGGGAGCTTGGACCATCTCTTTAGTCTTAGTTGTGTTCACGATGAGACAGTTCTCTTTACTCCAGCCACAGAAAGCACTGGTCAAGTTCCTGTGTTCCTCCTCATGCCCGTTCCTTACACATGCCACAATCGCTGTGTCATCTGAATATTTCTGTACGTGGCATGCGTCAGACTTATAATTAAAGTCTGCTGTATACAGGGTGAAGAGGAACGGGGCCAGAACCATTCCCTGTGGGGTTCCAACATGGCACACCACTGTGCCAGAGACACTGCCCCCCAGTTTAACAAACTGTGGTCGATCCGGCACGTAGTTGTATATCCAGGAGATAAAGGTGGAATCCACCCCCATCTTCTTAAGCTTGTCATTCAGAATCAGGGGTTGGACGGTGTTGAACGCGCTTGAGAAGTCGAAGAACATAATCCTCACGTAGCCACCTGGTTTGTCCAAAAAGGAGTAGATCTGGTGCAGCATGTAGAGGACTGCGTCATCCACACCAATATTCTCCAGGCATGCAAACTGTAGTGGGTCGAGTGCGTGCTGGACTTGTGGTCTCAGGAGACGAATGAGTAGCTGCTCCATTGTCTTCATGATATGGGATGTGAGGGCCAGTCCTCAGTTTGTTAACGCTGTCCAAGGCCTGTGTCATTCCGCAGCTAGTACACTGATGTAGGTAGCCCGACTTCTACCTCTTCTTGCAGTGCCCTGTTTGGGCTCCCAAAGTGTGAGGGGATTACAAGACAGTTCAGGGTTCCTCTTACAGTCTTTGACAACATTCTTGGCAGACCAGCATATATTGCGGGGGTGGGAGATTGCAACCATCACGTGGTCCGCCCTGTTTCGACTAATGCAATCAACTCGACGTGCACAAACGGAAGATCAAATAGAACAAGTTGTCCAACAACTTTAGGCTGTGCACGCCGGCAAATATTGCCATTTAGCCATAAATCACATTTTCCAGTTCCATTTTCCTAGAATGTAACTGTGCAAACCTAGTCACCACTTTGTCCAAGTTATGGGCAAAGTCATAGGGAATGTGGATTAAGGCGATTGTAGACAGTCTGTCATTGCTCATGGAAGTCCTGGTCTTTGCTTCTTTGCGGATGTGAAAACGTGTTTGTCCTCGTTGCCTGGATTAAAGTAAGATGCCGAGCGAGATCGCACCCACTGCAAGCATGCCGCGTGAGGCGAGCGTCTCTCTGCCACTCAGGCTCATGACCAAGGACCCCGGCTACCTCCGCAGTCAAATGGAGGGGGACAGGCGGGGTCGGCAGAGCTCTGTGGAGAGACTGGCTGTCGACAAGGCCAAGAACTTGAAGAGCCAGACGGCGAGGGGGTGCAAAGTGGAGCCTAATGGTTTGTGCAGCTCTGCCCCCCCCCCCGAGGAAGGCAGTGGCAGCTGGGCCAGCAGCAGCATGAAGACCTACCCGGCCTCCGGCAGCCCCCAGCAGAGCGGGCAGCTGGGGCTCCGCCTGACATTGTGCGTCGCTCCAGCTCCAAGAGGCAGCTCAGGCCTGACTCGCTGGTCATGTACCGGCAGGTGTGAGTTTGTGCGGGGAGCAGCGGCCACCAGTAGCACCCGCAGTTTCAAGGGCACTGGCAGCCTGGTCCGTCGGCTGCTGCTGGCTCTAGGGGCCGGGGCGACAAGCAGCGGGCAAATGGAGGGGGACAGGCGGGACCACGCCAGCAGCGCCATGAGAAGCAGCACCAGGTCGCCCCAAGAAGCTGCTCAAGCGGCAGGTTGGTGAAGGCGGATTATGTAGCTCGGCTGCCGCTTCTATCGAACCTGCTCGGGCTTGGACAGTTTCTTCGAGCACTGTGGACTCGACCCCGAGGGGAGGGAGAACCTGGCCAGGGAGAAGTTTGCCGCCGAAGCCACCTTCGAAAGCCTTGCCCTCAAGTTTCGCAGCGTGAAAGACTTGGGTGTCATTTTCGGCGACAGCGTGGAAAGAAGTTGTCGCGTGCTGGTCGTGTCGTGATGCGGCCTGAAGCGAGGTGATGCATGTAGTGACGCGCGGTGACTCACTGCCACCTCTGGATTTTGGAATGTGCAAACTCCAGGGGCAACATCTGGCTTTCTCATCATGTCGTGAGTCGTTCAGTTTTATTTACAGATGCATTGGTCCGCTTCCAGATCCAATCACAATTGACAATAGACAATAGGTGCAGGAGGAGGCCATTCGGCCCTTCGAGCCAGCACCGCCATTCAATGTGATCATGGCTGATCATCCCCAATCAGTACCCCGTTCCTGCCTTCTCCCCATATCCCCATGACTCTGCTATCTTTAAGAGCCCTATCTAGCTCTCTCTTGAAACCATCCAGGAACCAGCTTCCACCGCCCTCTGAGGCAGAGAATTCCACAGACTCACCACTCTCTGTGAGAAAAAGTGTTTCCTCGACTCCGTTCAAATGGCTTACTCCTTATTCTTAAACTGTGGCCCCTGGTTCTGGACTCCCCCAACATCGGGAACATGTTTCCTGCCTCTAGTGTGTCCAAGCCCTTAACAATCTTATATGTTTCGAGATCTCCTCTCATCCTTCCAAACTCTAGAGTGTACAAGCCCAGTTACTCCATTCTATCAGCATATGACATTCCAGCCATCCCGGGAATTAACCTTGTAAACCTACGCTACACTCCCTCAATAGCAAGAATGTCCTTCCTCAAATCACCATCTCTAACTTCTCACAGGGATGGATTCAGTGAGTGTAGACTGAACTCCCCTCTCCCTTCCACTCCCCACTTCCCTCCTCCCCCCTCACCCTCTCCTCCCCCCTTCTTCCCTTCCCCCCACTCCACTCTTCTCCACTCCCCAGGGTTCTCACAACTTTTTTTTCCTGTTGCCAGCCAGGCAACCTTGGGTTGGCATATGACAGTTTAGGTGGTCATTTAAGACGGCTTGCATGACGCGTGCGATAATGTGCTCGGACAAAGTGCGTAGTTACCAGTCGGAATTATGCTCAATGAAGCATTCACATATTATTTCTGCTTCAAATAAACATATTCACCAATCAAAACATGATATATACCACAATGACGTGCCGCAAAATTATAATACAGTATCTCAACTCTTTTTACACGTTGCAATGAATGCAATATCTATCAGTTCTTTCCACTTCCAAACAAAAATGTGGTTGGATTATTCAGCGTATGATCAACCTGTGTCAATAAATCCTGGACCATGGTAACATATATGCTTAACTACAGATTGATGCAAACATGTTTTCTGTGAAGGACCGAAAATTATCATGACATGGCCATAGCATGTGTCGTTATTTCTATTGGTACATAAACACTCTCACTTCCCACATAATTTATCCACAACAAAATATACAGGTTGCAAGGAATTTTCTAAAGGCATTTTATGATAATAGCTGTTAAAACCGACTATACCCATCTAACAGGTTAAACATTACACTAACTGACAACAAATGGCCAAAGGACATAACTGCAGCAAATGTTCTTCTGGTAATATGTTTAAAGCTGTCAAAATGCCACATTACCAGACATTCAGATTAGATGTACGTGTTGTGAACAGCAATGAATATACCCAGTTTAGACGCACCAGATTTAAAAAAAAACTATTGATAAATGCTGTTTCCATCATTCCCACTTCAGAATTAACGTTAAAATTACAACTGAAATATCTCCTGACCAAATTTGTGATGTATATGACCGACTGTAGAAGTAAAACCTGGATAAATCCAACATATAGTTGTGAATGTTGCTCATTACATAACTACAGTACTGATACTCCATATTAAGTGCATCGATTTGCCGTTAAAACGAATTCTGTAATAACGTGTCAACGGCAGCAGTGACAATCGAACACTGCGGTTTTAATGTTTCACGTGTTCACAATTTAATTATGGACTAAAACAAGTAACAACATTGGGAATTAAAACACATTTGACTGTATTCCGTTATCAAACATAGTCAATGTTCGCTCTGAAGACATTTCCAGCGCAATAGGGTCAGGGTGGGGGTGAGTCAGTGCGGGATGGATAGATGGCGGGGGGGATCAGTACGGGATGGATGGGGGGGATCAGTACAGGATGAATAGGGGTTGGTCAGTATAGTGTGGATCGGGAGGTCTGTGCAGGGAGAATGGGAGATTCAGTACAGGATGAATGGGTGGAGCAGTACAGGATGGATGGGAAGGGGGGTCAGAACAGGATGAATTGGGGGACCAGTGTAGGATGGATGGGGGGGGGGGGGGGTTGGGTGTGGCAGGAGAATCAATGCGAGGTGGATAGGGAGATCAGTACAGGATGAATAGATGAGGGGGTGGTAGATGAGGAGGGGAGCACAGGGAATGTCAGTGAGGACTGACTAAAGGGGAGAATGGGGATCAGTGTGGGGTGGAGAGGAGGGGTCCCAGGATAAGGGGTGGTGGAGGGGGGCGTACAAGGGAGAGGGAGGGGGGAA
This sequence comes from Raja brachyura, assembly GCA_963514005.1. The sequence continues at coordinate 3,690,746 of OY740781.1, forward strand.
GGGGCAGAGGAGGCGGTGAGGAAGGAAGGTCAGCGCTCCTCGGACAACACCGGCATTATTGTCCCGCAGCCTTGGCCGTTCCTGCCCACCACCAAATGCCACCGTCAACGGGGGAGGCAGTTGGGAACTCCTCACCACTGCCTCCCCTCCTCGGCCAGCCAACAGGAAACATAGAAACATAGAAACATAGAAATTAGGTGCAGGAGTAGGCCATTCGGCCCTTCGAGCCTGCACCGCCATTCAATATAATCATGGCTGATCATCCAACTCAGTATCCCGTACCTGCCTTCTCTCCATACCCTCTGATCCCCTTAGCCACAAGGGCCACATCTAACTCCCTCTTAAATATATCCAATGAACTGGCCTCAACTACCCTCTGGGGCAGAGAGTTCCAGAGACCCACCACTCTCTGTGAAAAAAGTCCTTCTCATCTCGGTCCTAAAGGATTTCCCCCTTATCCTTAAGCTGTGACCCCTTGTCCTGGACCTCCCCAACATCGGGAACAATCTTCCTGCATCTAGCCTGTCCAACCCCTTACGAATTTTTGTAAGTTTCTATAACATCCCCTCTCAATCTCCTAAATTCTAGAGAGTATAAACCGAGTCTATGCAGTCTTTGTTCATAAGACAGTCCTGACATCCCAGGAATCAGTCTGGTGACCCTTCTCTGCACTCCCTCTATGGCAATAATGTCCTTCCTCAGATTTGGAGACCAAAACTGTACACAATACTCCAGGTGTGGCCTCACCAAGACCCTGTACAACTGAAGTAGAACCTCCCTGCTCCTATACTCAAATCCTTTTGCTATGAATGCTAACATACCATTCGCTTTCTTCACTGCCTGCTGCACCTGCATGCCTACTCTCAATGACTGGTGTACCATGACACCCAGGTCGCGCTGCATCTCCAGGAAGGTGCGGGGCAGAGCGGTGCAGGTGCTTCAGACGGCAGAAGGGGGCCTCCCCCTTCTTTCCTCGCTACCTCCCTCCTCGCTCCCTCCCTCCTCCCAGATTCGGCGTGCGGGAGGGTTTGTTTTGAAAGCAGTTGTCGTCGTTGGCGGAGTGGCACTCAGCGGCTGCTAAGAGGGCGGGCAGGGTGCAGGAAGAGGTGGAGCCACCACCGCCGCTGCTGCCACTGTTGTGCGGGGCCCGTCATTCACTCCGACCCTCCGTCACCCCACACTGCAGCCGTCACCGCCGTCGACCAGAAACGTCACTTATTCCTTTTCTCCAGAGATGCTGCCTGACCCGCTGAGTTACACCAGTTTTTTGTGTCTTCTGTATAAACCAGTATCTGCAGTGTCAAGCCGGGCAAAATGACACGGCTTTTAGGTTGCCTGGCGGGACTCTAGGTGGCAATTGCGAGCCCTGCTCCCTCCCCTCCCCTCACATCCCCTTCTCCCCTCTCCCTCTTCTCCCATTCTTCTCCCCCCCCCCCCACACTTTCCCCGACGCCCCCCATTTGTGGACCCGGCCTGTGACAGCTAGACCCCACTAATAGTACGGCACAAAGTCTACTCCACATCGTCTGTCTTAGTAACATTGACTATGGGATAAATGCAGACTTTGGGAACAGCATCCGCCACCTCGCTTCAAAATGGGTGGTGGGAATTTACACTCAGTGGCTGGAGCAGGTGGATGGCACTGGTACATTGACAACATTGCCTGTACGCAGTTGAAAAGCCCGCTGCCTCTGGGGGTTTGGAGAGACCATTGGAAGAGAGATCTGCATCTGGGACAACTCGTGGCCAACAGTTTAGTTCCCATGAGGACATAGGTGGTTTAAGACCAACCCTGGTGCCCCTGTGCCAAATTTAGTTCAGAGACACAGTGCCCTTCGGCCCACCGAGTCCGCACTGACCAGCGATCCCCCGCATACTAACGTCCACATGCTAGGGACGATTTATATTTCTACCAAGTTAGGGCTAGAGGTTTCCTCCCACACCACAAAGGCGCACGGGTTTGTATAGATTGTCCCTAGTGTGTGTGGGATAGTGTGCGGAGGATCACTGGTTGCAGGCTTGGGACCGGTGGGCAGGCGGGGGGGGGGAGGGGCGATGTGGACGCGGCCAGAACGGTGCCTGGTATCGGGTCACAGCCGCTGCCAGGACTGGGGTTCAGAGTCAGTCGTTCCCACTGCCGAGAGGCAGCGTCATTTTGCATAGCTTCTGCGTCTTTGGTCACCAGCTTCGCCCCACTGCGCAGGCGCGGACGGTTGCAAATATTTTTTTTTCAATCATCCCGCGGGCCGGAACCATAATTTCCCGAATTTCGCGTAAATTCCTTCAAAGTGGAAACACTGATTGCGCTCCAATTTATTTTTTTCTCTGAATTTTTTAAACTCTGGAAAAAAAAGGGGGGTGCGATCACACCCAACGCAGCCCCCCTTCGGACGGCCGTGTAAGGTGCCACATTGCAGACTCTTCAGCAAAGTAGAAGCACACAGCATGGATGGGAAAAGGGACACACAATGCTGGAGTAACTCAGCGAGACAGGCGGCATCTCTGGAGACAAGTAATGGGTGTCAAGACCCTTCTTCATTTGTTCTATATCTCTCCCTATCATCGTCTAGAGGGCTTGAACAGCGGACCGTCGGCAGCGGCAAGTGTGGAGGGTTCAAGGCCCCGACCACAGGTGAACAAAGGAAGATGATGACTGAATTTTATTGCCTTCCATCGCAGCGAGGAATGTTGATTCCAGTGTGGTGGATGTTTAAGTGAAACTTTATTTTATGTGTTGTGTGTATTGTTGCTTTTCACTTAGTATGGCTGTACGGGAACTCAAATCTCACTGTATTAATTGGTGCATGTTAGAATAAACGCAAACTTAAACTTGAACTGTATATCTCATTCCCCTTTCCCCGGACTCTCAGTTCGAAGAAGAGTCTCGACCGAAAACGTCACCGTTCCTTCTCTCCAGAGATGCTGCCTGTCCCGCTGAGTTGCTCCAGCATTTTGTGTCTATCTTCGGTTTAAACCAGCATCTGCAGTTCCTTCCTGGCATAAAAGGGACATGGATACATGTACAAGAACAGACAAAGGTCAGAGATACTGAGCTACCAGAACATGAAGCAAGATGTGAGCTACCGGAGGAACTCAATTTAGTCCCAGTTTAGTCACGAGGAGAAAAAAAAAGGAAATAAACAGAGAATAAGAGATGGGGGGTTTCTTAAATGTGCATATTTTAATGCTAGGAGCATTGTAAGAAAGGTGGATGAGCTTAGAGTCTGGATAGACACCTGGAAGTATGATGTTGTGGCGATCAGTGAAACATGGTTGCAGGAGGGCTGTGATTGGAAACTAAATATTCCAGGATTTCGTTGCTTCAGGTGTGATAGAATTGGAGGGGCAAGAGGTGGAGGTGTTGCATTGCTAGTCAGGGAAGATATTACAGCAGTGCTTTGGCAGGATAGATTGGAGGGCTCATCTAGGGAGGCTATTTGGGTGGAACGTAGAAGTGGGAAAGGTGTAGCAGCACTTATAGGGGTATATTATAGACCGCCAAATGGGGAACGAGAATTGGAAGAGCAAATATGTAAAGAGATAGCAGATATTAGTAGTAAGCACAAGGTAGTGATTGTGGGAGATTTCAACTTTCCACACATAGCCTGGGAAACACATTCTGTAAATGGGCTGGATGGTTTGGAGTTTGTAAAATGTGTGCAGGATAGTTTTTTGCAGCAATACATAGAGGTGCCTACTAGAGGAGGGGCAGTGCTGGACCTCCTGTTAGGAAATGAGATGGGACAGGTGGCGGAGGTATGCGTTGGGGAGCACTTCGGGTCCAGTGATCACAATACCATTAGTTTCAATATAATTATGGAGAAGGACAGAGCTGGGCCTAGGGTTGAGATTTTTGATTGGAGAAAGGCTAACTTTAACGAGATGCGAGATGATTTAAAAGGAGTGAACTGGGACATTTTGTTTTATGGGAAAGATGTAGAGGAGAAATGGAGGACATTTAAAGGGGAAATTTTAAGAGGACAGAATCTTTATGTTCCTGTTCGGTTGAAACGAACCAGTAAAAATTGGAAAGAGCCCTGGTTTTCAAGGGAAATTGGACATCTTGTTCGGAAAAAGAGGGAGATCTACAATAATTATAGGCAGCATGAAGTAAATTAGGTGCTTGAGGAGTATAAGGAATGTAAAAAGAATCTTAAGAAATAAATTAGAAAAGCTAAAAGAAGATATGAGGTTGCTTTGGCAAGTAAGGTGAAAGTAAATCCAAAGGGTTTCTACAGCTATATTAATAGCAAAAGGATAACAAGGGATAAAATTGGTCCATTGGAGAGACCGAGTGGACAGCTATCTGCAGAGCCAAAAGAGATGGGGGAGATATTGAACAATTTCTTTTCTTCGGTATTCACCAAGGAGAAGGATATTGAATTATGTGAGATAAGGGAAACTAGTAGAGTAGCTATGGATACTATGAGTTTCAAAGTAAAAGAAGTACTGACACTTTTGAAAAATATAAAAGTGGATAAGTCTCCAGGTCCTGACAGGATATTCCCTAGGACATTGAGGGAAGTTAGTGTAGAAATAGCCGGGGCTATGACAGAAATATTTCAAATGTCATTAGAAACGGGATTAGTCCCCGAGGATTGGCGTACTGCGCATGTTGTTCCATTGTTTAAAAAGGGTTCTAAAAGTAAACCTAGCAATTATAGACTGGTTAGTTTGACTTCGGTGGTGGGCAAATTAATGGAAAAGATACTTAGAGATAATATATATAAGTATCTGGATAAAGAGGGTCTAATTAGGAACAGTCAACATGGATTTATGCCTGGAAGGTCATGTTTGACTAATCTTCTTGAATTTTTTGAAGAGGTTACTAGGGAAATTGACGAGGGTAAAGCAGTGGATGTTGTCTATATGGACTTCAGTAAGGCCTTTGACAAGGTTCCTCATGGAAGGTTGGTTAAGAAGGTTCAACTGTTGGGTATAAATGCAGGAATAGCAAGATGGATTCAACAGTGGCTGAATGGGAGAAGCCAGAGTGTAATGGTGGATGGCTGTTTGTCGGGTTGGAGGCAGGTGACTAGTGGGGTGCCTCAGGGATCTGTGTTGGGTCCTTTGTTGTTTGTCATGTACATCAATGATCTGGATGAAGTGGTGGTAAATTGGATTAGTAAGTATGCAGATGATACCAAGATAGGGGGTGTTGTGGATAATGAAGAGGATTTCCAAAGTCTACAGAATGATTTAGGCCAGTTGGAAAAATGGGCTGAATGATGGCAGATGGAGTTTAATGCTGATAAACGTGAGGTGCTACACCTTGGCAGGACAAATCAAAATAGGACGTACATTGTAAACGGTAGGGAATTGAAGAATACAGTTGAACAGAGGGATCTGGGAATAACCGTGCATAGTTCCTTGAAGGTGGAATCTCATATAGATAGGGTGGTAAAGAAAGCTTTTGGTATGCTAGCCTTTATAAATCAGAGCATTGAGTATAGAAGCTGGGATGTAATGTTAAAATTGTACAAGGCATTGGTGAGACCAAATCTGGAGTATGGTGTACAATTTTGTCGCCCAATTATAGGAAGGATGTCAACAAAATAGAGAAGGTACAAAGGTGATTTACTAGAATGTTGCCTGGGTTTCAACAGCTAAGTTACAGAGATAGGTTGAATAAGTTAGGTCTTTATTCTCTGGAGCGCAGAAGGTTAAGGGGGGACTTGATAGAGGTCTTTAAAATGATGAGAGGGATAGACAGAGTTGATGTGGACAAGCTTTTCCCTTTGAGAATAGGGAAGATTCAAACAAGAGGACATGACTTTAGAATTAAGGGACAGAAGTTTAGGGGTAACATGAGGGGGAACTTCTTTACTCAGAGAGTGGTAGCGGTGTGGAATGAGCTTCCAGTGGAAGTGGTGGCGGCAGGTTCGTTGGTATCATTTAAAAATGAATTGGATAGGCATATGGATGAGAAGGGTATGGAGGGTTATGGTATGAGTGCAGGCAGGTGGGACTAAGGGAAAAAAGTTGTTCGGCACGGACTTGAAGGGCCGAGATGGCCTGTTTCCGTGCTGTAATTGTTATATGGTTATATGTTATATGGTTATTTGGTGCGTTTTCACACATTTATACCGTTTGCCCGATGGGAGAGGGGAGAAGAGGGAGTGGCCAGGGTGCGACTCGTCCTTCATGATGCTGCTGGCCTTGCATCATGGTTATGTATTAAAGTCACAAGGTTATAAGGAATTAGGCCATAGGTTATAAGGAAGTAGAATTAGGCCATTCAGCCCATCAAGTCTTCTCCGCCATTCAATCATGGCTGATCGATCTCATCCTCCTAACCCCGTTCTCCTGCCTTCTCCCCATAACCTCTGACACCCGTAGTAATCAAGAATTTATCTAACTCTGCCTTTATATGAATCCACTGACTCATTGGTGGGATCATTGTTGTAAACCTCCTCTGAACCCTCTCCACAGACAGCACATCCTTCCTCAGATATGGGGCTCAAGATTACTCACAATCTCTTGTGGTCTTGGATGCAGCTGTTCCCAAGACAAGCAGTGATGCATCCCGATAAAATGCTTTCTGAGGTGCATCTATCCATGACCTTCAAAGATGTTGCGTGACCCGCTGAGTCACTCAGCCCTTCTACACAAGATTCCAGCTTCCTCGAGTTTACCTTGCGGCTTCACTGACACAATTGTTTATTCATTTTCCTCGAAGAAACTTAAGAAGGCTGGAATTCTAAACAATCTAATCTTTCCGGTTTTATCATCAATAAAATGGATTGACTGTTTGGGGCCATGTGATTTCTCAGCATATCCCAAGACAAGATTAGGCAAGCAATGTAGCAAGAAAGAAATATTAGTCAGTTCAGTCACTGGCCATCTCCTCTCCACTCTTCCATTCCTGAGCTACCGGCAGTGACATTTAGGGGCGGCACGGTGGTGCAGCGGGTAGAGCTGCTGCCTCACAGCGCCAGAGACCCAGGTTCGAGCCTGACTTTGGGTGCTGCCTGTACGGAGAATGTACGTTCTCCCTGTGACTGTGTGGGTTTTCTCCAGGGGCTCCGGCTTCCTGCCACACTCCAAAGGCATATAGGTTTGCTGGGTTAAGTGGCTTGGTATGAGTGCAAATTATCCGAGCGACACGCTACACACAACACGCTACACACCTGTGGGAGGAAACCGGAGCACCCGGAGAAAACCCACACGGTCACAGAGACAAGGTACAAACTTGGTGCCGACAGCACCCGTAGTCAGGATCGAACCCGGGTCTCTGGTGCTCTCAGCAGCAACTCTACCACTGCTCCACCCTAGCACCCTCTGACCTTTACTGAACTGTAATCAAAAGAAGAATTTTACTGTGTACACGTGACAATACTGGAGAGAGCCATTCAACCGTACATGACAACAAGCTAAACTGTAAACATGAACCATTGTTCTCGGCTGGCTACGGTGCTTGTCATTCCCAGCCACACAGACCGTCAGGGGGAGGGCTGATGCCTCCTCACCAACCCCCACGCCACAGGAAATGTGCATCAGCTTCATAGTAAGACCAAAACCAAAGAGCTTCTCCAAATACACGGGTCATGCACTTGAAGGGTTTGTGGATTGTTGCTCTGATATTCAATGGATGTCACTTGATTAAAACAACCCACCAAGTAGGTTGCTTCTCGGTTGAACCGAGAGGCGTGAAAGGAAGCTTGCCCCATGCACGTAGACGACACAACGATGAGTTCCTCCTCACGGCTCCCACGCCCCACACCCTCGTCATGGCATGTTCACAGGGCCATCTGAAGGTCGTTTACCCGAAACCTTCTCTCTCTCTCTCCTGATCCGCTGAGAATTTCCCCACTTTTGAGCTTCAGCTGCTGTCTCCAGCCTAGGCTGCAGTCTTATGTTTGTGCTAATGGCCCCAGGGTTTAGTGTGCGAGGTCACGCGCTTTAGTCACGAGCCAAGGGTGTTTTGTTGTCATATGTCCCAAAGAAGACAAACAAATTAGAATCATCTAGTCATAGAGTGATACAGCTTTTAAACAGGCCCTTCGGCCCAAACAGCCCACACCGACCAAAATGTCCCAGCCAAACTAGTTTAGAAACATAGAAACATAGAAATTAGGTGCAGGAGTAGGCCATTCGGCCCTTCAAGCCTGCACCTCCATTCAATATGATCATGGCTGATCATCCAACTCAGTATCCCGTACCGGCCTTCTCTCCATACCCTCTGATCCCCTTAGCCACAAGGGCCACATCTAACTCCCTCTTAAATATAGCCGATGAACTGGCCTCAACTACCCTCTGTGGCAGAGAGTTCCAAAGACCCACCACTCTCTGTGTGAAAAAAGTCCTTCTCATCTCGGTCCTAAAGGATTTCCCCCTTATCCTTAAGCTGTGGCCCCTTGTCCTGGACCTCCCCAACATCGGGAACAATCTTCTTGCATCTAGCCTGTCCAACCCCTTAAGAATTTATAAGTTTGTCCCTTATCCCTCTAAAGTTTAGGGGTTAGAGATATAACACAGAAACAGGCCCTTCGACTCACCTTGGTATGTGTGACACTAATCAACCAAGGGTGTTGATGTGGTTAGAAAATTGGTTGGCAGACAGGAAGCAAAGAGTAGGAGTGAACGGGTCCTTTTCAGAATGGCAGGCAGTGGCGAGTGGAGTGCTGCAAGGCTCGGTGTTAGGGCCACGACTGTTTACCATATATATTAATGATTTGGAAGAGGGAATTAGGAGCAACACCAGCAAGTTTGCGGATGACACAAAGCTGGGTGGCAGTGTGAACTGTGAAGAGGATGTTAGGAGTTTGTAGGGGGGCCTGGACAGGTTGAGTGAGTGGGCAGATGCGTGGCAGATGCAGTATAATATAGATAAATGTGAGGTTATCCACTTTGGCGGTAAAAACAAGGGGGCAGATTATTATCTCAATGGGGTTAGGTTAGGCATGGGGGAGGTACAGCGAGACCTGGGTGTCCTTGTACACCTGTCACTGAAAGGTGGCGTGCAGGTACAGCAGGCAGTGAAGAAAGCTAATGGAATGTTGGCCTTCATAACAAGAGGATTTCAGTACAGGAGTAAAGAGGTTCTTCTGCAGTTGTATAGGGCTCTGGTGAGACCACATCTGGAGTATTGAGTACAGTTTTGGTCTACTAAATTGAGGAAGGACATCCTTGTGAATGAGGCAGTGCAGCGTAGGTTCACGAGATTGATCCCTGGGATGGCGGGACTGTCATATGAGGAAAGATTGAAAAGACTAGGCTTGTATTCACTGGAGTTTAGAAGGATGAGGGTTTTTTTATAGGCAAGGCAAGGCAAGTTTATTTATATAGCACCATTCGGACAAGCAGCAATTCATAGTGCTTTACAGGGAAAAAACCAGGAAGAATAACAGTAAAAAAGACAGCAGAACAACCAAACGACACAGGCCAACAAAATAGCCAATAATCAAAAGTTACAAAGCAAGCAATACGCCAGATGCATGAATAGTAAAACAAAGTCATTAAAACAATAAAACTATTTTAAAAGCAGATAAAAGGGTTACAATTAGAAGGTTAAGATTACCTGCATGTTGGGTTATGGAAAAGCTACAGGAAACAACAGTGTTTTTAAGCCTTATAGAAACATATAAAATTATAAAAGGACTGGACAAGCTAGATGCAGGAAAAATGTTCCCAATGTTGGGCGAGTCCAGAACCAGGGGCCACAGTCTTAGAATAAAGGGGAGGTCATTTAAGACTGAGGTGAGAAAAAAAAAATTCACCCAGAGAGTTGTGAGTTTATGGAATTCCCTGCCACAGAGGGCAGTGGAAGCCAAGTCACTGGATGGATTTAAGAGAGGGTTGGATAGAGCTCTAGGGGCTAGTGGAGTCAAGGGATATGGGGAGAAGGCAGGCACGGGTTATTGATTGGGGAAGATCAGCCATGATCGCAATGAGTGGCGGTGCTGGCTCGAAAGGCCGAATGGCCTCCTCCTGCACCTATTTTCTATGTGTTTAAGTCTGGAAACGTCACCCATTCTTTCTCTCCAGAGATGCTGCCTGTCCCACTGAGTTACTCCACCATTGTGTCTGTCTACAGACTGTATTCCCTGTTGATCCCACTGTGTGTAAACACCAACCTGTAATTAATTTAGAGGGATGTGGACCAAATGCAGGCCAATGGGATTAGCTTAGATGGCAGCCTGGTCAGCATGGACCAGTTGGGCTGAAGGGCCTGTTTCCGTGCTTCATGACGCCATGATTGAAAGCATTTGGTCAGGCCACATTTGGAGTATTGTCTTCAGTTTTTGTCACCCTGTTTTTGGAAGGATCTTATTAAACTGGGAAGAGTGCTGAGGCAATTTCCTTTCAGTTTCAGTTTAGTTTATTGTCACGTGTACCGAGGTACAGTGAAAAGCTTTTGTTGCGCGCTAACCAGTCAGCGGAAAGACAATACATGATTACGTCCACAGAGTACAGATACATGATATTGGAATGGCGTTTAGTGCAAGGTAAAGCCAGCAAGGTAAAGCCTGGTTGAACAAGTTAGGTCTTTATTCTTTGGAGCGCAGAAGGTTAAGGGGGGGACTTGATTGAGGTCTTTAAAATGATGAAAGGGATAGATAGAGTTGACGTGGATAAGCTTTTCCCATTGAGGGTAGGGAAGATTCAAACAAGAGGGCATGACATGAGAATTAAGGGACAGAAGTTTAGGGATAACATGAGGGGGAACTTCTTTACTCAGAGAGTGGTGGCTGTGTGGAATGAGCTTCCTGAAGAAGTGGTGGAGGCAGGATTGATTTTAACATTTAAAAGTAAAGTGGATAGGTATATGGACGGGAAGGGAATGGAGGGGTATGGTCTGAGTGCAGGTAGATGGGACATGGGGAAAATAAATGGTCGGCACGGACTGGAAGGGCCGAGAAGGCCTGTTTCTGTGCTGTAAAAACAATATTTAAAAAAAAAGTCAGAGCAAGGACAGTCCGAGGGTCATCAAAGATGTAGATAGTAGTTCAGCGCTGCTCTCTGGTTGTGGTAGGAGAATCAGTTGCCCGATAACAGCTGGGAAGAAACTGTCCCCAAATCTGGTACGTTTCCACACTTCTGCACCTTTTGCCTGACGGGAGAGGAAAGAAGAGGGAGTGGCCAGGGTGCGACTCGTCCTTGATGATGCTGCTGGCCGTCCTTGCCGAGGCAGCGTGGGGTATAAATGGATTCAATAGAAGGGGTTATACTATAAACCTACTGACTCCTATATCTATCTGGACTACACAGCTTTCCACCCTACTTCCTGTAAAGACTCTATCCCCATCCCCCAATTCCTCCATCAACATCGCATCTGTGCCCAAGATGAGGTGTTTCCATCCCAGGTCATCGGAGATGTCCTGGTTCTTTAGGGAACATGGATTCCCCTCTTCCATCATAGATGAGACCCTCACTGGGGTCTCCTCAATATCCCGCAACTTCACTCTTGCTCCCCCTCCCGCCATTTGTAACAAGGACAGAGTCCCCCTTGCCCTCCCCTTCCACCCCATCAGCCGTCGCATATACAGCACGTAAACCTCCGACATTTTCGCCACCTCCAACGGGATCCCACTGCCAGCCACACCTTCCCATTGCCACACCTTTCTGCCTTCTGCAGAGACCGTTCCCTTTGCAACTCATAGATACATAGACAATAGGTGCAGGGGTAGGCCATTCGAGCCAGCACTGCCATTCAATGTGATCATGGCTGATCATCCACAATCAGTACCCCGTCCCTGCCTTCTCCCCATATCCCAGACACGTGCACTACTGCCATCTCCCAGTGACCAGTCGCTCAGGCTGTCCGCAGCCGGAGTTAAAAAGGCCTTTGCCAGCATCAACCCACGCAAAGCCGCAGGGCCGGACAACATTCCTGGACGCGTTCTAAGAGACTGCGCCGAGCAACTGAAAGATGTCTTCACAGATATTTTTAACAACTCACTCAGCCAGGCAGTAGTACCCAACTGTCTTAAGAGTGCCACCATCGTTCCTGTCCCGAAGAAACCAAACCCAGCCTGCCATAATGACTTTCGACCAGTGGCTCTAACACCCATAGTAATGAAGTGTTTTGAGCGACTGGTTATGCAGCACATCAAAAATAGCCTACCTGCCGACCAAGACCCACTGCAGTTTGCATACAGAGCCAACCGATTCACAGAGGACGCAGTCTCAACAACACTGAACCTCGTACTGCCACACCTTGATCGGAAAAATACTTCAGCTCTGCTTTTAACACAATCATTCCACAGCAGCAGCTGGTGGAGAAGTTGGAGTTATTGGGGGTTGATGCTGGCGCATGTAATTGGGTCCTGAACGTTCTATCGCAACGGCAGCAGACAGTCAGGGTGGGCAGTAGGACATCAAAAACCGTGAGCACTGACTCACCCCAAGGCTGTGTCCCAATCCCCCTGCTGTTTAGTCTGCTTACACACGACTGTACTGCTAGACACAACAACAACTTCATCAGCAAGTTCGCTGATGACACAACAGTGGTGGGTCTCATCAGTGACAATGAAATATAAGGGAGGTAGGTTTGTGTGATGGTCTGGGCTTTGTCCACAATTCGCTGCAATTTCTTGCAGTTTTGGATGGAGCTGTTCCCGAACCGTGCTGTGATGCATCCCGATAAAATGCTTTCTATGGCGCATCCGTAGAAGTTGGCGAGAGTTGCAGGGGACATGCCGAACCTCCTACGCCTTCCGAGGAAGTAGAGGCGTTGGTATGCCACAGCTACAGTGGTATGTACAGTGCCCTGGTGCACTGCAGACCAGTTGAGCAGTTTGTGAATGGGATTTTTCGGGGTATGTAGTTCCAGTAAAGTGGAGGCATTACTGATTTTTTAACCAAAATTAACATTTATTTGTGCATTTATTCTTGAATTAAATACCTAGAAATACATTAGTCAGCTTTGAGAGGGGTCACAATAGAAACTGAAATAAAGTTTGTGGTTAGAGACAGCCAATGAAAAAAAGGAAATAGTTCGAGTCATACTGGCAATTCTGTGTAAGATGTAAATTTCTCTAAATCTGTGTCGTTGAGAAGCATTTTCACTGGGATCTGATTAATTAGTGCTTTCCCCCAGGAGTATTCCACCTCGTTGCAAAGTATCTTTCATGTGGTGAAACATTCCTTAAAGAATCTGGAAAATCTTAGACTTTTCAGCTTTGTCTAAAAAGTGAACGACGAAAAGGTATCTGGAATACCCCCTTAATAAGAGGGATCAGGCATGATGGGGGTGAGGGGGGGTGCTGAGAGCAAAGGGGGAACATTAGGGCTACTTTAGACTTCAGAGATACAATGATGGAACAGACCCTTCGGCCCATCGAGTCCGCGCCGACCAGCGATCCCCGCACATTAACATGATCGTAGAGACAATTTTACATTGATACCAAGCCAATTAACCTACAAACCTGTGCGTCTTTGGAGTGTGGGAGGAAAGTTGTTGATCTCGGTGAAAACTCACGCAGGTCACGGGGAGAATGTACAAACTCCGTACAGACAGCAGCTGTAGTCAGGATCGAACCCGGGTCTCTGGCACCGAAAGCGTTATAAGGCAGCAACTCTACTGCTGCACCACCCTGCAAAATACTGTTTAAATTGTAGTCCTCCATACAAGGAATCTGAACACCCCAGTATAGAATTTACCTTTGTGAATGTTGGAGGAAGGTGAATCGAGGAGCAGAGGACATAGGTTTAAGGTGAAGGGAAAAGATTGACATGCCATATTTGAAACTCAACAGGACGCAGTTGAAGCAGGTATGACTTGGGTGGGGGAAGGATGGCGTGAGAGGGAATGTAAGGGTTCCTTGAAGTTTGAGAAATCAATATTCATATCACTGGCTTGTAAGCTGCCCATGGAAATGCTGTTCTTTGCCTCACTCTGACAAATGGAGGAGGCCCAGGACAGAAAGGTTAGTGTGGGAATGGGATGGGGAATTAAAATGTTTGGCAGAATAGTTATATGATGGTCAGGGCCAATTGAACATGAGAAAGATCAAGTCCTGAGAAGGATGGGAGAAAGGCAGAGGTGATGAGTATTTAAGTCTCACATTTCGCTGACTGGAAATAGGAGAAGAGGACGTGATGGAAGTTATTAGTGTGGACTTTAGGGGAGCAGTTCGGGTAGTTTGTCAACAAAATAGAGAGAGTACAGAGGAGATTTACCAGAATGTTGCCTGGGTTCCAGCAACTAAGTTACAGAGAAAGGTTGAACAAGTTAGGTCTTTATTCTTTGGAGCGCAAAAGGTTAAGGGGGGACTTGATTGAGGTCTTTAAAATGATGAAAGGGATAGACAGAGTTGACGTGGATAAGCTTTTCCCATTGAGGGCAGGGGAGATTCAAACAAGAGGGCATGACATGAGAATTAAGGGACAGAAGTTTAGGGGTAACATGAGGGGGAACTTCTTTACTCAGAGAGTGGTGGCTGTGTGGAATGATCTTCCTGCAGAAGTGGTGGAGACAGGATCGATTTTAACATTTAAGTAAAGTGGATAGGTATATGGACGGGAAGGGAATGGAGGGGTATGGTCTGAGTGCAGGTAGATGGGACTAGGGGAAAATAAATGGTCGGCACGGACTGGAAGGGCCGAGAAGGCCTGTTTCCGTGCTGTAATTGTTATATGGTTATATGGTTATATAGATGCATAGAGTCTCTTGCTCACAGTCCCTCCCACAAACACCTCCTCTGGTATCTCGTTCATACACTCTTGCTCAGAGTAGGTGAATCAACGACCAGAGGACATAGGTTTAAGGTGAAGGGGAAAAGATTTAATAGGAATGTGAGGGATAACGTTTTCACACAAAGGGTGTTGGGTGTATGGAACGAGCTGCCAGAGGAGGTAGTTGAGGCTGGGACTATCCCAATGTTTAAGAAACAGTTATACAGGTACATGGATAGGACAGGTTTGGAGGGATACGGGCCAAACACAGGCAGGTGGGGCTAGTGTAACCGGGACATGTTGGCCGGTGTGGACAAATTGGACCGAAGGGCCTATTTCCACATTGTATCATTCTATGACAATATGACCTTGGTATAAGCCAGAAGTACTGGCATAACTCAAAGCAGATGTGGCGATCAGCCCTGACAGCATCCATCCAAAAACACGATGAGTCAGCAGGTTGTTGAAGTCCTGACCACAACCTCTCAAAAAGCCTCAGTCGTGGAAGTTGTACTCAAGCTGGACAAATGCCAATGTAACGTCGTGAAAGGAGGGAAATGGCTCCAACAAAGATAGCAAATGTTAGCTGCCCTTGATGCAGCAGCGGATTAATACATACAACATTCTGAGGGATAAGATATGCATGCACTACAGTTGAGTTGAGTGATACAGCATGGAAATAGGCCCTTTGGTCCACCAGGTCTGTGCTGACTAACAATCACCCGTTCACACTGGTGCGATGTTGCCCCAGTTTCACATCCTACACACCAGGACCCCAATTAACCCACAGACCTGCACACCTTTGGAATATGGAAGGAAACCGGAGCACCCTGATGAAACCCACTCAGTCACAGGGAGAACGTACAAACTGTGCACAAATGGCGAGGATCCAACCCGGGTCTCTGGCACTGAGCCTCTGTAACGCCCATTCTTGCTAATCTTTATTCTCACATTCCTCTTTTGCCGTTTCTATTTTCATTTTTACTTTCCCTTTCTGATGACTGCCTTCTGGCTTAACTTATTCACCTGACATGCATATGGCAAGGCTAGCAGGCAGGGGAGATGGACAGAAGATGTTTCGTGTCAGGACCTTTCTTCAGACCGAGGAGCAAGGGAGAGAATCGCAGTGAATTCAGTAACTGGAGCTCTGGAGCACAGCCGACCCCAAAAACAAAACTATTCTGACCATAACCATAGATCAGAAACATTCCTTATCCATATCCTCCAGAGAAGCTGCCTGACCTGAGTTCTATTGTCACATGTACCGAGGTGCAGTGAAAAACCCGACCTGCTGAACTACTCCAGCTTTGTGGGGATATTTTTGCAAATCAGCATCTCGGACTTCATAAGGTCATATTCAAACATCATAGGAGCAGAATTAGGCCATTCAGCCCATCAAGTTTACTCTGCCATTCAATCATGGACGATCTATCTTTCTCTCTCAATCCCATTCTCCTGCTTCTCCCCAACTAATCAAGTATCTGTCAATCTCTGCTTTAAATATACCGAATGACTTAGTAACCACACCCTTCTGTGGCAATGAATTCCACAGATTCACCACCCTGTGACTAAAGAAATTCCTCCTCAGCTCCATTCTAAAGGGACGCCCTTTCATTCTGAAGCTGTGCCCTCTGGTCCTAGACTCTCCCACTACTGGAAACATCCTCTTCTCATTCATTCACTCCAGGCCTTTCACTATTCTGTAAGTTTCAATGAGATTCCCCCTCATCCTTCAGCGAGTACAGGCCAAGTGCTGTGAAATGCATATCAGCCGTCAACACTCCTCATTCAGCTCCAGTGTAGTTTATTGTCACCTGTACCGAGGTACAGTGAAAAGCTTTTGTTGTGTGCTAAGCAGCCAGAGGCAAGAAAACACATAAACACAATTGAGCCATTCACAGTGTACAGATACATGATAAGGGAATACCATTTAGTGCAAGGTTAAGCCAGGAAAGTCCAATCTAAGGCCAATAGTAGTTTAGGACCGTTCTCTGGTTGCGGTAGGATGGTTCAGTTCCCTGTTAACCGCTGGGAAGAAACATTCCTTGCACCTCCGCAAATGTAAACATACCTTTTGTGTAGGGAGGAACTGCAAATGCAGGTTTAAACCAAAGACAGACACAAAAAGCTGGGTCTCGACCCAAAGCGTCACCTATTAGTTTCCTCCAGAAATGCTGCCTGAACCGCTGAGTTACTCCAGCTTTTTGTGTCTGTACACCTGGTTTTAATGCCTAGGCTCGGACGTCTGGTTTTCAAAGGTCACCTGCCATGCTGTTACATTGTGTTGTCATGACTCGAGGGACTGAGCTAATAGGGAGAGGTTGAGCTGGCTGGGACTCTATTCCCTAGAGAGCAGGAGGATGAGGATGATCTCTTAGAGGTGCATAAAATCATAGATTGGGTAGAAGCACAAAGTCTCTTGCCCAAAGTAGGGGAATCGAGAACCAGAGGGCATGGGTTTAAGGTGAATAGTGAAAGATTTGATGGGAATCTGAGCGATATTGTTTTGACTGATATGGTGGTGGCTGTATGGAGAGAGCTGCCAGAGGTGGTAATTGAGACATGAACTATCACAACCTTTAAGAAGCAATTAGACAGGTACATAGATAGGACAGGTTTGGAGGAATATGGGCAAATCGCAGGCAGGTGGGACTTAGTGTAGATGGTACATGTTTATCGGTGTAAGTAATTTTGGCCGAAGGGCCTGATTCCACACTATGATTCAAAATATACCTAGCAATATTTCCCCTTTATGGTTGCAATGACCACACTTTGAAAATATTGCAACAGCCACCTTAATAGACAATAGACAATAGATGCAGGAGTAGGCCATTCTGCCCTTCAAGCCAGCACCGCCATTCAATGTGATCATGGCTGATCATCCCCAATCAGTAGCCCGTTCCTGCCTTCCCCCCATATCCCCGGACTCCGCTATCTTTAAGAGCCCTATCTAGCTCTCTCTTGAAAGCATCCAGAGAACCTGCCTCCACCACCCTTGGAGGCAGAGAATTCCACAGACTCACCACTCTCTATGAGAAAAAGTGTTTCCTTGTCTCCGTTCAAAATGGCTTACTCCTTATTCTTAAACTGTGGCCCCCTGGTCCTGGCTAGTATTTAGTTGTACCTTTCTTTTCCATGTGTAGGAAGGAACTGCAGATGTTGGTTTACACAGAAGATAAGACACAAAACGCTGGAGTAACTCAGCGGGACAGGCAGCATCTATGGAGAGGTAGAATGGGTGAAGTTTCCGGTCGAGACACTACTTTGGACTTTTTTGTTCATGTTGGAGGAGATTCCCAGAATGCCTTCTAAAGGTCCCATCAGTAAACATCCGTGAAATCCACAGATAATCCCCTGGGCCATAATATTCCCCAGTGGCATTCCCACAGTACACGTTCACAATGAACATTCAACTCGACAGGTGTAATGCTTCCTAATTATTACGGAAATGATTAATGCTATTGCATTTTACAATTAACATCTTTATACCCCAAAGAGGAAATATAAAGCTACGGTTGGATTTTCAACAACCACCACTTTCTCAGAAGTTACCTCAAGCCAACCACCTCGCACTAGTTCCATCTAATGTCAAAAGAGGCGAAAGACATGGAGAAACCAAAAGCACCGTTTTTAAGCTGGAAAGAGCGCAGAGAAGATTTACGAGGATGTTGCCAGGAGACTTGAGGGCCTGAGCTACAGGGAGAGTTTAAGCAGAGTCTATTCCTTGGAGTGCAGCAGCATGAGGGGTGATCTTACAGAGGTGTATAAGATGATGAGGGGAATAGACTGCGCCTTTTATCAAGAGTAGGGGAATCAAGAACCAGGGGACATAGGTTTAAGGTGAATAGGGCGGGGTTAGTTTTAATGGGAACTTTCTCACACAACTTTTTTTTGCCTCACCTACACTCGTCTCACCTGCTTGCTTTTGGCCCTATCCTCTAAACCCATATACTTGTCCAAATGCTTCTTAAACATTGCGATAGTCCCTGTATTTACACAAAAGAGTGGTGAATGTGTGGAACGATCTGCTGGAGGAGGTAGTTGAGGTAGATACTATCACAACATTTTAAAAACATTTGGACCGCTACATGTATGAGAAATGTTTGAATGGATATGGGCCCAGCACAGGCAGGTGTGACAAGTGTAGATGGGGCATGTTTGTTGGCATGGGCAAGGTGGGCCGATGGGCCTGTTTCAACGCTGTATGACTATATCTATAACTCACGGAATATAGCCCACACACAGGTCGGTGGGACTAGTGTAAATGGGACATGTTGGTCGGTGGGTGCAAGGTGGGCCAAATGGCCTATTTCCATGCTGTATGGTTCTCTATGACTCTAATATATAAAGATATCTCAGAATGTCTCGCACAGAGTAATGGAATCGAAGACCAGAGGAAATAGGTTCAAGGTGAAGGGGAAAAGATTTAATAGGAATCTGAGGGGTAACTTCTTCACACAAAGGGTGGTTGGTGTACGGAACAAGCTGCCAGAGGAGGTAGTGACGGCTGCGACTATCCCAACGTTTAAGAAACAGTCAGGTACATGGATAGGACAAGTTTGGAAGGATATGGACCAAGCACAGGCAGGTTGGACTAGCGTAGCTGGGACATGTTGGCCAGTGTGTTCAAGTTGGGCCGAAGGACCAGTTGCCACACTGTATCACTCAATTACTCTAAATATTAAACTAAAGCTTACTTTAAAATCCTTTCATGGGTTGGGGGTGTTGATAGCAATGCCCATTTGCAGCTACCATTGAGGCTAGCTATTTCAGAGGGAGGTTGAGCGTCAGTCAAATTGCTGTGGGTCTCATGGTGTGACTTAATGGCCTGACTGCTGTTAGACCTTAACAGGACCGGAATGGCCTTATGGTCCTGTTATGGTCTAAATTGCAATTTATATTTCAGATTATACAGTTAATTATAGTTAATTAAATTACCCCAGCTGTTTTGGTGGGAAGTGAAGTTGTCTTTGTTTCCATAGTCCAGGGCTCTGGATTATTGTCCAACCTCATGGCACGGTGGCGCAGTGGTAGAGTTACTGCCTTAAAGTTCTTGCGACCGGGCTTCCATCCTGACTATTGGTGCTGTCTGTGCAGAGTTTGTACATTCTCCTCGTGACCTATTTGAAGTTTCTTTGGGATCTCACGGATTCCTCCCACACTCCAAAGACGTGCAGGTTAATTGGCTTCGGTAAAATTATAAATTGTCCCTAGTGTGGGGGATGGTGCTCGCGTAGGGGGTGATCGCTAGTCAGCGTGGACTCAGTGGGCCTGTTTCAGCGCTGTATCTCTAAAGTCTGGTCTAAAATGTAGGCGGTGTGTTAAGTCCAGATAGTCCAAGCTGTTGGCCAGCTAAAATCATGCCTTCTTCACCAGAATAATATTATAAGAGACTGAGGAAATTTTGAATGTTTTTAGTGACGTCTACTGGTTGCATCACAGCTTGGTTTGGGTACAGTTCTCCCCGGGAGTTTTAGATGTAGTCCAATCCATCACAGAGGAACCACCCCCATCGTTAACTCCACGCTTCCTCGAAAAAGCAGCCAACATCGTCAAAGACGTCCCATTTCTTCGTCTTCCCGCTCCCATCCGGGAAATACAGAAGCTTGAAAGCTACCAGACTTAGGAACAACTTCTTTACTCCGTTACTAGGCTTCAGAATTGTCCTTCCATAACCTAGGGCACCATTAGATTCACCTCTACCCCATTGTGGACATCTAGCCAAGAGTGGCTTATCGTCCG
Organism: Raja brachyura; assembly: GCA_963514005.1. Next base: position 3,711,107 of record OY740781.1, read on the forward strand.
ATGAAGGACTCCGACCAGAAACATCACCTATTCATTTTCACCAGAAATGCTGCCTGACCCGCTGAGTTACACCAGTATTTCGTGTCCATCTGTCCTCAAACGGTAGATTGAGCTTCTGGCAACACAATAGGTATGGCCATTGGACTTTATCTAAGGAACCGATGCGCTACAACGCCGAGAACTATATTCTGCACTCTGTACCTTCCCATTGCTCTATCTATTGTATTTGAGTTTGAAGTGATTGTATCTGTGTATAGTATTATCTGATTTGTTTGGATAGCATGCAAAACCAAGCTTTACTCTTGATAATCGCAAACTGAGAATTAACCACAAATGCCATTCGTGAGTGTGTTTCTTTCTCACAGCTTCTGAATGCCATTAACCCCAGGTGACTTCCAAGAGCCAAAGCCATTTCATAGAAACATAGAAAATAGGTGGCATCCGTCGCCACCATCCACCAACCGGATAGTCCAGCAAACTTTCGGCCCTCTCCTCACCCGGGCACCTTCAGCCTTCGTGCCTCTGGGGTGCGTCCCGCAGCCGGCCTAGAACGCATGGAATGGGTGACCCCGGCGTGTGGGCAGTAGTGACTGTTCATGAAACGTACGCAGTGCAGCACAGGAACAGGTCTTTTTGCCCCTTAATCACAACCTTTTTGAACCATCCTACAAACAACTGGAGCGCAGTCCCGAGCTATTATGTACCTCATTGGAGATCCTCGGTCTACTTTTGATCGGAATTCACTGGACTTTATCTTGCACTAAACGTTATTCCCTTTATCATGTATCTGTAAGCTGTTGGTGGCTCGATTGTAATCATGAATTCTTGCTATTGTGGGTGTGCAGTGTAGGTTTACAGGGTTAATTCCCGGGATGGCGGGACTGTCATATGCTGAGAGAATGGAGCAGCTGGGCTTGTACACTCTGGAGTTTAGAAGGATGAGAGGGAATCTCATTGAAACGTATAAGATTGTTAAGGGCTTGGACACGCTAGAGGCAGGAAACATATTCCCGATGTTGGGGGAGTCCAGAACAAGGGGCCACAGTTTAAGTGCAGGAGTAAGCCATTTAGAACGGAAGTGAGGAAACACTTTTTCTCACAGAAAATGGTGAGTCTGTGGAATTCTCTGCCTCCAAGGGCGGTGGAGGCAGGTTCTCTGGATGCTTTCAAGAGAGAGCTAGATAGGGCGGAGTCTGGGGATATAGGGAGAAGGCAAGAACGGGGTACTGATTGGGGATGATCAGCCATAATCACATTGAATGGCGGTGCTGGCTCGAAGGGTCAAATGGCCTACTCCTGCACCTATTGTCTATTGAATTGTCTTTCCACTGACTGGTTAGCACGCAACAAAAGCTTTTCACTGTACCTCAGTACACGTGACAATGGACTATACTCCAACGCTCTAACTCAATCTTTGTGCCAAACATGATGCCAAGACCCACTCTTACCTGCCTGCACATAACCTACATCAACTCCATTCCCTGCATATCCGTGTCCCTATCCAAAATTCTCTTAAAAACCACTACTACAGTGTAGTTCCTGTACTCTGCTGTGTACTGTTCTATGTTCTAAGATGTCAGTTGCAAGCACAAGATCTTTTCAATGTAATGTGCACTCTGTTAAAAGAAATACAGTAAAGCAAAAATGTTTTTTGTTTCATTTTGTAATCGTTAAAATTCACATTACCATCACCACTAAAATTTGTTGATTTTAATTTTAAATATCGTCTGTATCACATTCATAAAAGTACAATAACTTTGCAATCGGAGTTCCATGTGCTTGTAAGACCTGTATTCTAGAAATGGCGAGAGGGAGAAAAAATATGAACCGAATTAAATATAGCAGCAACACCTAAATTCTCAGTTAGCTACAGACTCAATCGTAGCACAGTGGAATATACCAGCTGTGCAGTTGGCACATCCAGAAAATAAATGTAAAACTTTCAATGTATGGACATTACTGTCCAAAGCAAAGCCAACATTTGCTAATTAAACGCTCCTTCCTCGCTCACTACTCTTAATCGCCCAAAACAAACCCACAGCAATGAAATTATGACTTTGTTGTTGCAGGATGCAACCTTAATAAATGTTCGTTGAAAACATTAATGTTCCTCCATCCAAAGCCACGAACTCCAAAACCACGGGAAGATTTGAGAACCTAGAAAATGATCCACATGCTTTTAATGCACCTCCGAATGTGAGAGAATGATTCACAGTATGGGAAACATAGTGCAGCTTGTCAAGCATAATACAAATGTGTCTATTTGTCTATAAATAGAGCTGTTAAAGATAGCGGATTGAGGAGATATGGTGAGAAGGCAGGAACGGGGTACTGAATGTGGATGATCAGCCATGATCGAATGGCGGTGCTGGCTTGAAGGGCCGAATGGCCTATTCCAGCACCTATTGTCTATTTACTTTTTTCACTGCGGTTACAAAGTTATATAGAATTATCTGGAATAAATAATCATTCTTGACAAAGACAAATACACCAATTTGATTTCTAGAGGAACAAGGTTCTCTAGCCAAGGATAGAGTAGCATGTTCTGCCTTAAAATTAAAATAAAACCCAGTTTTGAAACATATGCTTAGATTTTCAAATATCTAAATCACTTAATAGTAACTCATTTAATCACCATTTAAACCCCGATTTGAGTTGGCCACAGATGTACAATATCATACTTTACGCCTCTACTGTTCTTTTCTCACAACTGCTTGTCTCATTTTCATCTCTGGCCTTATTCCTCTCATCTTCCACCCCCCCACCCCAGCACTTTGTGTCCACCTATCACATGCCTAGCTTTGTCCAGCACCCTACTAGTTCCATGTTGGATTACCTGGAACTAGTGTAAATGGGCGATCCATGGCTAGCGTGGACTCGGTGGGCCTGTTTCCATGCTGCATCTCTAAACTAAACGTCCTCCAGAGATGCTGCAGCCCCGCCGAGTTACTCCAGTAGTTTGTGTTTGTTGCTCAAGATTCCAACGCCTGCAGTTTCTTGTGCCCACTGTGCAATATCTCAAATGTTCAGAGTTGACTTCTTGTTAGTCCAGAGCAGATGTGCCACACTCATGAAATACTTAAGACATGTGAATGCCTAGCTACCTGCAGTTTAGTTTAGTTCATGTGTACGGAGGCACAGTGCTATCCAGTCAGCAGAAAGACTATACATGATTACAATCAAGCCATCCACAATGTAATACAGGATAAAGGGAATAACGTAATCTGCAAGATAGTCTAGTAAAGTCTGAATAAAGATAGTCTGTGGGTTTCCAATGAGATAGCTGATTGCTCAGGACCGCTCTCTGGTTGTTGAAAGGATGGTTCAGTTGCCTGATAACAGCTGGGAAGAAACGGTCTCTGAATCTGGAGGTGTGCGTTTCCACACTTCTGTACCTCATGCCTGATGGGAGAGGGGAGAAGAGGCAGTGGCCAGGGTGTGACACGTCCATGATTGTGCGGGTGGCCTTGCCGAGCCAGCGTGAGGTATAAATGGAGTCAATGGGAGGGAGGTTGGTTTGTGAGATGGTTTGGGCTGCGGCCACAATTAGCTGCAATTTCTCACAGTCTTGGATGGAACAGTTCCCAAACCATGCTGTGATGCACCCCAATAGAATAAAATTTGTGAACTTGTTAGGTTTACACAAGCTCTGAAAGAAGTGGGTCTGTTCCTCACCAGCAGCAGAACAACAAGAGATAAGGAGAAACGAGGAACGGCAGATGCTGATTTATAAAAAGGCACAAACTGCTGGAGTAAATCATGTGTCAGGCAGCATCTGTGGAAAAGAGAAGGGTTCTGACCTAAAATGGCACCTATCTCTGTTTTCCAGTGATGCTGCTTGACCCGCTGAGTTAACCCAACACTTTAGGTCCAGTATTTCTAGAAAATATGGATGTCGGGTTGAGACCCTTCGTCAGATGTCAACGATAAACTGGCCTGCATATTAATTGAGTAGAAACAAGGAATTGCAAATGGTGGTGGACAAAAAAAGACACAAAGTGCTGGGGTAACTCAGCGGGTCAGGCAGCATCGCCGGAGAACATGGTTAGGTGACGTTTCGGGTCAGATTAATTGAGCAGTTACTTTTTCCCCCACCCCCAAGTTGAAATATTAGCATTCAGACACAAAAGGTGAATAAAATCCTATGCCGTCTTACTGGGTCAAAATTAAAATATGGATTTTAAAGCTATTACTAGTAGTGGATCTATGTCCCATGCAAGGTCAGTCAGCATATGTAGTTCAGATACATTAGCTCAACACATTGACTTCTATCAAAATCATAATGGAAATAATTTACAATTATTCACATTTGTGGCTCTCATCGTGATCAAAAGATGTGACTTTGCAAAGGTAATTTTATATTTCATCTTGTGACTGATGCCCACGTTGGGTTCAACTTCCACACGTCTTGCCAACGTACAACCCAATCAGCAGCCATCGGTGCACTAGTTAGAACATAGTACACAGAAAAGTACCGCATTGGAACAGGACCTTTGGCCCACAATTACAGTGCTGAATATAACAGGAAGATAAACTAATCTCTTCTCCTGAACAGGGTCCATATTCCTCCATTCCATGCAAGCCTCTTAAACCCAACTATTGTTATCTGCCTCCACCACTATCCCTAGCAGTATATTTCAGGCACCCACCGCCCTTTGTAACAATGCCTCATCATCTCCTTTAGCTCGTCTCATCTTAAAGCTATATCCTCTAGTCTAGTCTTGGGAAAAAGGATTTTGCCGTTTACCCTAGCTATGGCTCTCATTATTTTATATACTACTATCCGATCTCCCCTCAACCTGAAATATTGAAACATACCGAATAGTGAAAGGCCTGGATAGAGAAGATGTGGAGCAGATGGTTCCAGTAGTGGGAGAGTCTAGGACCAGATGCCATAACCTCAGAATAAAAGGAAGTACATTTAGAAAGATGAGGATGAATTTTTTTGGTCAGATGGTGGTGAATCTGTGGCATTCATTGCCACAGAAGCCTGTGGAGGCCGTCAATAAAGGATTTTTTGAAGGCGGATATTGACAGAATCTTGATTAGTACGGGTGTCAGGGGTTACGGGGAGAAGGCAAGAGAATGGGGTTGAGAGGGAAAAATTACATCAGCCAAGATTGAATGGAGGAGTAGACTTGAAGGGACCGAATGGCCAAATTCTAACATGAATTCGTGAACCTCTGGCTTTCTACAGAAAACAATTGAAGTTGATCCAATCCAAGCTTATCCTTTTTAACATCTAACTTTCTCCACTGGTGCAGAGTGATGAAGAATGAGAACTCCAGATGATATTATCCCTCCTTTATCTTCAGCAACTGGGCCATAAAGAGACAGAGAGTAACTAGCACAATACAAAGTACAGAATCGAGCCTCGGCAACACCAGGAATTTATTTCCCAGGGCAAGCACAGCTGGTCACTTTGCCATAAGGTCAAAAAGTGCGCCTTGTGATAGCAGCTACCTGGATCCCAAGCTAGTCAATGTTTTGGGAACCATTCACATATTTCATTTCAGCTCCAAGATTTGAAGTTAACTTTGCATGTAAAGATACTATTCTCTGGACACTTGTACATACAAACAAAATCTTTGCATTGTACCTCGGCTCACGTGACAAAAAACTAGAGGAGCTAAATACAAAAACGTGATCTGCTTCCACCTACAATTCCAAAATTCCCCAGTTTTAAAGTTTCAATGAAGGATGAAGGCAGGAAAAAAAAATAAGGAAAGACCTATTTATTAAATAGGACACTGCAATACTCTGCTGCAGCATATTCAAAGCAAAAGCTCTGCTGATCAATCAAGCAAAGTAAAATCGAACAAAATCATGAGAGGACTAGATCGGATAGATCGCATAGAGTCTGTTGCCCAGAGTAGGGGAATCGAGAATTAGAGGACATGGGTTAAAGTGAGGAGGGAAAGATTTAATAGTACCCTGGGGGGTAACCTTTACACACAAAGGGTGGTGTGTGTATGGAACGAGCTGCCAGAGGAGGTAGTTGATGCTGAGACTATCGCAGCTTTTAAGAAACAGTTAGACAGGTGAATGGATAGTACAGGTTTAGAGGGATATGGGCCAAATGCAGGCTGGTGGGACTGATGCAGAGGAACATGTTGGTCTGTGTGGGCAAGTTGGCATGAAGGGCCTGTTTCCATGCTGTATGACTATCTAAAGAACGTGTGGAAAGATGTTCTGAAATTGATCTCATCCTCGGAATGAAAACCCACACCCCCTGGCCATTTCTCCCAAGTAAACCGTACAGAGCGGACGCAGAGAGAGGAACTAGAATGGCAGCGACTACTGTTCTCTCAAACAATGACGACTATCGGCTTAAGCACCTCAGCTGCTACAAACCGATCCACTGTGCATCAAACTGGGTTGTACTTGAGACCATTTACAGAAGATGGGGATGCTTCCAAATAAACTCCACTGTGCCATGTGTAGAAACAAAGAACTGCAGATGCTGGTTAATACACAAAGTGCTGGAGTGACTCAGCTGATCAAGCAGCATCGCTGGAGAACACGGATCGGAGACGTTTCCAGTCGAGACCCTCCTTCACACTTTTTCAGAAGCATCTCAACCCGATACGTCACCTATCCATGTTCTCCAGCGATGCTACCTGACCTGCTGAGTTACTCTAGCACTTTGTATCTAGAGATCCCTGGATCTGGATGTAATACGCTGAAAAGCTCTAGATAGAGTATCACTCAGCACTATGATGGTGGTGCGTGTGGAGGTCCTCCAGTGTCCTGCATGGTGGCCAGATGTCCTTGAGTGTTATGGACAGAAATCTGTAAAACTTTTCACTGTACCCTGGTAAACGTGACAATAAGCTAAACTGATCTATTGACCGATTCAGCATTCTAGTCAGCTCTTGCTCTTCTTAACGGAAGCCGACTTAAAAACTGGGGTAACCACCGAACGATCTACAAGGAGTAAAGGAGAAAGTTGCAAATCTAGTTGTATAATACAATTCCCAGTAACTATACAATCAATTTAGTGTCCAACCTCTTAAAAAGTCAAGTAGTGCATTCGACCCTTGTATTGCTACGCTACTCCCGTCCACGTAACAAGTGTCTCTTGTGCAAACTGCAAGGGACAACGTAGTTTTTGATTTGGATTTACAAATACATCCATGAGCACAGATCAAACACGCACACACGGACAAAGACACACATGCGTGTACAGAATTTTCTCCAGGGTAGAGGTGAGGTTTTGTGGCGAGGTGTACTATGTACATATCCCGGCGCGGTAACGGGTACGATAGCCATGGAACCCTGAAGTGTTACACCAGAGAAAGAGGCCATTTGGTGCCACAATCTTCGTCTTCATTAGGCATCTTATTGATTCATTGTTCACATTCATTTACTTAAACAGTACCTTTTAAGCGACGATTTGATTATCTTTCAAGAGAATTTATGCTGAGACGCTGTTTTTGTGAAAATCTTGGGCCTCTCTGACCTTGCTTTTAAAAGTTTTGTGTTCTAAGTGAGGAACGCCAGTTGTGGGAAATTGGGATATTTTCTTCATTGCCTGAAGCAGAATTAAAACAAAACACTCGCGAGCTGCAAAATTAAATATCGAATTACTTGCTTTCGTGCCAAGCTCCGAAGAACAATACCTGCGCGTATCCATATGGCAATTCGGCACAAAAGTGCAGCGGTAGAGTTGCTGCTGTACAGCGCCAGAGACCCGAGTTCGATCCTGACTATGGGTACTGTCTTGTACGGAGTTTGTATGTTCTCCTTGTGACCAAGTGGGTTTTCTCTGGGTGATAAGACACAAAATGCTGGCATTATTCAGCGGGTCAGGCAGCATTTCTGGAGAGAAGGAATGGGCGATATTTCGGGTCGAGACCGGGTGCAACGGTTTCCTCCCACATTCCAAAGACGTGCAGTAGGTTAATTGGCTTCCGTAAATTGTGTAGGAGCGAACTAATGTATGGGGTAATTGTTGGTCGGTGTGGACACGTTGTGCCGAAGGACCCGTTTCCACGCAGTATCTCTAAATTAAACTACATTTCACTGTTTCCAGAGGAGAGTTGACACCATCACATTAACAAAAAGGGTAATTCCATGTTACGGGCCATTAACGCAAATGGTGAAAGTGGCCCCTAAGCTCATCTAACATGGGACCTTTATAATGCACTCTGTAGTAAGTATAGAAGTACACTGCAGTAAGGGGTTATGGGGAGAAGGCAGGAGAATGGGGTTAGGTGGGAGAGATAGGACAGCCATGATTGAATGGCTGAGTAGATTTGATGGGCCAAATGGCCGAAAGATAAGCTGACCCAACCACAAGTTGCTAGCTCGAAGAAGAAAAGGCAGATAAAAAGATAGGTCAGGGAAATCATTTCATCTGAAAGTGACTCACTGTTTACTGAACCAAACTATGTTTTGACTAGAATCTCAGAATCACACAGCATTGAAAGTGGCCCACACTGTCTGGTGTTTGGGGGATATTAGTCACTTGCTCCCCAACACTTTCCCCAAACTTTTCCTTCCAGTCTTCTTCTCACTCCCTCCAGGAGCATTACTGACATTGTCACCCATGTTATGAAGATCACGAGCTGGGAGAGCAGAGATTTAAAAAAATGAAACCTCCTGTCGATTCTGTTAATAAGAGATGGCGAGATAGTGTCAGAAGTATTTCCTATGCTGGATTTGGTTCCCAGGTCATGTCTGGGCCAAGTTGGAGCGCCAGTTGTCATTAGTGGACCGGTGCCTTTGCTCTCTTTGCGTTGCGACAGCCTCTCTCTTTCCATTCACTGAAGCAGGCACAGCTCCTCATTTTCGCCCACTTCCAAGTTTTCTTCCTCCCTCAGAGTTTCCTCTGTCTCCTCGTCAGGCTGGGTTTCAGCCCCGCTCTCCTTCTCCCTCAGTTCCATGAGCAGGTCACGGCTCTCGCTGGCTGGTAGGTTGCTAAGGTAGTACTGTGGTGCAAACTCAAGCAGCCTACAGGAAGGAAACAGAGAAGGAATTTTAAAAAAATCTACAGATATTGGGGTGCCAGAAATTCCCAGCTAAAATGGGCTATATATTTCGAATAATGAAAGGCCTAGATTGATTGAAAGTGGAGAGAGACACAAAACGCTGGAGTAACTCAGCGGGACAGGCGGCATCTCTGGATAGAAGGAATGGGTGACGTTTCAAGTTGAGAACAATCTTCAGACTGGAGAGGATATTTCCACTGGTGGGGGTGTCTAGGACCAGAGGGTACATCCTCAGAATAAATGGTTGTACCTTCAGAATGGAGATGAGGAGGGATTTCTATAGTCAGAGGGTGGTGAATCTGTGGAATTCATTGCCACAGAAAGCTGAGGAGGCAAAGTCAATGGATATCTTTAAGGCAGAGATAGACAAATTCTTGATTAGGACGGGTGTCAGGGGTTATGGGGAGAAGGCTGGAGAATGGCGTTGTGAGGGAAAGATAGATCAGCCGTGATTGAATGGCGGAGTAGACTTGATGGGCCAAAAGCTCCTAAAACTTATACAAATATTTTGGAAACAGTTGTAGCACATGGTGTGGGATGGCGTAATACTGTCATGGCTACAGAGTTGGTTAATAAACAGAAAACAAAGAGGGAATACGCGAATCAAATGTGGTTTGGCAGACTGTAACGTCCTGGGTACTACAGGGATGAGTATTCATAATCTCGCTCAACAATCTGCCTGTGGAGATGACAGATAACACTTAAAAAAAGATCAAAGACAAACGTAGCTGCAGGTGTTGGAAATCTGGAACAAGAGAACGGAATGCTGGAAGAACTCACACGTCTCGCCACACGTTTTGCCTCCACAGATTCTGATTGTCTCGCTGGCTTCTACCAGCGATCTTTGGTTTTTGTTTCCAAGATTGCTTTTGATATGGAACTAAGAGTGAATGTAAGCAAACATTGGATGAGGATACAGAGGTTTTTCGATATTACCAAAGAGGGACCGGGCTTGGAGGGGCCACCGAGCGAACAAAGAGGGACCATCGGGGACTACGTCGAACACTTATAAGGTTGTCAGTGCCCTATACGTGGCGACACTTTGCATACTTTGTGTATGGTATGCAAAACACAGAATTTCACTGTGACATTTCACATGGGAGAATAGACTATCAATCAATCAATCAATAAAGGATATCGGGATGCAATAGTAATATAGAAAAAAAGATCCCCTCGCATCCTAAATTCCAGTGAATATAAGCCGAGTCGATCCATTCTTTCATATGTCAGTCCTGCCACCCTGGAAATCAACCTGGTGAACCTACGCTGCACTCCCTCAATAGCAATAATGACCTTCTTCAATAATCTGCCTTCCTGTTCTTGCCACCAAAATGGATAACCTCACATTTATCCACATTATACTGCATCTGCCATGCATCCGCCCACTCACCCAACCTGTCCAAGTCACTCTGCAGCCTCATAGCATCCTCCTTGCAGCTTACACTGCCACCTGGTTTTGTGTCATCCGCAAACTTGGAGACGTGATATTTAATTCCTTCGTCTAAATCGTTATATTGTAAATAACTGGGGTGCCAGCACAGAGCCTTGCGGCACCCCAGTAGTCACTGCCTGCCATACTGAAAAGGACCCAGTAATCCTTACTCTTTGCTTCCTGTCTACCAACCACTTCTCTATCCATGTCAATACCCTACCCCCAATATCATGTGCTCTAATTTTGCCCACTAATCTCTTGTGTGTGGAGCAGTAAATTGTTGAGGTAGCTATACCATAAAGGGGAGTGGAAGGCTTGGTTGATGGAACATCAAGTAACGTGCTGCCAACAACTGAATGGTCATAGAGTCCTACAGCACACAAACTGGTCCTTCGGCCCAACTTGTCCACGTCGATCAAGATGCCCATCTAAGCTAGTTCACTTTGCTTGTGTTGACCTGTATCCCTCTGAATTGTTCCTATCCATATAACTGTCCAAATGTCTTTTATGTATTGTTATCATAACTACCTCGACAACTGTCAAAAACTCTGCTCTCCATGTTTTATTTCCCAACCCTGGGAAAAGGACTATCAGCAATCACTCTATCTAGATCATGATTTTATTCACCGCTCTGAGATCGCTCTTCAGACTCCAATACTCCAAGGAATCAAGACCATGCCTGCCCAACCTCTCCCTATAACTCAATCCCTTGAGTCCAGGCAACTTGCATTTCCAGATCACGCTGCTCGACAACACTGACCTACAATTCATTATGAAAACTCTGTCTTAGTTTGACTTCCCAAAATGCAAAACCTGATACTTACTTACCTAAATGTCATTCAATGTGAGAAATACATGAATTGTGCTCTCATAAATCAAATATAGCCCAGATAATAGTGATACATTTAATATGGTATACCAGCAGGCGATAAGCAGGTCAAAGGGACAAGCAAATAACCTTGATAGGAGCAGAATTAAAGTTGATTCTCAACCTACTCCGCCATTCAATCATGGCTGATCTAACTCTCCCTCCTAACCCCATTCTCCTGTCTTCTCCCCATAACACCTGACACCCGTACTAATCAAGAATCTATCTATCTCTGCCTTAAAAATATCCACAGCCGTCTGTGGCAAAGGATTCCATGCTTTCACCATCCTGGGACTAAAGAAACTGCTCCTCATCTCCTTCCTAAAGGTACGTCCCTTTTATTCTGAGCCCGAGGCATCTGGTCCAACACTCCCATTAGTGAACATATCCTCTCCTCATCCACTCTATCCAGGCCTTAACAAATGTTTCTTTAAAAAAAGCATATATTCTGAGCAACCTTTAGTACAATCTGCAAAATAAATAAAGATTTTCTGTACATTTGCAAAGCCGGGAAACAGCAGTCAACACAAATTCAGAATGGGGAAGGCCCTGTCTGACCCTGTCAATTAATATTTTTTCAGGAAGTGATACCCAAGTGAACTTTGGAAAACCCTATGATGTGGCATGCCTAAAACTACAAAATCCCTTTATCCAAATTTCACAAAATAATTGTTAGTAGTGCAGGAGTGTAGATTCAAGGTGAAGATTAGCAGCGGAAGTGTTTCGCCATGACTTTAGAATATAGTACAAAGACAGTACAGCACAAGAACAGGCCCTTTGGCCCACAATGTCTGTGCTGAACGTGCCTAGATAAACTGACCTCCTCTGTCCGCACCTGATCCATATCCTTTCACTCCCAGCATATTTTCTGTTTCTATATCCATGTCTTAGAAATTGATACTTAAACAAAATAATGGAAGGATATGGATCATACGACTTAGGAAGTTCGGCATGGTTTGGAGATCCTTGGACTATCTTTGATCGGACTTTACGTGCTTTATCTTGCACTAAATGTTATTCACTCTTTACACCGTACATAATGCATAGGAAGGAACTGCAGAAGCTGTTTCAAACCGAAGATAAACATAAAATGCTGGAGTAACTCAGCGTGACGGCAAGCAGCTCTGGAGAGAAGGAATGGGTGACGTTTCGGGTCGAGACCCGTCTTCAGAAGTTATCTTTCCGCTGACTTTCCGGGAACAAGGGCTGAAGAGAGCCTAGCGTGGAGAGTGACGACGGTTTGTGGGGAGACCGGAATGGAGGAAGGGATGGATGCAACGAGCCTTTGTGGCCAGCAGCAGCTCGGACGGCCTCTTGCATATGGACTCGGTGGGCTACTCTGTGCATACTGTACAAACTGTACAATTGTGCTTATGTACGGGGATTGTCTTGCTGATATGTATGCAAAAAATGTATTTCACTCTATCTGGTAATCCTGACAATAAAGAAACCATTGATCCATCCCCACCCGTTTGCACCTTCTGCAAAGACTACTCCCTCTGCAACGACTTGGTTCACTCATCCCTTCCCACGGAAACCAACCTCTCCCCAGGTACTTTCCCCTGCAACCGCAAGAGATGCATCACCGCAGGAGATGTCACAGGTGAGACGGATGTTCATGTGCACTTCCTCCAACCTCAACTACTGCATCTAGTGTTCCAGACGTGGCCTCCTGTACATCGGCGAGACAAAGCTTAGCCTCAGCAACCATTTCACCAAACACGCGCTAGGTCTGCCAAGGCCTGCTGGATGATAAATTACTTTGACTATTCTTCCCACTCCCACACTGACCTTTCTGTCCTGTGCCTCCACCATTGCCAGAGTGAGACCACACGCAAAGTGGACTGACTGCATCACACATTCTGCTTGGGTAACTTACAACCTGATGGTATGAACATTGATATTTCTAGTTTTACATAACTACAACAACCCCCTCACCCCTCCACTGTGCCCCACCTGTACTCACACCTATTATCCACATATATACGCACCAGTGTTGGAGCGGTACAGTTCTGCCACACAGTGTGAAGGACCCAGGTTCGATCCTAACCACAGGTGCCGTCTGTACGGAAATTATACATTCTACCCATGACCGCATAGATTTTCTCCCAGTGCTCTGGTTTCGTAGCCATGCAGGTTTGTTGGCTAATTGGCTTCTGTAAATTGTCTCGTGATGGGATACAACTAATATACGGGAACCATTGGACGGTGGGCCAGATGGCCTATTTCCATGCTATATATCTACACTAAACCACATTCCTTCCTCTAGCTTCACCAGTTGCATCTCTTCAATCCTTTTGCCTCACACCTTGTCTTTTCATCTCTGGCCTTAATCCGACCATCTTTCAAAACCCACCTGCACCCACCAATTACTTGTCCAGCTTCTCCTCTCTTCAAGCTTTCCTTCAACGACCCTCTCCACTCTCCCCACCCCACGCATAATCAGTCTGAAGAAGGGACCCGACCCAAAATGTCACCTATCCATGCTCTCCAGCGAGACCAGCTGACCTGCTGAGTTACTCCAGCACTAACGTGCCTTCTATAATGTTTGGGACAAAGACCCATCATTTATTTATTTGCCTCTACAATTGACTATAGTCTACAATTTGAGATTTGTAATAGAAAAAATATCACATGTGGTTAAAGTGCACATTGTCAGATTTTAATAAAGGCCATTTTTATACATTTTTGTTTCAACATGTAGTTATTACAGCATTGTTTATACATAGTCCCCCCATTTCAGGGCACCATAATGTTTGGGACACAGCAATGTCATGTAAATGAAAGTAGTCTTGTTTAGTGTTTTGTTGCGTATCCTTTGCATGCAATGACTGCTTGAAGTCTGGACATCACCAGTTGCTGGGTGTCTTCTCTGGTGATGCTCTGCCAGGCCTGTACTGCAGCCATCTTCAGCTTATGCTTGTTTTGGGGGCTAGTCCCCTTCAGTTTTCTCTTCAGCATATAAACGGCATGCTCAATTGGGTTCAGATCGGGTGATTGACTTGGCTACTCAAGAATTGACAATTTTTTAGCTTTCCTTTGTTGCTTTAGCAGTATGGTGGGATCATTGTCTTGCTGTAAAATGAACCGAGAACCAATGATTTTTGAAGCATTTGTGTGAACCTGAGCAGATAGGATGTGTCTATACACTTCAGAATTCATTATGCTACTATCATCAGTATCATTAATGAAGATAAGTGAGCCAGTACCTTCAGCAGCCATACATGCCCAGGCCATAACACCCCCACCACCGTGTTTCGCAGATGAGGTGGTATGCTTTGGATCTTAGGCAGTTCCTTCTCTCCTCCATACTTTGCTCTTGCCATCACTCTGATATAAGTTAATCTTCATTTCATCTGTCCACAAGACCTTTTTTTAGAACTGTGGTTGCTCTTTTAAGTACTTCTTGGCAAACTGTAACCCGGCCATCCTATTTTTACAGCTAATCAGTGGTTTGCATCTTGCAATGTAGCCTCTGTATTTCTGTTCATGAAGTCTTCTGCGGACAGTGGTCATTGACAAATCCACACTTGACTCCTGAAGAGTGTTTCTGATCCGTCGGACAGGTGTTTGGTTTTTTTTCTTTATTATAGAGAGAATTCTTCTGTCATCAGCTGTGGAGGTCTCCCTTGGCCTGCCAGTCCCTTTGCGATTAAAAAGATCACCAGTGCTCTCTTTCTTCTTAATCATGTGCCAAACAGTTGATTTTGGTAAGCCTAAGGTTTGGCTGATTTCTATAACAGTTCTAATCTTGTTTCTCAGTCTCATAATGGCTTCTTTGACTTCCGTTGGCACAACTTTGGTCCTCATGTTGATAAATGCAATAAATGTTTCCAAAGGTGATGGAAAGACTTGAGGAAAGACAAGGTGCTGAGAGCTCTCTTACACCTGCATTAAAGAGGCAATTAAACACACCTGAGCAATTACGAACGCCTGTCAAGCCATGTGTCCCAAACATTATGGTGCCCTGAAATGGGGGGGGGGGGGGGGGACTATGTATAAACTGTAATTTCTACATGGTGAAACCAAAATGTATAAAAATACCCTTTAATTTAATCTGTCAATGTACACTTTAACCACGTGTGATTTTTTAAAAATTACAAATCTCAAAATGTGGAGTAGAGAAAATAAATAAATGATGGGTCTTTGTCCCAAACATTATGGAGGGCACTGTATGTATTTTCTTGCAAACAGGCATTGGCAGTTCCTTGTTTCTGTTTTAATCCAATTCACCCACCTTCTTGCAACAACGTTTTGAGTAC
The DNA here is from genome assembly GCA_963514005.1 of Raja brachyura. Next base: position 3,726,662 of record OY740781.1, read on the forward strand.
TTTGAAGTACTTACGTAGTTCCCTTTTGAAAGCCACTACTCAACCCGCTTCCATTAACCTTAACATTGACTAACACCCCCCCCCCCCCCCCCCCCCCCCCACCCCCAGTAGTGTATTCCAAATTCTAACCATTTGCTGACAAACGGATTGTACGCACACCACTTTGGTTCCTTAGCCAGTTTTTCTGTAGACTTCAGTTCAGGATCGGTTTCTCTCTACTTATTCTGTCCACCACCTACTCCCAGAACAATCTCAGATTCATCAAGTATTTAAAAAAATCCCTCACTGCTAGAACCACCTTATGTCTCTTCTCCTCTCCCTCTTAAGGCCTTCACATCTTACCTAAAGAATGATATCTAGAATTGGATACAGCACTCCCAGCTGTTTTTTTACATTGTTAATTATTACTTACTCACACTTGTAAGAGAGATCGGGTGCAGCTTCCCAGCTGGGAGAGGCTTCCCAGTTTGTTACCTTTATTAGAGGTTATTAGTTACAAGGAGAGTCGTAGTCTTACAGCGTGGAAACAGGCCCTTCAGCCCAACTTGTCCACGCCGGCCAACATGTCCCATCTGTGTTTAGCCCACATACCTGCAAACCTGTCCTATCCATGTGCCGGTTTCTTAAACGTTGTGATAGTACCTGCCTCAACCACCTACTCCAGCAGATCATTCCATACACCCACCACTCTTTGTGTGAAAAAGTTAAGTCTCAGGTTCCTATAAAATCTTTCCCTCCTCACCTTAAGCCCATGTGCCCTGGTTCTCGATTCCCCTACTCTGGGCAAGACTACTCTGGTGCGTCTACCCGATCTATTCCTCTAATAGTCGAGAGCTTGGACAAACTAGGATTTTTTTTTTCCTGAGTGTCAGAGGTTGAGGGAAGTTCTGATACATATATAAAATTATGGAGGCATAGATAGGCGAACCTTTTTCCTAGGGTGGAAATGTCAAAGACTGGAGGACATAGATGTAAGGCGAGAGAAGCATAGTTTAAAGGAGCTGTGCAGGGTAGGTTTTGTTTCACACAGAAAGCGGTATGTGGCAGGGATGGTGGAGGAGGCAGATATGTTAAGTGACATCAAGAAGATTTTAGATATGCACATGGATATGCAAGGAATGGTGGTATTATGTATAGGCAGATGAGGTTAGTTAAACCTGGCATCGTGTTTGACATGGACATTGTGGGCCGAAGGGTCTGCTCCTGTGCTGCAGTGTTCTCTGTTCTATCTACTCCATAGTTCTATTCATAATGCTCAGAATCCAAGAATCATTTTAATAGCTTTCTCAAACAATCCTGGCACATGCAATGAGCTGCATACCCATAACACACATATGCTCATGCTGCAGGTGTAAAAGATGTTGGTGAGGCCGCATTTAGAGTATAGTGTTCAGCTCTGGGCACCATGTTATAAGAAAGATGTTGACAAGCTGGAAATGGTACCGAGATGATTTACTAGGAGGTTGCCAGGACTCGAGGGTCAGAGCTATAGGGAGAGGTTGAGTAGCCTTGGACTCTATTCCTTGGAGCACAGAAGGATGAGGGGTGAACCTATAGATATGTATAAAATCAGGAGAGGAATACATCAGGTTGATGCACAGAATCTCTTGCCCAGAGTAGAGGAGTCAAGGACCAGAGGACAAAGGTTTAAGGTGAGGGGGGAAAGATTTATGAGGAATTTGAGGGGTAACATTTTTACATAAAGGGTGGTGGTGTATGGAACGAGCTGCCAGAGGGCGTAGTTGAGGTAGGGACTCACCCAACATTTAAGAAACAGTTAGACAGGTACATGGATACAGGTTCAAATGCAGGCATGTAGGCTTAGTGACCTGGAGCAAATTGGACCAAAGGGCCTTTATTCCACGCTGTATGACACTATGACTCTATAACGATCCAACTCTGAAGAAAGAAACCCATTTTACACCAGCCTTACATTTCCGGGTGAATCTCGGAGACAACACTAATACAGTTGTCTTGAAAGATGGTAAACTCATGATAAAGGACCCAGGAGGGAGGCGGCAGCTGAGGCTTTCGGGTGAGGTAACACGACATAGGATGCAGGTGAGCCACGTGATTGTGATTCAGCATCAAGTAATTTCCAGATCCATCCACATCTCTGGCTACCTAGAAACAGGCCGTGTTTGAGGGCGTGGTAGAGAGAGGAAGGGTGCAGAGAGAAAAGGGGAAAGTAGTGTTATTAATCTGATATAATAAAAACAATCCTTAAATTTTCCATTGCATTGCATATAACATAGAACATACTTAGAGCGTAGAATAGTACAATTTGAGAATAGGCCCTTCTACCCACAATATCTGATCTGAACGTGATGCAGTTAGTAACTTTGGAACTGCAGGTGCTGGTTAATAGATAGAAGGGCACAAAGTACTGGAGTAACTCATCAGGTCAGGCAGCATCTTGGGAGAATGTGGATAGGTGACGTTTTGAATCGCGACACAAAACATCATCTATCCATGTTCTACAGAGATGCTGCCTGATCCTTGGGGTTACCCCAGTACTTTGTGTCCTGTGATCCTGTTCATCTCCTCTGTCTGCACATGATCCATATCCTTCCATTCCCTGCAAATCCATGTGCCTATCTAAAACATTTCCTCTGGCAGCACCAGGTATGTAAAAAAACTCTCGCCCCCCCCACCCCCCCCATCGACCTTACAGCCCTCTAGCCTTTGACATTTCAAAAGGTTCTGACTTTCTACCCTATATATATGCCTTTCATAATTATGTATACTTCTATCAGCTCTCCCGTATTGTGTCGGTACCATACATCAAGAATGCAATCACAACCTCATTCCATCAAAGTGCTAAGATTCCCCTGTCACATAAATTGTGAAATCAACTTTGATCTGTAATTTATATCAAGCGCCAGAACGTGACTACAGGTGCTGCCTGCATGGAGTTTGTCCGCTCTCCCTGGTGTCCACGTGGGTTTTCTCAGGGTGCTCACGTTCCCCCATACTCTAAAGACCTCCAGGTTTGTAGATTAATTGGTTTCAACTGAAACTGTAAATTGTCCCTCATGTGTAGTGTACGGGGTGATCGCTGGTCTGCGCGGAGTCGGTGTCCAAAGCGGCCTGTTTTTGCGCTGTATCTCTAAAGTATAAATATATATGCACATAAAGCAAATTCTCAGAAGATCGTGTCAACAATTCAAGAGATCCTATCGGGGGGGGGGGGCACAGTGGTGCAGCAGTAGAGTTGCTGCCTTATAGGCCTGTCCACAGGCGTTATTTTAGGCGGTTGCCAGTGAATAGGCTGTCACCACATGGTCGCCGGGGTGTCGCCTGTATGGTCGTGAATAGTTTCCTCAGTCGCCCAAAGAGGCGTGGCGTCTTTCTGGTCGCCGCTGGATTTTCAACATGTTGAACTTTTTTCGGAGACAGTCGGCGTCAGTGGGTTTGAAGCCAATGAGCGTAGCTTGACTTCTCCTGACGTAGGTACTGTCGTAGGTTGTCGCCAGGTTAACGTAGGCTTTCGTCAGGTGCCGACTTCGGTGTTTTTGTTGTTAAAAATTGAAATAGAATCATTACTTTATGTCAAAGGCCGGTCCAGTTGCCGGTTTTTCGGCGACCTGCTACGACTATGACAGTCACCAGCAGTCGCCTAAAAATAGCCTAAGTTGGACAGGCCCATTAGAGCGCCAAAGAATTGGGTTGAATCCTAACTGCAGGTGTTGGCTGTACAGCGTTTGTAGTTCTCCTTGTGACCATTTGGGGTTTTTCTGGGTCCCAGTTCCTCCCAAACTTCAAAGACATAAAGGTTTGTCTGTAAATTGGCTTTGGTAAAAACTCTAAAGTGTCCCTAGAGTGTGGAGTACGGGATAATTAGTGGTCGGTGGGGTCTCAGTGGCTGAAGTGCCTGCTTCCTAAGCCTCTAATATATAGGCGTCTCTAAAGCCTATATATATATATATATATATATATATATATATATATATATACATAAAATAAATTCTCAGATCCTATCAAGAAAGAGGTTCATCAGAGCAGTTTTAGGCAGGTTTATTGGCTCTCACAGCTAAACACAGAATGACCAACATCACTCAAAAGAGCGGCCACTCTCTTTAAATTTATTTTCGAAACTTCATTCTCTGAAGCAAGTCAACTTTGTGAACATTTCTTCCACTCAGTTGAATTTGGCAGCTTCAATAATAACCTGGTGGCTCAGGAGCCCTGGCGTTTGTTTTAAATCTGCAGTTTCTCGATAGTTGCCGCATCATATTCTGCACTGTTTCTCTTTATGGAGTCAGTGACACAGCGTGGAAACATGCCCTTCGACCCAACTTTCCCACACTGGCCAACATGTCCCAGCTACACTAGTCCCACCTGCCTGCGTTTGAACCATATCCCTCCAAACGTGTCTGATCCTTGTACTTGTCTAACTGTTTTTGTAACGGTTGGATAGTCCCTGCCTCAACTACCTCCTCTGGCAGCTCGTTCCATACACCAGCTGCCCTTTGTGGGAAAAGGTTACCCCTCGGATTCCTATTAAATCTGTTCCCCTTCACCTTAAACCTATGTCCTCTATGTCCTCTGGTCCTCGATTCACCTACTCTTTATCCACTACCTGAAAGACTAATGTATGGTAATATTTTCCTGGAAAGCAAGCAAAATAAAGGCTTTTACAGCACCTCAGTAGACGTGACTATAATAAACCAATACCAATAAATAAGTTACAAGGAAAGATCACCATGCTATGGCATGCAACATTGTTGTACATAGCTTAATAAATGTCTACCGTTAGCATCAATTAGACTGTAGATCTTACTTTAGACTTTAGAGACACAATAGATACAACGCAGGAGTACGCATTTCGGCCCTTCGAGCCAGTACCTGTGATCATGGCTGATCATCCACAATCAGTACCCCGTTCCTGCCTTCTCCCCATATCCCCTGACTTCTCCCCATGTCCTCCTTGAAACATGTAAGATTGTTAAGGAGTTTGGACACGCTAGAGGCAGGAAACATGTTCCCGATGTTGGGGGAGTCCAGAACCAGGGGCCACAGCTTAAGAATAAGGAGTAAGCCATTTAGACTCACCACTCTCTGTGAGAAAAAATGTTTCCTCGTCTCCATTCTAAATGGCTTACTCCTTATTCTTAAACTGTGGCCCCTGGTTCTGGACTCCCCCAACATCGGGAACACGTGTCCTGCGTGTCCAAACCCATGATAATCTTACATGTTTCAATAAGATTCCCTTTCATCCTTCTAAATTCCAGAGTGTACAAGTCCAGCCGCTCCATTCTCTCAGCATGACAGTCCCGCCATCCCTTGTGAACCTACGCTGCACTCCCTCAATAGCAAGAATAACCATATAACAATTACAGCACGGAAACAGGCCATCTCGGCCCTTCAAGTCCATGCCGAACAACTTTTTTCCCTTAGTCCCACCTGCCTGCACTCATACCATAACCCTCCATACCCTTCTCATCCATATGCCTATCCAATTTATTTTTAAATGATACCAACGAACCTGCCGCCACCACTTCCACTGGAAGATCATTCCACACCGCAACCACTCTCTGAGTAAAGAAGTTCCCCCTCATGTTACCCCTAAACCTCTGTCCCTTAATTCTAAAGTCATGTCCTCTTGTTTGAATCTTCCCTATTCTCATAGGGAAAAGCTTGTCCACATCAACTCTGTCTATCCCTCTCATCATTTTAAAGACCTCTATCAAGTCCCCCCTTAACCTTCTGCGCTCCAGAGAATAAAGACCTAACTTATTCAACCTATCTCTGTAACTTAGCTGTTGAAACCCAGGCAACATTCTAGTAAATCTCCTCTGTACCTTCTCTATTTTGTTGACATCCTTCCTATAATTGGGTGACCAAAATTGTACACCATACTCCAGATTTGGTCTCACCAATGCCTTGTACAATTTTAACATTACATCCCAGCTTCTATACTCAATGCTCTGATTTATAAAGGCTAGCATACCAAAAGCTTTCTTTACCACCCTATCTATATGAGATTCCACCTTCAAGGAACTATTCACGGTTATTCCCAGATCCCTCTGTTCAACTGTATTCTTCAATTCCCTACCGTTTACCATGTACGTCCTATTTTGATTTGTCCTGCCAAGGTGTAGCACCTCACATTTATCAGCATTAAACTCCATCTGCCATCTTTCAGCCCATTTTTCCAACTGGCCTAAATCACTCTTTGGAAATCCTCTTCATTATCCACAACACCCCCTATCTTGGTATCATCTGCATACTTACTAATCCAATTTATCACCCATTCATCCAGATCAGGGTGGCCTTCATCCAGAATGTCCTTCCTCAAATTGGGAGACCAAAACTGCACACAATACTCCAGATGTGGTCTCACTAGGTACAACTGCAGAAGGACTGCTTTGCTCCTACACTCAACTCCTCTTGTTATGAAGGCCAACATGCAATTCACTGCCCGCTGTACCTGCATGCTTACTTTCATTGACTGAAGAACAAGCATCCCCCGATCCCGTTGTACTTCCCCTTTTCCCAACTTGACATCATTCAGAAAATAGTCCTCCTTCCTGTTTTTGCTACCAAAGTGGCTAACCTCACATTTATCCACATTAAACTGCATCTGCCCACTCACCCAACCTGTCCAAGTCACCCTGCATTCTCATAGCATCCTCCTCACAGTTCACACTGCCACCCAGCTTTGTGTCATCTGCAAAATTTGCTAATGTTATGTAATCCCTTCATCTAAATCATTAATATACATTGTAAATAGCTGCGGTCCCAACACCAAGCCTTGCGGTACCCCACTAGTCACAGTGCGGCAACAGGTCTTTTGGCCCACTGTCATCGCCGACCTGTGATCACCTCGTACACTAGCGCTATCCTACACATTAGGGACCGTTTGCGTTTTTACAGAAGCCAATTAACCGACAAGCCCGTACTTCTTTGGAGTGTGGGATGAAACTGGAGCACCCGGAGAAAACCCCATGCGATCACAGGGAGAACGTACAAACTCCGCACATACGAGCACCCGTAGTCAGGATCAAGCCCGGGCCTTTGACGCTGTAAGGCAGCAGCTATACCACTGCGTCATCGTGCCAACCTGATTACTATTGCAGGGGTCTGATCACGCACCTTAAGGAAGTAGCCAGAGATTAGAGCTCGCTTTATGTTGAGAACGTTCTCTTCCATCCCGAAGTTAGGTGGTGAGATTGGCAGCTCGATTCTCTGCATCAGCTCCAAAAGTTCGTAACGAATGATATCGGCCAACTTCAGGGCAGAATAACTCAGATAATTCTTCAGGCACCACGTTTCATCTTCATTATCTGCAAGCACATTTTCCAGACTTTCCTCACACTGGTAGATAATGCTCCACATGCAGTATAGGCATTATTAAGGAATTATGACAAATTAAGAACTTTTAAACAGCAAAAAAATCTTTGGGTGATTGCAGTTTTCATCCCGAGGCAATGTCGGAAAAAACTTGTTGAAAATAGGCCGAATATTGATATTTAAAGAAGCATGTTTAGTTTACTTTAGTTTATTGTCAGGTGTACCGAGGAAGTACAGCGAAAAAATTTATTGCGTGCTACCAGTCAGCATGATTAAATTCAAGCCGCCTATAGTCCAGATACAGGATAACGGGTAAAATGTTTAGTGCAAGATAGAGTCCAGTAAAGTTCAATTAAAGATAGTCTGAGGGTCTCCAATGAGATCTGCCATTCCTTGGCCCATTTGCTCAGATGATCAAGATCCCATGGTGATCTATTCATGTTGTCCAGGGATGCTCCCCGAGCCACTGAGTTACTCCAGCACTTTGTGTTCAGGATTAGTGGGTATTAGCTTTAGAAATTGGAGAAACTTGGATTGTTTTCTCTGAAACGTCAGAGGTTGAGGGGAGTCCTGGTAGAAGTTTATAAAATTATGAGGCATAGATAGGGTAAACAGTCAGAACCTTATACATAACGTGGAAATGTCATAGACCAGAAGGCATAGGTTGAAGGAGAGAGGACCAAATTTTAAAGGAGATGTGCGGGGGAATTATATTTTAACATTGGATGCCTAGATTGACAGACCGAAATATAGCACTTTGCATTTATTTGAATTAAACGCCATCTGCCTTTTGTCAGCCCATTGTCCCAGATGATAAAGATCCCATGGTAATCTTAGATAACCTTCTTCACTGTTCACTTTTACCGCAAATTTGAGTGTCATCCACATACTTTGAAAATGGCGGCAAACTTGGTGACTCTTTTATTCGGTCTCAGTGGGCAATTTCTATACAGTTTGTAGTTAATCTGAGTTTATGTACCTCGGTACATGTGATAATAAAGAACCACTGAACCATTGTACTTATTGATGTCATCTACATTCACATCCAAATCATGAATATAAATAATGACAATGGTGGACCCAGCACAAATCCCTGTGGCACACCACTTGTTTCAGGCCCCCAGTCTACAAAATAACTCTCTTCCACCATCTTCTGTCTCATTCCTTCAAGCAAATTTTGAATCCAATTGGCTAGCTTGCTCTGGGTCCCTTGTATTCCACCTTCCAGACCAGCCTACTATGTTGGTCCTTCGCCAGAGCTTGCTAAAGTCCATGACGAAAATGTCTAGAAAAACAGCCCTCGACCAAGCGGAGGCTGGGCGATCGTTTCGCCGAACACCTCCGCTCGGTCCGCAATAACCAACCCAACCTCCCGGTGGCTCAGCACTTCAACTCCCCCTCCCATTCCGTATCCGACCTCTCGCTCCTGGGCCTCTTCCACGGCCAGAGTGAGCAACACCGCAAGTTGGAGGAACAGCACCTCATATTCCGCTTGGGGAGTCTGCATCCTCTGGGCTTAAACATTGAATTTTCTCAATTCCGTTAACCTAGACTGCCCCCTCCCCTCCCCACCTCTCCCTCAGCCCTCGGGCCCTGACATTCCTTCTCCATCTCCCCCCCTCCCCCCACCCCAGTCGCACTAGCTTCTCATTTTCACACCACAAACAGCTTACAATGGCTTGTTTCCTTTATCATCAATACTTTTTTGCATATCTTTCATTCATTGTTCTTTATCTCTCCACATCTCCGTCTATATCTCTCGTTTCCCTGATCCCTGACCAGTCTGAAGACGGGTCTTGACCCGAAACGTCGCCTATCTCCTTCGCTCATTAGATGCTGCTGCACCCGCTGAGTTTCTCCAGCTTTTTGTGTAGCCCTCAACCTTCTTGGTTACCTCTTCAAAAGACTCCAAAAGAAGAGAAATGTGCAGGCATTTGAGAGGGTCCAGAGAAGGTTTACGAGAATGATCCCAGGAATGATTGGGTTAACATATAATGAGCGTTTGAAAGCACTGGGACTGTACTCGCTGAAGTTTGGAAGGATGAGAGGGGGACCTCATTGAAACTCACTAAATAGTGAAAAGGATGGATACAGTGGATGTGGAGAGGATGTTTCCACTAGTGGGAGAGTCTAGGTCTAGAGGTCATGGGCGAAGAATAAAAGGACGTATCTTAAAAAAGGAGATGTGAAGGAATTTCTTTATCAGGCGACAGTGGATCTGTGGAATTCATTGCCACAGAAGACCGAGGCAAACAGCTGAGGATGTCGGAGTTCCATCATCCCGGCGAGAGGGCCTGAACATTGGGCCGCCCGCAGCAGCGACTGCGGGGGGCTTCGGGAGGCCCCGACCACAGGTAAACATTAAAGAACATCAAAAAGGAGGATGACTGAACTTTGGGCCTTCCCTCACAGTGGGAAACTTTGATTCCGCTGTGTGGGGGAATGTTTATGTTAAAGGCTATTGTGTTCTGTTCTTCTCTTTTTATTCGTATGGATGTTTGGTGACCCCAAATCTCACTGTACCAATTGGTGCATGTGACAATAAATGTCTCTTGTCTTGTCTGTGGAAAGTCATTGGATATTTCTAAGGCACAGATTGACATATTTTGGATTAGTATGGGTGTCAGTAGTTATGGGGAGAAGGCTGGAGAATGGAGATGAGAGGGAAAGATAGATCAGCCACGATTGAATGGTGGAGTGGATTTGATGGGCCGAATGGCCTTATTCTGCTCCTATAATTTAGGAATTTAGGAATTAATGAAACATGATGTTCCCACACACAAAACCAAGCCGACTATCCTAAATCCGTTATTTCTTTCAAAATGCATATAGATCCAGTCCCTCAGACCTACAGCACTGTAGTGTGTTGCTTTTGAGACAAGCACTATTAATTGCGGCACACCGCACTTGTTTCTGACTAGTGTCAATGTAGATTAACAATGAAGATTTTGATTTCTTTGATGCATGAGATTTTATTTCAGAAGTCTCAAAATAATTTTTAAAACTTTCTATTTTGGGCACCAAGAATGGTCATAATTGTCACACAGCAGGAAGTAAGCTGATAAACAGAGAGGAAGTAGAAACCAGAGAGCAAAGCCAGAGAGGCCACAACAACACTCTGTGCAGGGATACAGGGAATGGAGGGATGACAGAGAGGAGAAAGAGAGCAGACAGAGAGAAAGAGAGAGTGAGAGAACCAGAGAGGGGAGAGGGGGGGAGAGAGCAAGGGAGGGAGAGGGAGAGGGAGAGATGGTGGGGGCAGAGAGAGGGGGTTAGAGAGCTGCCTGAGTGGGGGGGAATTGTGACATTTTGGGTCAAAGCCATGTATCATGACAAACTTTACAACCGCTTAATTCACACTTACGCTGTTTGAAGGCATTGTAGACATTGATGAGCGTAAAATGGTCGCCCTCAGAATGCAGAAGTACCCTTCTGCGAATCGCCCCAGATTCCTCCAAATGCTTTGGTGGCACAACGAAACATGGTGATGCTGAAAAGATAAATAATTCTGGTCAGAAATGTCTTTGGAATGAATATTGATACTGCCTTTCACAGTCTTAGATTGTCGCAAAAGCTTTGCATATGATTTGAAGTGCTGAAACGAGGTAATGTAGGGAAACATGGCAGCCTATTTTGACATCGTCAACTAAATATGAAAGAAATAACTGCTAATGCTGGTAAAATCGAAGGTAGACACAAAATGCTGGAGTAACTCAGCGGGTGAGGCAGCATCTCTGGAGAGAAGGAATGGGCAACGTTTCGCGTGGAGACCTTTGTTCAGACTAATGTAAGCGGAGGGGGCGAAACAAAGATAGAATGTAAAGGGCCTGTCCCACCGGCATGCAACTCCATGTGATGAGCGTGACCTAACGTGGTCGCTTGAGCCGTCCGGCGTCGCGGGGCCGGTCCCACTTCGATTGCCGGAGCCGTGCGGAATTGTGCGGAGTTCGTCCCGACATCGCGCGGGGCTTCAGAAAAACTGACCATGTTCAAAAATTCCGCGGGGCAACGGCTTGTCGGCTCGCAGTCGCCTCCACGCATTTCGCACCGCCTCGACGTCGTGCCTCCGTGAACCTATCTGCAGGTGCCTCCGTGACCCTCTCTGTGTGTGGCTCCGTGGCCCTCTCTGTGTGCGCCTCTGTGCCCCTCTCTGTCCTGGAGAACCTACCTTTAAGACTTTGCTCCAAGTTCGCCTCACTTTGCGCCACTCACCCGACCTCCGCGCGGCCCCTGCTACTGGTTTGGTCGTGCTTGCCGCATGCAGGCGCATGCTGGTGGGACGGGCCCTGTACAGGGATCACCCGACCTCCGCATGGCCCCCGCTACCGGTTTGGTCGCGCTCACCGCATGGAATCGCATGCTGGTGGGACAGGCCCTTTACAGATCTGGATTAAGACGTGGTTGTAGAGTCGGAGGGAAGGAGGAATCACAGAGGGGGAGCAGTGGAAGAGGATGCTGCTGAACTCTCGTCGGAATAGTAGACATACCTCGAGGAGATTTCGTAGTGAAGTGTAAGAAGGAACTGCAGATGGACAAACTGTGTTTTTTGTCCTCACCTTCCATCCCATCAGCCGCGTATACAGCAAATAATCCTCTAATATTTTTGCCACCTCCAACAGGATCCCACTACTGGCCACATCTTCCCATCTCCATCCCTTTCTGCAGAGACCGTTCCCTCCGTAACTTCCTAGTCAACTCATCCCTTCCCACCCAAACCACCCCCTCCCCAGGTATTTTCCCCTGCAAATGCAGTAGATGCAGCTCCTGTCCCTTTACGGACCCCCTTGCCTCCATCCAAGGCTCTAATCAGTCTTTCCAGGTGAGGCAGAGGTCCATCTGTATATGGACGGGAAGGGAATGGAGGGGTATGGTCTGAGTGCAGGTAGATGGGACTAGGGGAAAATAAATGGTCGGCACGGGCTGGAAGGGCCTGTTTCCGTGCTGTAATTGTTATATGGTTATCAGGCAGAATCTCTGGAGAAAAGGAACCTGGTCCTTTTCCCTAGAGATGACCTAGGCATTATCTACAGAGATGCTGCCTGACCCGCTGAGATACTCCAGCATGTCTATCTTCGGTGTAATCCAGCATGTGCAGTTCATTCCCAAACATCTTTCCTATAACATGGTGACCAACACTGAACACAACACTCTAAATGCGGCCTCAGCAATATCTTATACAACTGTAGCATGACCTCCCAAATTCTATATTCAATACCCTGACTGATGAGCTGTCATACAGTTTTTTTTGTCCAGTTACGTGCTGGACAACAACGCTTCAGTTCCCCGCCCACATGCCTCAGAACTTCTGGTCTTGACTCCTCGAACATTTCTAGGGGTCTACATCACTGGATACCTCAGCTGGGGAAGAAACCAACTCACTTCTTGGTCATAACCTTTGGAAATTCTGGGCTAAGTTTATTCTAGATTACAAAAACAATCTACTACTGGCAGCAGAGGTTTCTCACATTGACGTGCTTCCTGTTGAAAGGAGAAATACTGCGAAGGAGAGATTTCCCAAGAAGTGCAGCATTCACAATCATCTCTTCAGGTCTCACTGGCCACCATGTGTTACAGTGATAAACAATGCTAATTCTTCAGTCTGTGAAAGACATGTGCACACGTGAGAGTCAAGTAGAGTCAAAGTAACCTTTATTGTCATTCAGACGGAACGGAATTTCATGCCTTGCAATAACATAGAATAAAATAACAAAACACACAATGAACACAGATTGAACATCCACCACAGTGAGTCCACCAGGCACCTCCTCACTGTGATGGAAGGCAAAAGTCTTAAAGTCCTTGTCTCTTCCCTCCTTGTTGTCCCTCTGCGTTGAGGCGATCCAGGCTTCCGATGTTGTGACCCCGCCGGGTGACGGTAAGTCCCGCGGCAGAGTCCGAGCTCCGTGAACGGGCCGGGTCAAACTCCGCGGCCCGGGGCGGATGAAGCTGCCGCCCTCCAGTCCAGGGGGCGAAGCTGTTGTTGCGGAGGCTCCAGAGAACCGGTCACCAACCTGGGACCTGCGAGCTCCCGATGTTGTCGTCCACTGGGCCCATGGCCGAGCCACCGAGGCTCGAAAGTCGGGTCGCCGCCGCCGCCACAACACCACCACAGACCCGAAGTCGGCCAGCCTCGCGATGGTAAGTCCTGGCTCTACCTCCGGAGCCTCAAGGTCGGTCCCAGTTGGAGGCCGCCAGCTCCGCGAATAGGCCTCAGCGCAGACGGAGACGGGGATATGACAAGAAAAGGTCGCATCCCCCCCCCCAAAGGAAGAGACTAAAAACAAGTTTCTCCCACCCCCCCCACACATACACAACTAAAATAAACTGAAATAAACTAAAACAACAGGACAAAAGAAAACTAAAAAATAGACAAACGGACTGCAGGCGAGCCGCAGCTGCAGGGCAGCATCGACACGTCCAGAGGTTGATTTATTCAATTTTCTTCCCAACTTACAAGAAAGTAAGTTGTACTACTCCAAAGAAAGTAAGTACTACTCCAAAGACGTACAAGCTTGTAGGTTAAATGGTTTGGTAAATGTTAAAATTGTCCCTAGTGGGTGTAGGATAGTGTTAATGTGCGGGGATCGCTGGTCGGCACGGACCCGGTGCGCCGAAGGGTCTGTTTCCATGCTGTATCTCTAAACTAAACTGGCACCAAACTGGTGACTATGTATTGCTAAACACTTTAACTCCCCCTCCCATTCCAATACTGACGTTTATCTTTTTCACACTTTACCCTTCCTTATCTCTTGTCTCCGTCTCCCCTGACTCTCAGTCTGAAGAAGAGTCTCGACCCGAAATGTCACCCATTCCTTCTATCCAGAGATGCTGACTGTCCCGCTCTGAGTTACTCCACCATTTTGTGTCTAACTTTGTCTAACTTCAGTGTAGACCAGGATTTGCAGTTCCTTCCGACACAGACTAGTTATACAGTCTTGGTGTACTACTGCTGTACACTTGTACTGTAGCTGAGATGCTTATCCAATGTGTATCTAAATGCTTATGTATAGTGATACTTGTACTGAACTGTAAACAAAAACGATTTTCACTATACCTCAGTGATAAAGTACCGTACCATAAGTACTGTATTGCATCCTAACCATTAAACACACTAATGAATGAGTAGGTTAATATATAATGAGCGTTTGATGGCACTGGGTCTGTATTTTGTCAACAAAATAGAGATAGTACAGAGGAGATTTACTAGAATGTTGCCTGGGTTCCAGCAACTAAGTTACAGAGAAAGGTTGAACAAGTTAGGTCTTTATTCTTTGAAGTGCAGAAGGTTAAGGGGGGACTTGATTGAGGTCTTTAAAATGATGAAAGGGATAGACAGAGTTGACGTGGATAAGCTTTTCCCATTGAGGGTATGGAAGATTCAAACAAGAGGGCATGACATGAGAATTAAGGGACAGATGTTTAGGGGTAACATGAGGGGGAACTTCTTTACTCAGAGGGTGGTGGCTGTGTGGAATGATCTTCCTGCAGAAGTGGTGGAGGCAGGATCGATTTTAACATTTAAAAGTAAAGTGGATAGGTATATGGACGGGAAGGGAATGGAGGGGTATGGTCTGAGTGCAGGTAGATGGGACTAGGGGAAAATAAATGGTCGGCACGGACTGGAGGGGCCGAGAAGGCCTGTTTCCGTGCTGTAATTGTCATATGGTTATATGGTCATATCGTTATACTCGCTGCAATTTAGAATAATGAGGGGGACCTCATTGAAAAGTACAGAATAGTGAAAAGTTTAGATAGAGTGGATTGGAGAGGATGTTTCCACCAGTGGCATAGCCTCAGAATTAAAGGATGTTCTTTTAGGAAGGATATAATGGAGACATTTCTTTAGTCAGAGGGTGGTGATTGCGGAATTCTTTGCCACAGAAGGTGTGGAGGCCAAGTCAGTGGATATATTTAAGGCAGAGAAAGATAGATTCTTGATTAGTATGGGTGTCAGAGGTTATGGGGAGAAGGCAGTAGAATGGGGTTAGGAGGAAGAGATAGATCAGCCATGAGTGAACGGCAGAGTAGACTTGATGGGGCGAATGGCCTAATTCTGCTCCTATCACTTATGCCCTAATGCGGTGATCAAGAAAGCACATCATCATATTTACTTTCTTCAAGGGTAAGAGTTCAGTTCAGTTCAGTTCAGAAAACTTTATTGTCTGTCGTAACAGAAAATCTTCTTTGACGTGGCTCAACATACAACAAGACAATATACAACAGTCATCATACAACACAGTCTTCTGCGGGCACACTCAGTGTCTATAGGTCTTAAAAACAAGTATAAAGATTAGAAACTGTAAAAATAGACAAGATAAAAGTTGAAAGTTGTGGATACGTGTAAAGTGACAGTGCGTCAGGGTTAATTTGTCCATTGATCATGTATTATTTAAACTATTTATGGCAATGGGTATGAATGAGTTTTTGTGGATGTTTTTCTTGGATAGGGGGACTTTATATTGGTGGCCTGATGGCAGAAGTTGTGCAGGGGGTGGGTGGGATCCTGTGTAATGAGGTTTGCTTTCCTTTTAACTGCCTGGGTGTGAAGTACTGACAATTGAATTTGAGTTTTGCCAGTTATTTTGCTTGCTTGATTCATGATCCGGGAAAGCTTTGATTTGTCTTTGACAGAGGTAAGGGTGAACCAGGATGTGATGTTAAAGATGAGTACAGATTCTATAAGTGATTTATATACAGCTGTTAAAATGTCCTGTCTGACATCAAAGCTCCTGAGTTTCCTCAGCAGGAACAGGCGTTGCTGTGCCTTCTTGTACACAGAGTCTGTGTGCTGGGAGAAGGACAGGCGGGTGTCAATCTCTGTGCCCAGGTATCTAAAGGCCTCTACCTGCTCGACTGTCTGCCCATTCAGCCTCAGAGGTTCAAAGAGAGGTTGGGGGGAAGATGTTCGCCTTCCCCCACAACACAGCTCCTTGGTCTTGGAGATGTTAAGCTCCAGAGAGCTCTCTTTGATCCACAGCATCAAGATGTTGACCTGCTGATAGTAGGCAGCCAGAGAAGTGTGATCCTTGATGTGGGCCACCAGGGCCATATCGTCTGCATACTTAAAAAGGGGAATGTCACTGTTATTGTTTGTTACATTGTTCGTGTAGATGGAAAATAAGATCGGTGATAAAACACAACCCTGGGGGACACCAGTGTTTAAAATCATGCTCTTGGATTTAAAACCATTTACCACCACATGCTGTGGCTGGTCCTGCAGGAAGTCTTTTATCCACAGGATAAGTGATGGGTTGACTTGTAGATCCAGAAGGCGGTTGCAGAGGGTGACTGTGTTAAAAGCGGAAGAAAAATCCATAAATAAAATCCGTGTGTGGGGGTGTGGGGAGTCCAGCTGTCTGCTAACTGTGTCCAGGAGAGTCAAACAGGCATCCTCCACGCCACTTGCCTTATAGGCGAACTGGAGTGGGTCAAGCCTGTCCACCACCATAGCAGTGAGGTGATCACTTACCACCCTCTCCATACACTTGGAAAGAATGGATGTGAGTGCTACCAGTCTGAAGTCCTTCATCTCCCTGGCGTTAGATTTCTTCGGCAACGGTATAAGTGTAGACTCCTTCCACATCCGTGGGACACAGCTGGAGTCAAGGAGATGTTGGAATAGCTGAGTGATGACATCACCCAGCTGAACTGAGCATTCCCTCAGCACCTTGCCCCTGAGCCTGTCTGGGCCATAAGCTTTGTGAGGGTTGATGCGGCCCAGTATAGATGTAACCTTCCTTTTATCCACTGTGATTGATGGACTGCTGGTGAGGGTCCAGTCATTCTGGGGGTGTGGCCTGTCAAACCTGCTGTAATAGATGTTGAGTTGCTCAGCAAATGTGGCGGGGTCAGAGCATTGGATCAGGGCCGGTTTCTGGGCTCTGCCCATCATGGTGTTAAGTCCCTGCCATGCCTCCCTTGCATTGCCAGTGGTGAATTTTTCCTCCACTTTGTTTTTGTAGTGGCGTTTGGCCTGCCTGGTCTTCCTTCTCAACTCACTATTATACTGTTTTACTCTGTGTTTGTCTCCCTGAAGGAATGCCACTTTCATTCAGCAAGAGAGGATTCAGCAAGCCACGAGGATTTTCTTGGAACCAACAGAGGCACGATAGAAATAGGCACAATTGTGATATTTAAAAGAATGTTTGAGGGATCACCATAGTTACGTCACTCACATGCTTTCATACTTTGACTCTCTCCGTTTTCTCTCTCGCTGAAGGATTATTAAAATTGCATGCTGGAACTCTGAACTAAAAACATAATGCTGTTTCCAAAGTTCATAATCATAGGAACAAAATTAGGCCAATCAGCCCATCGAGTCTACTATTTAATCATAGAAACATAGAAAATAGGTGCAGGAGAAGGCCATTCCGCCCTTTGAGCCAGCACCGCCATTCAATATGATCACGGCCAATCATCTAAAATCAGTATCCTGTTCGTGCTTTTTCCCCATATCCCCTGACTCCTTTAGCCCATAAGAGCTAAATCTAACTCTCTCTTGAAAACATCCAGTGACCGATCTATCAATCCCTCTCAACACCATTCTCCTGCCTGCTCCCCATAACCTTTGACACCCTTACTAATCAAGAACCTGCCAATCTCCACTTTAAAAATGTCCAATGACAGCCCCCCCAAGCCGTCTGCGACAATGAATTCCACAGATTCACCACCCGCTGACTAAAGAAAGTCCTCCTCATCTCCTTCCCAAAGATAAATCCTTTTATTCTGGCATTCTCTAGGAGCAGAATTACCCATCATGCCATTAGGCCATTGAGTCTACTCCGCCGTACAATCATGGCTGATCTATCTCTCCCTCCCAACCCCATTCTCCTGCCTTGTCCCCATAACCCCTTGACACCCTCGCTAATCTGTCTTAACTAGAATAAATTCACACGGGAGGGCTGGTCCCCCAACACAATATTCCACCTCTCCACCAATTCCAAGCCTTCTGGAGCGCTAGTATGGGTGTTGTGGGCTGAAGGGACTGGTTTCCAGAGGGCTAGTATGGGGGGCTAGTATGGACATTGTGGGTTGAATGGATTCTTGGGCTGGCAACTCAGTCACTCAAGCCTGGTGTGCTGGCAGCTCACTCACTCATGGCTGGTGGGCTGGCAGTTGACTCACAGCTATTCCTTGAAATTCCATTTCAAGCAGGGTGCGACAAATTTCAAATGAAGTTTCCTACCATTTCAAGCAGGGTGCAAGGCCACCAAATTCAAATGCAGTTTCCTACCATTTCAAGCAGGGAGCAAGGCCACCATATTCAAAAGCTGTTTCCTACCATTTCAAGCAGGGTGCAAGGCCACCAAGGTGACCACTTGCTCCCGCATCTTGCAGAGACTGAGCCACGCCCACACGTCCGGGTTTTATAGTCCCTCCCCTCCCACCGGAAGGGGCGTGGCCTTCATGCCGTGATTAATAGGAGAGAGAATCTGAACATATTTTAAACATTAATAAGTCTTTTATTTTTCATCGATGGGAAAAATCCTCTTGTCCTGCGTAGTGGAGGGGACTCTGAGTAAGATGGTCAAAAATCACAGCCATTTACGGTAGCGTTTTTTCTAAAATCAATATGCAGTGCAAACAGGAAGTGGCCAAGATGAGACTTTTAGTTATATAGATAACACAATGTCCTCTTTATAGGCCTGTTCAAAAAAATGCAACTAAAAAACTGCTCCACACACCATGGAGGCAACATTTTGCATGAGGTAAGTTTTTTAATTGACCATCCTGACATAGAAAAGGTAAATTGGGGGCGTGCAGAACAATAACTAAAAGTTTATTTTTTTTTAAATCAATGATCCTTACCTATTACCATTGCAGCTATTGTTAACATCTCATTCACGCAGTCAAATTCACAAGATGCAAGCAGAGCTTTGGCCAGCTGGGGATCCAGGGGGAATTCAGACATAATTATTCCAACTTCTGACAAATTCCCGTCGTCGTCCAGAGCAGCTAAATAATCCAGGTCCTCCAGTGCCTGCATCAGAGCCTCGGGAGCTGAGGAAGGAAAGACAGGAATCACACATCAACGCTTTGTATTAGTACAGCCACAGGACAAATAATTACTATTGTCTCCAGAGTTGCTCATAGAGTCATGCAGCAAACTCGGGCCCAACTTGTCCACGCTGATCCAAGCTGCCCATGGCCCCTTCTAAACATTTTAATTTAGTTTAGTTTAGAGATACAGCACAGAAAGTGGCCCTTCGCCCCACCTAGTCCGCACCAACCAGCGATCCCCGCAAATTAATGCTATTCTACACACACGACAGACAATTTACAATTATACCACGCCAGTTAACCTACAAACTTGTATGTCTTTGGAGTGTGGGAGGAAACCGGAGCACCCTGAGAAAAACGGTGCCGGTCACAGGGTGAACGCACAAACTCCGTCCAGACAGCACCCGTTTGTCAGGATCGAACCCGGGTCTCTGGCACTGTAAGGCAGCGACTCTACCGCTGCGCCAACGTGCCGGCCTTTTGTATCCATAAGGTCAGGTATCGACAAGCTCAATTTTAATTTTAATTTTAGAGATACAGCGTGCTTTTCAGATTGAAATGCTGACTAGTGGTGCACCGCAGTGGTTGATATTGGGGGCCATTTATGTGCATAATCTATCTTAACGATTCGGATGTAGATGTTGGAAATGTTTCGATTAAGTTTTTGCAACTCTACAGTTGCGCCACTGTGCCACCCTAATTATGATAGTTGCTACCTGCACAAGTCTACCTGTACAAGACAATCATGCTATTCCAAGACTGAATGCACAGTGCAGCCATCCAGACTGAATGGCTAGTTTTTAACCATAGCTTCCAAGAGAACTAAAGAATCATTTCATACCAATACCAGTATTTCTATGTCAGATGATTATGACCTAATTGTCCTCTTTTTTCAAGTAAACCAAATTTAAAGTAGAAGAAATTTGCCTAATCAGTCTGGCACATGTGTAGCAGCTATGTGAAGGCATATGAGAAGGATATTTGTTTAAGGTGAGAGGGGAACATTTTAATAGGAACCTGAGGGAAAACGATTCCACAGAGAGTGGTGGGTATATGGAATGACCTGCCAAAGGAGGTAGTTGACGCAGGTACTATAACAATATTTAAAATATATTTTATGACAGGTTTTTTAGTTTAGTTTAGTTTGCGGAAACAGGCCCTTCGGCTCACCGAGTCCACACCGACCAGCGATCCCCGCACATTAACACACTAGAGACGATTTACACTTATATCAAGCCAATTAACCTACAAACCTGTATGTCTGAAGTGTGGGAGGAAACCGAAGATCTCTGAGAAAACCCACGCGGGTCACGGGAAGAACCTACAAACTCCGTACAGACAGCACCTGTAGTCGGGATTGAACCCGGGTCTCTGATGCTGCAAACGCTGTACGGCAGCAACTCTTCCACTGCGCCCTTGACGTGGATAGGAAAAGTTTAGAGGGATATGGGCCAAACGCGACAGGTGGGACTAGTGTAAATGGGGCATCTTGATCGGCAGGGGCAAGTTTGGAAAAAGGGCCTGCCTTCGTGCTGTGTGACTATGTGATGGAGCTAACCAGTCAGCTCCATTTGTCTACGCTCTTCCAGAGCCTATTTTAAAGCTATAGTCGAGTTTGTCGATGATGAGCGTTTGACGGCACTGGGCCCTGTATTTGCTGGAGTTTAGAAGGATGAGGAGTACCCTCATTGAAACTTGCTGAATAATGAAGGCCCTAGATCGAGTGGATATGGAGAGGATGTTTCCACTAGTGCGAGAGTCTTCGACTAGAGGGTGTAACCTCAGAATTAAAAAACGTATCTTTAGAAAGGAGATAAGGAGGAATTTCTTCAGTCAGAGCGTGGCAAATCTGTGGCCTTCATTGACTGTGGAGATTGCCATTGGGTATTTTTAAGGCGGAGATTGACAGATTAGTATGGTTGCCGGCGGTTATGGGGAAAAGACAGGAGAACGGGGCTGAGAGGGAAAGATAGATCAACTATGATTGAATGGCGGACTAGATTTGATGGGCCAAACGGCCTTATTCTGCTCCGGTGGAACAGCAATGGCAGGAATTTCTGGGCATAATCCGGAAGACGCAGGATCATTTGAACAGGTAAATGGATTAGAGGAATATGGGAAAGGTTTTAGAGGAATAGTAGAGTAGATGGGGCATGATGGTTGGCGTGGGAAAATGGGCCAAAGGACCTGCTCGAATACATTTCAAACATGCTCACATGTCTGTACGAGTCCAGGACCAGAGGGCGTAGCTTCAAAATAAAAGGACGTACCTTTAGAAAGGAGATGAGGAGGAATGTGGACAGGTCTGCATCACTCTAAGTGAAGGAACTAACCAGTAACTCCATTTGACCACCTGCTTTCTAAACAAATTTTAAAAGGTATGGAAGAGTTGGTCCACACCAAGGCAAGGTGCTTTTACACAACTTAAAACTGGGGTCCACCTTTCCCTTACCTGGTCTGTCCAGGAAGTCACATTGTCCCATGTCTGCAATATCCAGCCTCTTCAGCAGAAGCACCAGGTGGCTCAGGTTGGTCTCAGACACTCGAGGTGGGGGAACCGCCGCCATTTTGTTGTGGAATGCTTCCGAGTACAAGCGGAAACACTTCCCTGGAAAGAGAAAGCAGGCAATATCATAAGCAAAATAACTGCTGATGTTAGAATTTTGATATGATAACAGAATAATGGAAGTTCAGTTTCAGTTTAGTTTATTGTCACATGTACCAAGGTACAGTGAAAAGCTTTTTGTTGCGTGCCAACCAGGCAGCGGAAGGACAATACATGAACATAATCAATTTATTTGCAGTGACTAGAAATGATGTGTAGGAAGGAACTGCAGGTGCTGGTTTACACCAAAGATGCAAAATGCTGGAGTAATGGAGTTAAAGGGAAAGAGAGTAAAGGAATAGTTAATGACCCCAGAATTAACGGGAAAAAAAGCTCACAAAGGGATAGGAGAGTATGGCCAAGTGTAATTGGGATTGATGTGAAAGGTGAGATGCGTAAGGAATTAAAAGTATTGTATATGAATGCGCAAAGTATAAGAAGTAAAGTAGATGAGCTTGAGGCTCAGTTAGAGGTTGGTAGATATGACATTGTGGGGATTACTGAGACGTGGCTGCAGGAGGATCGGGCCTGGGAACTTAATACACAGGGTTATACATCCTACAGAAAGGACAGGCAGGTGGGCAGAGGAGGGAGGGGGTAGCTCTGCTGGTGAGGGATGGAATTCAGTCCCTTGCGAGGGAAGACATAGGGACTGACGAGGTAGTCACTGTGGATTGAGTTGAAGAATTGTAAAGGCATGAAGTAACTACTAATTGGTGTTATCTACAGACCCCCAAACAGTCTGATGGGTTTCGGCCTGAAACGTTGCCTATTTCCTTCGCTCCATAGATGCTGCCACACCTGCTGAGTTTCTCCAGCATTTTTGTCTACCCCCAAACAGTAGGCCGGATGTAGGGTGTAAGTTGCACCAGGAGTTAAAACTGGCATGTAACAAAGGTAATGCCACTGTGGTGATGGGGGATTTCAATATGCAGGTAGACTGGGAAAATTAGGTTGGTTCAGGACCCCAAGAAAGAGAGTTTGTAGAATGCCCCAGAGATGGATTCTTAGAGCAGCTTGTAATGGAGCCGACCAGAGAAAAGGCAATTCTGGATTTAGTGTTGTCCAATGAATCAGCTATGATAAGAGAACTCGAGGTAAAGGAACCGCTTGGAGGTAGTGATCATAATATGATTAGTTTTAATCTGCAATTTGAGAAAGAGAAGGTTAAATCGGAAGTGTCAGTGATGCAGTTGAACAAAGGGGACTATGAAGGCACGAGAGAGGAGCTGGACAAGGTAGACTGGAAAGGGATCCTAGCAGGAATGACGGTGGAACAGCAATGGCAGGCATTTCTGGGCATAATCCGGAAGACACAGGATCATTTCATTCCTAAAGGAAGATTCTAAGGCAACCGTGGCTGACAAAAGAAGTTGGGGATAGAATAAAACTAAAACAAAAGATGTATAACACAGCAAAGAGTAGCCAGAAGCCAGAGGGAGCTTTCATAGGACAAAGGAAGGAAACAAAAGGGGCAATACGGGCTGAAAAGATGAAGTACGAAGGGAAGCTGGCCAGGAATATAAAGAAGGACATTAAAAGCTTCTTTAGATATGTTAAGGGGAAAAGAGTAGCAAAGTCAAATGTGGGTCCCTTGAAGGCAGACACTGGTGAAATTATTATGGGTTACAAAGAAATGGCAGAAGTTGAACAGGTACTTCAGAACTGTCTTCAACAGACAACAGACAATAGGTGCAGGAGGAGGCCATTTGGTCCTTCGAGCCAGCACCGCCATTCAATGTGATCATGGCTGATCATGCCCAATCTGTACCCCGTTCCTGCCTTCTCCCCGTATCCCCTGACTCCGCTATTTTTAAGAGCCCTATCTAGCTCTCTGTTGAAAGCTTCCAGAGAACCCGCCTCCACCTCCCTCCGAGGCAGAGAATTCCACACTCACCACTCTCTGTGAGAAAAAGTGTTTCCTCGTCTCCGTACTACATGGCTTACTCCTTATTCTTAAACTGTGGTCCCTAGTTCTGGGCTAACCCAACATCGGGAACATGTTTTCTGCCTCTAGCGTGTCCAAACCCTTAACAATCTTATATGTTTCAATTAGATATCCTCTGATCCTTCTAAACGCCAGAGTGTACAAGCCCAGCTGCTCCATTCTCTCAGCAAATGACAGTTCCGCCATCCCGGGAATTAACCTTGTAGGCTAACCTTCACCTGTAAGGAAGACACAAACAATCTCCCAGATGTACTGGAGGACAGAGGATCTAAGGGGGTAGAGAAACGGAAAGAAATTTTCATGAGGCGAGAAATAGTATTGGGTAGGCTAATGGGACTGAAGGATGATAAATCCCCTGGGCCTGATGGTCTGCATCCCAGGGTCCTCAGGGAGGTGGCTCTAGAAATAGTGGACACATTGGTGATCATTTTCCAATGTTCAATAGATTCAGGATTAGTTCCTGTGGATTGGAGGATAGCTAATGTTATCCCACTTTTCAAGAAAGGAGCGAGAGAGAAAACGTGGAATTACAGACCAGTTAGCCTGACTTCGGTGGTGGGAAAGATGCTGGAGACAATTATTAAAGAGCTAATAATGGGGCATTTGGATAGCAGTAAAAGGATTAGTCCAAGTTTACATGGATTTATGAAAGGGAAATTAGGCTCGACTAATCTTCTGGAATCTTTTGAGGTTGTGACAAGTGAAATGGATGAAGGGGTGCCAGTGGATGTAGTGTATCTAGACTTTCAGAAAGCCTTTGATAAGGTCTCGCATGGGAGGCCGGTGACTAAAGTTAGAGCACATGGTTTTGGGGGTAGATTGCTGACATGGATAGAAAATTGGTGGCAGACAGGAAGCAAAGAGGAGTGAACGGGTCCTTTTCAGAGTGGCAGGCAGTGGCGAGTGGAGTGCCACAAGGCTCGGTGTTGGGGCCGCAACTGTTTACCATATATATTAATGATTTGGAAGAGGGAATTAGGAGCAACACTAGCAAATTTGCGGATGACACAAAGCTGGGTGACAGTGTGAACTGTGAAGAGGATGTTAGGAGGTTGCAGGGTGACCTGGACAGGTTGAGTGAGTGGACAGCTGCAGTCTATATTACTAAAAGTCTGATCTTGAACACTTCCTGTTGTTCTGTATGTTGATTTTAGAAACAACGCTGCTACTTATGGCTGTGATTTTTGGCCAGCTTTCTCAGGGTCCCTCTCCACTGCGCAGGACAAGAGGATTTTTCCCATCGATGAGCATTGAAATGAGAAGTGTTTTCCAATATTGAATATTCTAATGCAATTTATTAAGTAAAGGCGTGAAATTTGAGTTCAATAAAGAAGTATATTTCTTGGTCATGTAAATTCCTAGGTATTTAAATTTTTCATTTACTATTTTAAAAGGTGATTGTTGCAATACGTATAAATTAGGTTCCGTTATTAGCATTATCTCACTTTTATTCCAAATAATTCTATATCCTGAAAATAAACCAAATTGAGATAAGATTTTACAAGTTTGGAATGCTGATTTCTGGGTTTGTAATATATAATAATACAGCATTTGCATATAGTGAGATTTTATTAACTGTATTTTTAGTATTATACCCATATATATCTGGATGTGCTCAAACACTTTCTTCTAGTGGTTCGATAACAAGGACGAATAATAACGGGGATAACAGGCATCCTTGTCTACAACCTTTAGATAAATCAAATTTTGTTGATAACATTTGATTCGTCATTATTCTAGCTGTTGGGTTAGTATATAAAAGCTTAACCCATGTGCAAAACTTCTCACCAAGTTGAAAATTTTCCATCACTGAAAATAAATAGGGCCAGTCCACTTGATTGAATGCTTTCTCAGCATCTAACAAGATGACTGCTAGATCAACATTAGCTATTCTATTTGAGTATATAATGTTAAATAATTATCTCAGATTATAATATGAATAGCGTTTTGGAATAAAGCCTGTTTGATCGGGGTGTATTAATGTATAGAATCATAGAATCATAGAAAATAGGTGCAGGAGTAGGCCATTCAGCCCTTCGAGCCTGCACCGCCACTCAATATGATCATGGCTGATCATCCAACTCAGTATCCTGTACCTGCCTTCTCTCCATACCCCCTGATCCCTTTAACCAAAAGGGCCACATCTAACTCCCTCTTAAATATAGTCAATGAACTGGCCTCAACTACCTTCTGTGGCAGAGAATTCCACAGATTCACCTGTGTGAAAAATGATTTGCTCATCTCGTTCCTAAAAGACTTCCGCCCTTATCATTAAACTGTGACCCCTTGTTCTGGAGTTCCCCAACATCAGGAACAATCTTCCTGCATCTAGCCTGTCCAACCCCTTAAGAATTTTGTAAATCTCTATAAGATCCCCCTTCAATCTTCTAAATTCCAGCAAGTCAACAAGTATTATGAATCACTAAATTTAATCTATGGGTTAAAATTTTGGTTAATATTTTCTGATCGGTGTTTAAGAGAGCAACTGCTCTATATGAACCTGGGTCTTCACGGTCCTTATCCGTTTTGGGTATAAGTATTATTGTTGATTCATTTAAAGTTTCGGGTAGTTTCTGGTGCATGAAGGCATGAGTATATAATGTCTGTAGGCGTGGGGTGATCAGTTCATGAATTTTTCACTAAAAAGCCTTTCGGTTTTTTAAAGATCGAATAGATTTTTTCAATATCTTTTACTGATATTTCAGCCCCTAATAATTCCCTCTCTTTCAGATCTAAACCTGTAAGATTACATTTCTGTAAAATATTCCTGTTTGCGCGTTATATTGATTTTAGAAAACACGCCACCATCTTACTCAGTCCCCCTCCGCTCATCAGGCGCTGAGGAATTTTCCCATTGAAGAAAAAATAAAAGTTATTAGTGTTTAAAAAATGTTGAGATTCTCTCTCCTGTCAATCACGTCATGAAGGTCACGCCCCTTCTGGTGGGAGGGGGGGGACTATAAAACCCAGAAGTGTGGGCGTGGCTCAGACTCTGCAAGATGGAGGAGGGAGAGGTCACGACTCAATGTCTTTAGTAGCCTTGCACCCTGCTTGAAATGGTATGAAACTGCACTTGAATTTGGTGGCCTTGCACCCTGCTTGAAATGGAATTTCAAGGAATAGCCGTGAGTCAACTGCCAGCCCACCTGCTGTGAGTGACTGAGCCGCCAGCCCAAGAATCCATTCGGCCCACAATGTCCATACTAGCCCTCTGGAAACCAGTACCTTCAGCCCACAACACCCATACTAGCGTTCCAGTAATGATGATAAAGGAAACAGGCCATTGTAACAAGCCATTCATAACAAGAAGATTTCAGTACAGGAGTAAAGAGGATCTTCTGTAGTTGTATAGGGCTCTGGTGAGACCACATCTCGAGTATTGTGTACAGTTTTGGTCTCCTAATTTGAGGAAGGACATCCTTGTGATTGAGACAGTGCAGCGTAGGTTCACGAGATTGATCCTTGAGATGGCGGGACTGTCATATGAGGAAAGATTGAAAAGACTAGGCTTGTAATCACTGGAGTTTATAAGGATGAGGGGGATATTATAGAAACATTAAAAATGATAAAAGAACCGGACAGGCTAGATGCAGGAAAAATGTTCCCAATGTTGGGCGAGTCCAGAACCAGGGGCCAGTGTCTTAGAATAAAGGGGAAGCTATTTAAGACTGAGGTGAGAAAAACCTTTTCCCCCAGAGAGTTGTGAATTTGTGGAATTCCTTGCCACAGAGGGCAGTGGAGGCCAAGTCACTGGATGGATTTAAGAGAGAGTTAGATAGAGCTCTAGGGGCTAGTGGAGTCAAGGGATAATCACAGGTGAAATTATTATGGGCACCAAAGAAATGGCAGAGAGTTGAATAGGTACTTCGGATCTGTCTTCACTAAGGAAGACACAAACAATCTCCCAGATGTACTGAGGACAGAGGATTTAAGGGGGTAGAGGAACTGAAATACATTTTCATTAGGAGTGCAATGTAGGTTTACAAGGTTAATTCC
Source organism: Raja brachyura (assembly GCA_963514005.1). The sequence goes on from OY740781.1 coordinate 3,754,507, forward strand.
CGGGATGGCGGGACTGTCATATCCTGAGGGAATGGAGCAGCTGGGCTTGTACACTCTGGAGTTTAGAAGGATGAGAGGTTATCTAATTGAAACATATAAGATTGTTAAGGGCTTGAACATGCTAGAGGCAGAATACATGTTCCCGATGTTGGGGGAGTCCAGAACCAGGGGCCACAGTTTAAGAATAAGGAGTAAGCCATTTAGAACGGAGACGAGGAAACACTTTTTCTCACAGAGAGTGGTAAGTCTGTGGAATTCTCAGCCTCAGAGGGCGGTGGAGGGAGGTTCTCTGGATGCTTTCAAGAGAGAGCTAGATAGGGCTCTTAAAGGTAGCGGAGTCAGGGGATATGGGGGAAGGCAGGAACGGGGTACTGATTGGGGATGATCAGCCATGATCACATTGAATGAATGTGATATGAAAGTGCATTAGGTGTCAAATTAAACTTATTTTTATGCGTTATCTGATGGGATAAATTGCAGACTTGATTTTTAAAATCTCAAAATTCTGTAACATTGCTAGAAAATGTACCTGCATCTTGGAAGCCGAAGGTTAAGTTGTACGCCAAGAAAGATAGACCTCGTTATCCCTCAGTACAGCAACATCAAGAACGATGTTGCTCTACTGAGGGATAGCCAAGTGTATCCCTCATTGCTAGCAGCTGATGGGAAGCGGCTGTAAAGTGGGAAGTGGCTGTAAAAGGATAGCACTGCTGATGGGGGAGTTCATTTCAGAGCGTGTGGGGAGTCTGTCCATGGGTAAAGTTGCGGGGAGGGTAGGAGGGTTGAGTAGGAAGGGGTCGGCTGGGGATCATCCAGCTCAAGATCAGGTCAGCGGGCGATGGATAACAGGACAGCGGGTGGTGGAGCTTACTCCACATGTCAGTGCGAGTAACCTCAATTGATCCCTTGATCGCGCTGACAAAGGAGTGAGCTCCACCGCCCGCTGTGATGTTATCCATCACCCGCTGACCCGCTCCGCTCTATGATCTTTGCTCTTGAGCTGGTCCCCTCACTGTTCAGACGAAGAGCGCTGCCAGAGGTGAGCGGGCCGGCAGAAGGCGCTGAGATGGCAGTCGGCTCCGCTGTCCAGTGATGGAGGCCGCTCGTAGCCACGCGAGCTGCTACCCTCCCCGGCCACAATGTGGTGGCGCCCGGAGTGCCGCGGCAGGGGTGAGTGAGTGAGTTACTGGCATGAACCCCGACCCTCTCCTTCTCAACGCTCCTTCCCTCCCCGCAACTTTACCCCTGGCTAGACTTCACAAGCTGTGAAAGGAACTCGTCCCCGAATTGTCATGTTACTCACGACACGTGACTCATTTATAATTATTTATTTATATTTCTATGAAAATTTTTCCCAATTGGTCCCCGCACTTCCTGAGGCCGGCTCTGGCCCCAATGCATGGGCTTCGATCGTCGGCTGCAGGAGCTTTGCTCGCCCCGTCGACTGCCCCGTCCGTGGGAGAATAAAGAGAAAGAAGACTTGACTTTATTGCCTTCCATCACAGTGAGGAACGTGGGAATCCACTGTAGTGGATGTTTATGTTAACTTGTATGTAGTTGTGTGTTTTGTTGCTTTTGTTTAGTATGGAAGTATAATTCGAGTTTCACTGGACCTTAATTAGTACACGTGAAAATGAACGGATCTTTGGGTTAGGGTTAGGGTTAGGGTTTCTGCTTAACCCATTACAGGAGGCACATGCTTTGGAGAGGGTACAGAGGAGGTTTACCAGAATGCTGCTTGGATTAGAGGATTTCAGCTACAAGGAGAAGTTGGATAAACGTGGATTGTTTTCTCTGGAAGGCCAGAGGTTGAGGAGACTCGATGGAAGTATATAGAATCATGAGGCATAGATAAGGTAGACAGTCTGAAGCTTTTCCCCAGGGTGGAAATGTCCAACATTAGTGGATGTCACTGTGGTACAGTGGTAGAGTTGCTGCCTTATAGTGCCAGGGACCAGTACTCCACGTTCTCCCCGAGATGTACGTGGGTTTTCTCTGGGATCTCCGGTTTCCTCCCACACTCCAAAGATGTACAGGCTTGTAAATTAACTTTCCGTTAAAGACTGTTCTTTTTTTAATGCATGTTCCTGCAGTCCACAAGTTGTGACCACACTGCCGATCACAGTGCTGCCTGCAGGTGGGGGCTTCTACAAAGCAATGACGTGTATTTTTTTTTTTAACGGTCACATCCTCATTTTATTCATGGGCACTCCTGAAGCTACTGGCTTTATGTTGAAATTCTGGTGGCATTTCCACCTTGGCACTCCCCCAACTTCGAAGAAACCTCGTAAGAAAAAAGATTTAGCCTCAACAGGATGTGGGTCAGGTTGTCAAGGCTGCAGTTCACATTCACCTGCACTGTGTTGACCGCATGGTTTAGCTTGATCTCTTCAGGAAGCGGAGAGGACCACTTTTACAGCATGTGACTGTGCACAGACTAGACAGAACAAATGCAGGTTGTAGAGAAAGGAGTTGCGGATGCTGGTTCACACTGAAGACAGACACAAAATGCTGGAGTAACAGCGGGTCAGGCAACATTTCAGGAGAAAAGGAATAAATGACCTTTCTGGTTGAGACCCTTCTTCAGATTGATTGTAGATTTGACCTAAAACTTCACCAATTTCATTTCTCCAGAGATGCTGGCTGACCCGCTGAGCTACTCCAGCATTTTGTGTCTATCTTCAGTGCAGTCTGAAGAAGGGTTTCGACCCAAAACATCACCTATTCCTTTTCTCAGGAGGACATGGATAGATTATTTTTTGGGTCAGAACCCTTCTCCAGGTTCTCCAGTGTCACCTCTTGATGCCTTCCGGAGATGCTGCCTTACCTGCTAAGTTACTCCTGCACTTTGTGCAGTGGAGCATTCAGAAGAGGAGAAACAGGAACCGCAGATGCTGGTTAAAAGAGCACAATCTCCTTGAGGTATGCCTACTTTGAAGAAGCTCTCCTCTTCTCAGTAGTCCGGCACTCTGGAGTAGGATCTCGACCTGAAACATCACCTATCCATGTTCTCCAGAGATACTGCCTGACCTGCTGAGTTACTCCAGCAATTTGTGCCCTTTTGCATAATAACCAGCATCTACAGTTCCTTATTTCTCCAGCCTATTATTTAAGTGTTGGCTCTAAAACCTATTGAATTAAGTTCCTCCACTTTAATATATTAAACATTAGACTGTAAGTCCTTATCAGTACTACTTACTTTCCCTTTCCACTTCCAGCTGAGTATTCTGTCATGATTCTCTGCCCAAACAAGAGCCATCTCCCTCACTCCATAAGTTCATAAGTTATTGGAGCAGAATTAGGCCATTTGGCTCATCGAGGCTACTCTGCCATTCAATCATGGCTGATCTGCCTTTCCCTCTCAACCCAATTCTCCTCTTGCCTTCTCCCCATAACCTTTGACACCCTTACATATTCCGAACGTGTCAATATCCGCGTTTTTAAATATCCATTGACGGCCTCCACAGTTAGAAACATAGAAAAATAGGTGCAGGAGTAGGCCATTCGGCCCTTCGAGCCTGCACCGCCATTCAATGTGATCATGGCTGATCATCCAACTCAGTATTCCGTACCTGCCTTCTCTCCATACCCCCTGATCCCTTTAGCCACAAGTGCCACATCTAACACCCTCTTAAATATAGCCAATGAACTGGCCTCAACTACCCTCTGTGGCAGAGAATTCCAGAGACTCACCACTCTCTGTGTAAAGAATGTTTTCCTCATCTCGGTCCTAAAGGAATTCCACCTTATCCTTAGACTGTGACCCCTTGTTCTGGACTCCTCCAACATCAGGAACAATCTTCCAGCATCTAGCTTGTCCAACCCCTTAAGAATTTTGTAAGTTTCTATAAGATCCCCCCTCAATCTTCTAAATTCCAGCGAGTACAAGCCGAGTCTATCCAATCTTTCCTCATATGAAAGTCCTGACATCCCAGGTTGTCTGTGGCAATTAATTCCACAGATTCACCACCATCTGACTAAAGAAATTCCTCCTTATCTCCTTTGTAAATGTACATCCTTTTACTCTAAGCTTGTGCCCTATGGTGCTAGACACTCCCACGAGTGGAAACATCTTCCCCACATCCACTCTATCCAGGATATTGTATAGGAAGTAACTATAGACGCTGGTTTACACCAAAGATAGACCCAAAATGCTGGTGAAAGCCAGCGGGGCAGGCAGCATCTCTGGATAGAAAGAATGGGTGACGTTTCGGGTCGAAACCCTTCGTCATGCTGAGAGTCAGGGGAGAGGGAGACACAGAGATGTGGAAGGGTAAGGTGTGAAAACGAGAGAACAAAGGGGGACAAATTTCAAGGAAAATGTGGAATAGATCATTGTTAGCTTGGGGAAGGTGACAACAAGGCGTACAGAGATAAAATTTAATCAAGGAGGCAGTCAGACTGGTCGGAGAACTAGGATGGGGGACGGATGGAGAGAGCGGGAAAGCCAGGGGGTCACTTGAAGTTAGAGAAGTCAAGATTCACACCACAGGGTTGTAATCTGCCCAAACAAAATATGAGGTGCCATTCCTCCAATATGCATTGGCCCTCACTGACAGTGAAAGAGACCCAGGACAGAAAGGCCAGTATGTGAATGGGAGGGGGAGTTAAAGTGTTTAGCAACCCACAAGTTCATGTGGGTCTAGGCAGACTGAGCGGATATTGAAGTTCTTATTGAATCCTAATGACTAGTAGTACACTATAGGATGGATATGTTCTTCACCGCTCATTTTTTATGTATGTTCCTGCAGTCTACAAGTTGTGAGCACACTGGCGATCACAGTGCTGCCTGCAGGTGGGGGCTTCTACAAAGCAATGACGTGTATTCCTTTAATGTTCAGCATCCTCATTTTATCGGTGGGCACTCCTGAAGTCACTGTGGTTTATGTTGAAATTCTGGTGGCATTCCCATCTTTGCACTCCCTTAACTTCTAAGAAACCTCGTAAGAAAAAAAGATTTAGCCTCAACAGGATGTGGGGCAGGTTGCCAAGGCTGCAGTTCACATTCACCTGAGCTGTGTTGACCGCAAGGTCTGGCGTGATCTCTTCAGGAAGCGAAGGGGACCACTTTTACAGCATGTGACTGTGCACAGACAAGACCGAATGAATAGCGGTTTAGTTTAAAGATACAGCACGGAAACAGGCCCTTCGGCTCACCGAGTCTGTGCTGACCTATGACCAAACCGTACACTATCTGACACACTAGGGATAATTCACAGAATTCAATTAAACTAAAAAAACCTATACGTCTTTGGAGTGTGGGAGGAAACCAGAGCTCCCGGAGAAAACCCACGCAGGTCATGGGGAGAACGTACAAACTCCATATAGTTAGCACACGTAGTCAGGATCAAACCCGGGTCTCTGGTGCTGTAAGGTAGCCATTCGACCGCTGAGCCATTGTGCCGCCCCTATTTTGCAGATCTCCAGATGTGAATCCGGCCAATTCCGCTGTATAACTATTATTTTGGTGCTGACTGGAAAAGGTATTGCACGTTGCACAACTGATATATGAAACTCTAGACTGTTTGTTCGTTTATATATAAGCCGTATATATATAAGTGCAACTTTCTTTGCCTTTCTTCCCTTCTCCATTTCTCACTGCGTATTCTGTCATGATTCACTGCCTTCTTCCCTATATAAGTGAAAGGCACATTTATCAGTTGAATACACCTGGCAATAACAGTCATATCCGAGGAAGGGTCTCGACCCGAAACGTCGCCTGTCCGTGTTCTCCAGAGCGGTTACATGAACCGCTGAGTTACTCCAGCACTTTGTTTCCATGTAATGTCCAAGGTGTTCCAAGTTCCGACATGAAAATATCACCAACCATTGGCGGCACGGTGGCATAGCGGGAGATTTGCTGCCCCACAGTGCCAGACCCGGGTTCAATCCTGACCACGGCTGCCGTCTGTACGGAGTTTGGACGTTCTCCCCATGACCTCCGTGGGTTTTCTCTGGGTGTGCCAGTTTCCTCTCACACTCCAAAGACGTACAGGTTTGTAGGCCATTGGCTTGGTAAAATTGTAGAATGTCCCCCGGTGTGTGCAGGATAGTGTTCATGTGCGGTGATCAGGGGTCAGAGCGGACTCGGTGGGCTACAGGGCCTATCTCCACGTTATATCTCTAAACTAAACTAAAACTGATTGGCCTGGCCCAATTGCACCGATGCTGCAACCAAGTAAGGTCACCAACACCTCTACATCTTCAGAAGCCCAAAAACATTCAGGACATCTCCAATCACTCTGAACAATTTTTCGTTGCACCCCAGAAAGCTTCCTATCTGGATGCAACATAGCTTGCTACAGCAACAGCTCTACCCAAGACCGCAAGAAACTGCAGAGTCGTTCACGCAGACTAGTCCACGCCCAGTCCAGTGTCATGCAAACCAGTTTCCCCAACTCCACTTCATGTTGCCTCGGGTAAGCAGCCAACATAACCCAGGATCACTCACATCCCAGTCACTCTCTCACCTCCACTCACCCGTCCGGCAGAAAATACAGAATCTTCCAAGCACGGACCATCAGATTCAAGCACAATTTCTTCCCTGCTGCGATCAGACTCACTTGCTTGTCAAAAACCCTCCTTGCTTGTTTACTTTAGTTCAGAGCCAGCGCGGAAACAGATTACAGATACACTACAGATTACACTATTCAAAAACTAAATTAAAGAGTATCTTTCACAATCTCTCTTCAATTTGTGATAAATGTAAGAACTTAGAAGCAAATTTAATACATAGTTTTGCTACATGTCCCAAACTGAATTACTACTGGACAGAAATTTTTAAGGTTATTTCTGAGGTTCTAAAAATTAGATTGGATCCAGACCCAAAGTTAATAATACTTGGGATTTTGGATTCAAATTCGGTACTTACAGGAAATCAAAGAAATTTCTTTGATTACTGTTTGATAATAGGGAAAAAAATCATATTGAAATTTTGGAAGGGAACATTATCCCCCACAATTAAAATGTGGGCAGCAGAGATGTTGGAGACGTTACAATTAGAAAGAATCAGATTTGTCCTACTGGACAAATATAATATCTTCGAACAAATATGGTCTCCATATATACAGTATCTAGAGAAGTAGCTGTTCTTGACGTCACAGCCTGACGGGTACCCAGCGGGATTTGATGAGAATAATTGATTCTTATACTAGGATTAATAGGCATGTCTTCATTGATATTACTATTTGTAATAGTTTTAGATACAATATATTTTGTTGATTTTCATTGACATATATATATATATATAATATTTTTTCAATTTTTGTTAATCTATAATCTTTTTTCCTTGCTCTATTTTCTTCTTCTTTTCTATATAATCAAATTATTATTTAATCACTTTCTTATTGATTTAAAACTATTCTATTCTTTTCTTTATTTCCAAAAAAATAGAAGATGATAACTGTCAATGGGTTATTTAAAAAATGTGTAATTAAGTTGAGGTTTGTAAAGCTGTTTACATTATTGTAAATAGATTACTTCTAATAAAACAAAGTATAAAAAAAAACAAAAACAAAAAAAAAGAGATACAGCGCGGAAACAGGCCTTCAGGCCCACCGAGTCCACGCCGACCAGCGATCCCCGTACGCTAGCACTATCCTACACACTAGGGACAACTTACAATCTCGTCCCGAAACATTGCCAAGCCATGTTCTTTGGAGATGCAGCCTGATCCGCTGACTTATTCCAGTAGTTTGTGCTAACCAACATCTTGAACAGACCTCGCATATGCTGTGAATCAATTCCCAACCTCCCAATTATAGCAGCCACTCGCACATTTTTCACCTTGCACTTTCTCTCCAGCCATATTATATTCTGCACTCTGCTTACCTTCCCTATTGCACCATCTGATGTACCCATGTAGTGTATGAGTGCCTGGTTAGCACACAATATTGAAGTTTTTCTCTGTATTTTGGTACATATGATAATAATAGAATACATTCAGTAAACCAATACTATTATCAAATAAAGAGCACTGAGTCAGGATGACAACAAATGAACAAGTTCTAAAATTCCTGAATAATGAATCACAGGTCAATCTTTCTATGTTAGGTTGCCACAGAACTTCTCTTTTCATTCCAGATATCTTATCATATTGAATAGAGCCAAAACACAATAGTCAAAATGTTATATAAATCACTATAGTCAAAGAGTTATACACCACAGAAATAAAGTCATAGAGTCTTACAGTGTGGAAACAGGCCCTTTGGCCCAACTTGCCCACACTGGCCAACATGTCCCATCTACACTAATCCCACCAGTCTGCGTTTGGCCATTGGGTCACTGATCTTTACGAATTAGGCCATTCGGCCCATCAAGTGTACTCCACCATTCAATCATGGCTGATCTCTCTCCCTCCTAACCCGATTCTCCTGCCTTCTCCCCATAACCTCTGACACATGTGCTAATCAAGAATTTATCTATCACAGACTTAAAAATATCCACTGACGTGGCAAAGAATTCCCCAGATTCACCACCCTCTGACTAAAGAAATTTCTCCTCGTCTCCTTTCTAAAAGAGCGTCCTTTAATTCTGAGCCTATGGCCTCTAGTCCCACTAGTGGAAACATTCTCTGCACATCATTAACCTATAGTGATTGTATCCAATTCTACTTTTCTGCTACATCTTTCCCAGGTAACACCAAGTAACCCAAACCGTTTGTTATCTGGAAATGTTGCTGCCAATATTAATATTTAATTAAAAGCATAGTCTAACCAAGGGCATGTAGAAAAAGGGTCTCAACTCGAAAGGTCACCCGTTCCTTCTGTCTAGAGATGCAGAGTTACTCCAGCATTTTGTGTCTATCTTGGTGTAAACCAGCATCTGCAGTTCCTACCTACACGTGTAGTAAAACTCAATTCAGATATTGCTGTGAAAATGATGTCTTGGGTAGCTGCCCGTAACTCCAATACGTTGGCAAATCCATCTCACTGGTCTCCCAAACACTCACCGTACGTAAATGACACACACAAGTTGCCATTCGTAACCGAGGGAAGACCTGTAGTACGTTCCAGACATTTGAGGATTCCCTCAAATCCACTTTAAAATTCATTCCACTCACCTTACACCTATACTCTCTCAGTTTAAATACACTTACCAAGGGATAAGATCTTCACACAAACCAACCTCCTCTACCTCCGTTACATTGATGATTGATTACATTGACAACTGCATTGGTGCTACCTCCTGCACCAATGCAGAAAGGGAAGTGGGGGGGGGGGGAATTGGAAATACAAGGATAGAGTTAAAGGGAAAAAGACTATAGGAATAGTTAAGAAAGACACCAGAATTACAGGACAGAAAGTTCACGAAGGGATAGGAGAGTATGGCCAAGTGAAATAGGAATCGATGTGAAAGATGAGGTGAGTAATGGATTAAAAGTATTATATATGAATGTGCAAAGTTTAAAGTATAAGATGTAAAGTGGATGAGCTTGAGGCTCAGTTAGAAATTGGTAGATATGACGGTTACACAAAAAGCTGGAGAAACTCAGCGGGTGCAGCAGCATCTAAGGAGTGAAGGAGATAGACGACGTTTCGGGTCGAGACCCTTCTTCAGTCCGTCTGAAGAAGGGTCTCGACCCGAAACGTCGCCTATCTCCTTCGCTCCTTAGATGCTGCTGCACCCGCTGAGTTTCTCCAGCTTTTTGTGTAACCCTCGATTCTCCAGCATCTGCAGTTCCTTCTTTAACACATTGGTAGATATGACATTGTGGGGATTACAGAGACATCAGGAGAATGCCTGCAGGAGGATCGGGACCTGGAACTGAATATTCAGGGTTATATGTCCTATAGAAAGGACAGGCAAGTGGGCAGAGGAGGTGGGGTAGTTCTGATGGCGAGGGATGAAATTCAGTCGTTTGCAAAGGGTGACATAGGGACTGACGATATAGAGTCAGTGTGGATAGAAATGAGAAATTGCAAAGGTAAGAAGACACTAATGGGAGTTATCTACAGGCCCCCAAACAGTAGCCTGGACATAGGGTGTAAGTTGCAGCAGGAGTTAAAACTGGCATGTAACAAAGGTAATGCCACTGTGGTTATGGGAGATATCAATATGCAGGTAGACTGGGAAAATCAGGTTGGTTCTGGACTCCAAGAAAGGGAGTTTGTAGAATGCCTCCAAGATGGATTCTTAGAGCAGCTTGTACTGGAGCCGACCAGAGAAAAGGCAATTCTGGATTTAGTGTTGCCTAATGAACCAGATTTAGTAAGGGATTCAAGGTAAAGGAACCACCAGGAGCGAGTGACCATAATATGATAAGTTTTAATCTGCACTTTGAGAGGGAGAAGGTTCAATCAGTGTTGCAGTTGAACAAATGAGACTATGAAGGCATGAGAGAGGAGCTGGCCAAGGTAGACTGGAAAAGGATCCTAGCAGGGATGACGGTGGAACAGCAATGGCAGGAATTTCTGGGCATCATCCAGAAGATGCAGGATCATTTCATTCCAAAGAGGAAGAAAGATTCTAAGGGGATTAAGAGGCTGACAAGAGAAGTTAGGGATGGAATAAAACTAAAAGAGCAGGTGTATAACATAGCAAAGAGTTGCGGGAAGCCAAAGGATTGGGAAACTTTCAAAGGACAATAGAAGGTAACAAAAAGGGCAATATGCAGTGAAAAGATGAAGTACGAGGGGAAGCTGTGAACGTGAATTTGGGGAATTCTCTGCCACAGAAGGCAGTGGAGGCCAATTCACTGGATGAATTTAAAAGAGAGTTAGATAGAGCTCTAGGGGCTAGCGGAATCAAAGGATATGGGGAAAGGCAGGCATGGGTTACTGATTGTGGATGATCAGCCATGATCACGATGAATGGCGGTGCTGGCTCGAATAGCCTCCTCCTGCACCTTTTTTCCATGTTTCTATGTCTCTAACTCATGGACTTCATCAACGTCACCACCAATTTTCATCCTGCCTCCGACACCTCCTTTCCCTTCCTTGATCTTTGAAATAGACTATTGACTGATGTCTATTACAAAGCGACCGACTCCGACAACTATCTCAACTACGCTTGAAAGGAACCAGTAAAAATTGGAAAGAGCCCTGGTTTTCAAGGGAAATTGGACATCTTGTTCGGAAAAAGAGGGAGATCTACAATAATTATAGGCAGCATGAAGTAAATGAGGTGCTTGAGGAGTATAAGGAATGTAAAAAGAATCTAAAGAAAGAAATTAGAAAAGCTAAAAGAAGATATGAGGTTGCTTTGGCAAGTAAGGTGAAAGTAAATACAAAGGGTTTCTACAGCTATGTTAATAGCAAAAGGATAATAAGGGATAAAATTGGTCCATTGGAGAGACCGAGTGGACAGCTATCTGCAGAGCCAAAAGAGATGGGGGAGATATTGAACAATTTATTTTCTTCGGTATTCACCAAGGAGAAGGATATTGAATTATGTGAGGTAAGGGAAACTAGTAGAGTAGCTATGGATACTATGAGTTTCAAAGTAAAAGAAGTACTGGCACTTTTGAAAAATATAAAAGTGGATAAGTCTCCAGGTCCTGACAGGATATTCCCTAGGACATTGAGGGGAGTTAGTGTAGAAATAGCCGGGGCTATGACAGAAATATTTCAAATGTCATTAGAAACTGGAATAGTCCCCGAGGATTGGCGTACTGCGCATGTTGTTCCATTGTTTAAAAAGGGTTCTAAAAGTAAACCTAGCAATTATAGACCGGTTAGTTTGACTTCAGTGGTGGGCAAATTAATGGAAAAGATACAGAGATAATATATATAAGTATCTGGATAAAGAGGGTCTAATTAGGAACAGTCAACATGGATTTATGCCTGGAAGGTCATGTTTGACTAATCTTCTTGAATTTTTTGAAGAGGTTACTAGGGAAATTGACGAGGGTAAAGCAGTGGATGTTGTCTATATGGACTTCAGTAAGGCCTTTGACAAGGTTCCTCATGGAAGGTTGGTTAAGAAGGTTCAACTGTTGGGTATAAATGCAGGAATAGCAAGATGGATTCAACAGTGGCTGAATGGGAGAAGCCAGAGGGTAATGGTGGATGGCTGTTTGTCGGGTTGGAGGCAGGTGACTAGTGGGGTGCCTCAGGGATCTGTGTTGGGTCCTTTGTTGTTTGTCATGTACATCAATGATCTGGATGAAGGGGTGGTAAATTGGATTAGTAAGTATGCAGATGATACCAAGATAGGGGGTGTTGTGGATAATGAAGAGGATTTCCAAAGTCTACAGAGTGATTTAGGCCAGTTGGAAAAATGGGCTGAAAGATGGCAGATGGAGTTTAATGCTGATAAATGTGAGGTGCTACACCTTGGCAGGACAAATCAAAATAGGACGTACATGGTAAACGGTAGGGAACTGAAGAATACAGTTGAACAGAGGGATCTGGGAATAACCGTGCATAGTTCCTTGAAGGTAGAATCTCATATAGATAGGGTGGTAAAGAAAGCTTTTGGTATGCTAGCCTTTACAGAGCATTGAGTATAGAAGCTGGGATGTAATGTTAAAATTGTACAAGGCGTTGGTGAGACCAAATCTGGAGTATGTGTACAATTTTGGTCGCCCAATTATAGGAAGGATGTCAACAAAATAGAGAGGGTACAGAGGAGATTTACTAGAATGTTGCCTGGGTTTCAACAGCTAAGTTACAGAGATAGGTTGAATAAGTTAGGTCTTTATTCTCTGGAGCGCAGAAGGTTAAGGGGGGACTTGATAGAGATCTTTAAAATGATGAGAGGGATAGACAGAGTTAATGTGGACAAGCTTTTCCCTTTGAGAATAGGGAAGATTCAAACAAGAGGACATGACTTTAGAATTAAGGGACAGAGGTTTAGGGGTAACATGAGGGGGAACTTCTTTACTCAGAGAGTGGTAGCGGTGTGGAATGAGCTTCCAGTGGAAGTGGTGGCGGCAGGTTCGTTGGTATCATTTAAAAATAAATTGGATAGGCATATGGATGAGAAGGGTATGGAGGGTTATGGTATGAGTGCAGGCAGGTGGGACTAAGGGAAAAAAGTTGTTCGGCACGGACTTGAAGGGCCGAGATGGCCTGTTTCTGCGCTGTAATTGTTATATGGTTACGCTTCTTCCCACCCTGCTTCCTGCAAAGACTCGACCCCCTACTCCCAATTCCTCCGTCTACGCTGCATCTGCGCCCAAGATGAGACGTTCCATACTAGATCTTCCGAGATGTCGTCATTCTTTAGGGAACAGGGGGTTCCCCTCTCCCATCATAGATGAGGCCCTCACTCCGTGTCTCCTCAGTACCCCGCAGCTCCGCCCTTGCTCCCCCTCCCCCGAGTCGCAACAGATACAGAGTCCCCTTGTCCTTACCTTCCACCCCATCAGCCATCGCATACAGCACATAATGCTCCGAAATTTCCTCCATCTCCAACGGGATCCCACCACTTGCCACATTTTCCCATCTCCACTCCTTTCCGCCTTCCGCAGAGACCTTTCAGGTGAGGCAGAGATTCACTTGCACCTCCTCCAACCTCATCTACTGGTTCCCTTGTTCAAGATGTGGACTCTTACACATCGGTGAGACCAAACGCAGACTGGCCGATCGTTTGACGGAACACCTTCGCTCAGCCCGCCTGGACCAACCTGATCTCCTGGTTGCCGGACACTTTAATTCCCCTTCCCATTCCTACACAGACCTCTCTGTCCTTGGTCTCCTCCATTGTCAGAGAGAGCATGAATGCAAATTGGAGGAACAGCATCTCATATTTTGCTCGGGCAGCTTCCAGCTCAGTGGTACAAATATTGATTTCACTCACTTCAGGTAGTCCCGGCATTCCTTCTCTCTTCCCCACCCAATTTGCACGAGCTTCTTATTTTTACCCTACAAACAGCTTACATAGAAAAATAGGTGCAGGAGGAGGCCATTCGGCCCTTCGAGCCAGCACCGCCATTCATTGTGATCATGGCTGATCTTCCCCTATCAATAACACGTGCCTGCCTTCTCCCCATATCCCTTGACTCCACTAGCCCCTAGAGCTCTATCTAACTCTCTCGTAAATCCATCCAGTGATTTGGCCTCCACTGCCCTCTGTGACTGGGAATTCCATAAATTCACAACTCTCTGGGTGAAAAAGTATTTTCTCGCCTCAAATGACCTCCCCTTTATTCTAAGTATGCCCCTGGTTCTGGACTCGCCCAAGATTGGGACCATTTTTCCTACATCTAGCTTGTCCAGTCCTTTTTATAATTTTATGTGTTTCTATAAGATTCCCCCTCATCCTTCTAAACTCCAGTGAATACAAGCCTAGTCTTTTCAATCTTTCCTCATATGACAGTCCCGCCATCCCAGGGATCAATCTCGTGAACCTACGCTGCACTTCCTGAATTACAAGGATGTCCTTCTTCAAATTAGGAGACTAAAACTGTACACAATACTCCAGATGTGGTCTCACCAGAGCCCTATACATCTGCAGAAGATCCTCTTTACTCCTGTACTGAAATCCTCTTGTTATGAATGGCCTGTTATGAATGGCTTGTTACAATGGCCCGTTCCCTTTATCACCATTACTTTTTTGCATATTTCATTAATTGTTCTTTATCTCTCCACATCACCATCCATTTGTTTAGATACAGTGCGGAAACAGGCCCCTCGGCCCACCGAGTCCACGCCGACCAGCGATCCCCATGCACTATCCTACACACACTAGGGACAATTTACAATTTTTTTACCGAAGCCAAAATAACCTACAAACCTGTGTGACTTTGGAGTGTGGGAGGAAACCGGAGCACCCGGGGAAAACCCACGCAGGTCATGGGGAGTACGTACAGCACCCGTGGTCAGGATCGAACCCGGATCACTGGCAGTGTAAGGCAGCAACTCTATTGCTGCACCACCGTACCACCGTATCTCCTTATCCCTAACCAGTCTGAAGACGGGTCTCGACCCGAAACGTCACCCATTCCTTTTCTCCAGAGATGCTGCCTGTCCCGCTGAGTTACTCCAGCTGTTTACGTCTATCCCTTAGCATGCATCTGTACACTGTAATTGGCTTGATTATAATCATGTATTGACTTTTCACTGGCTGGTTGGCACACAAGAGCTTTTCACTGTACCTCGATGCGCGTGACAATAAACTAAACTGAACTGAAGAATTCTGACTAGAATGTTTCCAAACATTTCCGACAGTTGATGCATTGGTACAGACAATACAGACAGCTCGCACATTATTAACTGGCCTGATGAGCATTTAACTGGTGTGTGCCATCTTACCTGGGCAGGTGTGACCTAGTCTCTGGCACCTCAGCTCAGCCTGGCTTTTGCTAATGGGTTGAATTACCTGAGAATCAGCCCGAATGCGAGGATTATATATCTGAGAGGGGAATAAGACAATACACGAGATATTAGCCTCAAAACATCATTTAGACAATTTTCGATGAAGGTCATGAAAACAGGCAGACCCACTTTTCCAACACATTACACACTGGTGACTCCCATATTACAATTCTTCTGGTGATGGATTCTTCTGCTCTTACAGGATTCATAAATCACTGCCGAAAATTTTGTGATACTTTTTTAGAAATGCAGTGTGGAAACAGACCCTTTGGCCATCGAATCCAGGCCGACCCGTGACCCCCGCACATTAATACTATCCTACACACACTAGGGGAAGTGTAGGAACTAGGGACCCTGGAGAAAACCCATGCATGTCGCGGAGACAACATTGATACATAGACAATAGGTGCCGGAGTAGGCCATTCGGCCTTTCGAGCCAGCACCACTATTCAATATGATCATGGCAGATCATCCACAATCAGTACCCCGTTCCTGCCTTCTCCCCATATGCCCTGATTCCACGTGCCCTAAGAGCTCTATCTAACTCTCTTTTAAATTCATCCAGTGAATCGGCCTCCACTGTTCCACAAGTTCACAACTCTGTGTGTGAAAAAGTATTTCCTCGTCTCCGTTCTAAATGGCCTACCCCTTATTCTAAAATTGTGGCCCCATGTTCTGGACTCCCCCAACATCGGGAACATGTTTCCTGCCTCTAGCATGTCCAAACCCTTAACCATTTAATATGTTTCTATGATTCCCTCTCATCCTTCTAAATTCCAATTAATACAAACTCAGCTGCCCAATTCTTTCATCATATGACAGTCCCGCCATCCCGGGAATTAACCTTGTGAACCTACGCTGCACTGCCTCAATAGCAAGAATGTCCTTCATCAAATTAGAACGTACAATCTTTGTACAGGCAGCAGTTGTAGTCAAGTTCGAACCGGGGTCTCTGTCATTGTAAGGCAGCAACTCTACCCCTGTGTCACCGTGCTGCTGTTTCAGATGCAGAATAAAATTTGCTCTTACAGAATTGATAAGGGAGCAAATAAATAATCGCAAATTATAGATTACTTGTACTTTTTGACGCATGCATAGATGATACTGCATTATCTTGCATCTTTTATCTTTCTATCTCTGGCCTTTGTCTAACCATCAGCCTATCCAAGAGACCCCCCCTCTACATATCACTCGCCAGGCTTTGGCCTGACTCTCCTGTCTTCCAGCTTTCTACACCTCCTCCCCACCAACCTAATCAGTCTGAAGAAGGGGCCCAAGCTAAAACACCACCAGGAGCGAGTGACCTTAATATGATAAGTTTTAATCTGCACTTTGAGAGGGAGAAGGTTCAATCAGTGTTGCAGTTGAACAAATGAGACTATGAAGGCATGAGAGAGGAGCTGGCCAAGGTAGACTGGAAAAGGATCCTAGCAGGAATGACGGTGGACCAGCAATGACTGGAATTTCTGGGCATCATCCAGACGATGCAGAATCATTTCATTCCAAAGAGGAAGAAAGATTCTAAGGGCATTAAGAGGCAACCGTGGCTGACAAGAGAAGTTAGGGATGGAATAAAACTAAAAGAACAGGTGTATAACATAGCAAAGAGTTGCGGGAAGCCAAAGGATTGGGAAACTTTCAAAGGACAATAGAAGGTAACAAAAAGGGCAATATCCAGTGAAAAGATGAAGTACGAGGGGAAGCTATGAACGTGAATTTGGGGAATTCTCTGCCACAGAAGGCAGTGGAGGCCAATTCACTGGATGAAGCACTTTGTGGCTTTTTTCTCGTGGCACTAATTTACCTGCCTAGTTCAAGAGAAGGACTGCAAGGACACGTCGGTCAAGAGATGGAAAACGGAGAAATGGCTGAAACCTTTGTCACCAAATCGAATGCAAGAAAACTGCAAGGAGCGTAGCTCTGGTGAACAGTTCCAGAAGAATGTCCATAGGTCAGAGAGTAACTTGCAAAGGAGGGTGAACTTCCTGAAAATGCATGCTCTTAAGTTCTGAGCAGAATTAGGCCATGCGGCCCATCGTCTACGCCGTCATTCAATAATGGTCGATCTATCTTTCTATTTCAATACAATCTCCTTCCATATCCCCATAACCCCCAACACCCTTACTAATCAAGAATCTGTCTATCTCTGCCTTAAAAATATCCATTGACGGCCTCCACAGATTCACCACCCACTGAATAAATTCCTCCTCATCTTTCTAAAGATACGTTCTTTTATTCTGAGGCTGTGGCCTCTGGTCCTAGACTCTGCCACCAGTGGAAACATCCTCTCCATAATCACTCAAAGTTAATGATTTGAGAACAGATGACATTGTGCCTGGGAAGCATATTTGGTATAGCATAAGAGAGCGCTGTTTCAAGTAAGATCCTCTCCCACAATGTCATTTGATTAAGTCTTCAAGTGCAAGTGCACATTTATTGTGACATGCACCAAATAAGGCACAGTGATAATAGGTACAGTCTTGGCTATGGAAAGAAGAATTCAGAACGAATGAAAAGAGAACATTAATTAATTTGAAAAATGCTGCATTGGGCAGACTGGCCTCGTTTGTGCTTTTACAATTCTAACTGTCTGAAGAAGGGTCTCGACCCGAAACGTCACCCATCTCCTTCGCTCCTTAGATGCTGCTGCACCCGCAGAGTTTCTCCAGCTTTTTGTGTAACCAACTGTTTTTTTCTTACTTTAAAGGAAAATATGGAAGAGTATGGTCGGCACGGTGGCGCAGAGGTAAAGTTGCTGCCTCACAGGTGCCAGACACGCGGGTTAGATCCCGACTACGGGTGCTGTCTGTACGTTCTCCCGGGGACCTGCGTGGGATTTCTCCGAGATCTTCGATTTCCCCCCACACTCCAAAGACTTACCGGTTTGAAGGTTGATTGGCTTGGTATAAATGTAAATTGTCCCTAGTGTGTGATTAGGATAGCGTTAATGTGCGGGGATTACTGGACGGTGCTGACACGGTGGGCCGAAGGGTCTGTGTCCACGCTGCATCTCGAAACTAAACTAAATGCGTGGAAGAATGCAAGAGTACACTTACAGTTTTTTGTTCCATTCCAGAGTCTATTACATAAGAAACGTCAATAGAAAATGAAGAATCAGCTAAGGAGTCTGCAATGATAATTTTCCTACGATGATCTTTAAACTTCTGGTTGCAATTTTCATAAATCTTCTGAAAGTTGCATCCGGTGCCCGAATGCAAGGGAATCGGGATCAGCTCTCCCAACTGAGACCCAATAGCTCCCCCTTCTGTGCGTATGGTTCTACAGCAGTCGGTTACCTCCTGCAATACAATAGGCAGCAACATTTACAAAAAAGACAAATTTAAGCATCAATAAAATGCAGATGCCAGTTTGCACCACAGATAGACACAAAGTGCTAGAGTAACTCAGAAGGTCAGGCAGCATCTGCGCATACTCGAATGTCTCGATTGTTATAAGTGATAGGAGCAGAGTTAGGTAATTTGGCCCAGCAAGTCTACTAAGCCATTCAATCATTCACTCTCCCACCTAACCTCATTCTCCTGCCTTCTCCCCATAACCCTTGACACCCGTACTAATCAAGACTATCTAGGAAAGAACTGCAGATGCTGGTTTAAATCGAAGGTCGACAACAAAATGCTGGTGTAAGTCAGTGGGACAAGCCGCATCTCTGGAGAGAAGGAATGGGTGGCGTTTCCTGAAACGTGACGGGTCGAGATGTTGACCCAAAATGGGTGACGCTTCAGTCTGAAGAAGGGTCTCGACCCGAAATGTCACCCATTCCTTCTCTCCAGAGATGCTGTCTGTCCCGCTGATTTACTCCAGCATTTTGTTGTTTTAATTTTGTTTTAATCAAGAATCTATCTATCTCTGCCTTAAAAATATCCATTGATCGCCTCCACAGCCTTCTGTGGCAAAGAATCAGGCAGGGTGGAGCCATGGTGGGCTCACTGTTGGCTAGAGAAAGTGTGATCTCAAGAGGAACAGAATGTGGTGAACTGTGGAACTGGTAAAACGACTAGGGTGGAGGAAGGGAGCAAGGAGGGAGGGGAGGGGAGTATAGATAGAAGTAACTTAAAATTAGAGAATTCAACATTCGTACTGCTGGGGTGCAAGCTGCTCAGGCAAAATATGAGGTGCTGTTCCTCCAATTTGTGTGTGGCCTCACTCTGGCAATAGAGGTGGCTCAGGACAGAAAGGTCAGTGTGGGAATGGGAACAGGAATTAATATGGTTGGCTACCGGGAGATCACATAGGTGCTCGTTCTTGCCTATTATGAAACAAGTTTATTGTCATGTGTCCCTGATAGGACAATGAAATTCTTGCTTTCTTTCAGCACAACAGAACATAGTAAGCATGACTGCAGAATAGATCAGTGTGTCCATATACCATTATATAAATATATACACACATGAATAAATAAACTGATAAAGAACAAATAAACAGATAATGGGCTTTTAAGGTTCAGAGTTTTGTCCGAGCCAAGTTTAATAGCCTGATGGCTGTGGGGAAGTAGCTATTCCTGAGCCTGGTCGTTGCAGTCTTCAGGCTCCTGTACCTTCTACCTGAAGGTAGCAGGGAGATGAGTGTGTGGCCAGGGTGGTGTGGGTCCTTGATGATGCTGCCAGCCTTTTTGAGGCAGCGACTGCGATAGATCCCCTCGATGGAAGGAAGGTCAGAGCCGATGATGGACTGGGCAGTGTTTACTACTTTTTGTAGTCTTCTCCGCTCCTGGGCACTCAAGTTGCTGAACCAAGCCACGATGCAACCGGTCAGCAAGCTCTCTACTGTGCACCTGTAGAAGTTAGAGAGAGTCCTTCTTGACAAACCGACTCTTCGTAATCTTCTCAGGAAGTAGAGGCGCAGATGTGCTTTCTTTATAATTGCATTTGTGTTCTCGGACCAGGAAAGATCTTCAGAGATGTGCATGCCCAGGAATTTGAAGCTCTTGATCCTTTCAACCATCGACCCGTTGACTGTGGGTCCCCATCCTACTCCTTCCAAAGTCCACAATCAGTTCCTTGGTTTTGCTGGTGTTGATTTGATTTTATTACTTGTCATTCGAACCTCAGAGAGGCTCGAACGAAACTCCGTTTCTACAAGCCATACAAACAGAACAATTCATTAAAAAAAACCCACAAACAATTCAATTCACACAAACATTCATCACAGTGAATCTCCTCCTCACTGTGATGGAAGGCAAAGTCTTCTCTCTCCCCCGCACCAGTTCCCGAGGTCGAAGCCCCAGGCGGGCGGTGTTAAGTCCCACGGCCATTGAGGCCGCGCCGGGCGATGTACGGCCCCGCTCTAGGCCCAAACGTCACAACGATGGAGCCCCCGGCAGGGGCTGGAATGTCCCGCGGCCATTAAAGCCGCGCCGGGTGATGTATGGCCCCGCTCCGGGTCGCTCCAATCCCGCAACACGTGCTGGAGAAGCTGTGTTGCGGGGGATCCGGAGAGCGGTCTCCCACCCGGACCTGCGAGTTTCCCATATCCCGACAGTCATATGATGAGGGCCAGGTTGTTGTGCTGGCACCATATGGACAGTCGCTCGATCTATCTTCTATACTCTGACTCATCAGTAATACGTCCCACAACAGTGGTGTCGTCAGCGAACTTGATGATGGAGTTCGCACTATGACCGGCTATGTAGTCATGAGGACAGCAGGGGGCCGAGCAGGCAGCCTTGAGGTGCTCCCGTGCAGACTGTGAATGAGGAAGTCGAGGATCCAATTGCAGAGGGATGCACAGAGACCCAGTTCTGCAAGTTTGGTAACCAGCTTGGAGGGGATGATTGTATTAAATGCCGATCTGTAATCAATGAATAACAGCCTGACATATGAGTTTTTGTTGTCCAAGTGGTCCAGAGCGGAGTGGAGAGCCAGCGAGATCGCATCCACCATTGATCTGTTGTGGCGGTAAGCGAACTGCAGTGAGTCCAGGTTTTTGTCGAGGTAGGAGTTGATTTGCGCCATGATCAACCTCTCAAAGCACTTCATCACCACAGACGTTAATGCCACTGGTTGATAGTCATTGAGGCATGTTACCTTGCTCTTCTTGGGCACCGGTATTATTGATGCCCTTTTAAAGCAGGTGGGAACCTCAGACCTCAGAAGTGAGAGGTTGAAAATGTCCGTCAAATCTCCAGCCAGTTGGTCCGCACAGGTTTTTAGAACACGACCGGGTATACCAACAGGTCCAGGCGCTTTTCGAGGGTTCATCCGTTTGAAGGATTTCCTGACGTCGGCCTCTGTGACAATAGGTGGGATCTTATAGAAACACATAAAATTATAAAAGGGCTGGACAGGCTAGATGCAGGAAAAATGTTCCCAATGCTGGGCGAGTCCAGAACCAGGGGCCACAGTCTTAGAATAAAGGGGAGGTAATTTACGACTGAGGTGAGAAAAACCTTTTTCACCCAGAGAGTTGTGAATTTATGGAATTCCCTGCCACAGAGGGCAGTGGAGGCCAAGTCACTGGATGGATTTAAGAGAGAGTTAGATAGAGCTCTAGGGGCTAGTGGAATCAAGGGATATGGAGAGAAGGCAGGCACGGTTTATTAATAGCGGACGATCAGCCATGATCACAATGAATGGCAGCGCTGGCTCGAAGGGCCGAATGACCTCCTCCTGCACCTATTTTCTATTTCTATTTCTAATGGAGTAATTGCGACTTAAAATAAAGAATTTTCAGAAAGCATTTAATCAACTTTATCAACTTTAATATCAAATGGAGATGAGGAATTTATTTAGCTAGTGGGTGCTGAATCTGTGGAATTCATTGTCTCTGGTTGCTGTGGAGGCCAAGACTGGCTATCTTTATGTGGAGATTCATAGGTCCTTGATTATCAAATCAGATCTGATCAGATTACCTTTATTGTCATTCAGACCTTTCGGTCTGAACGAAATTTTGTGCCTGCGGTCATACATATATTAAAAATAACAAAAACACACAATAAACACAAATTTAACATCCACCACAGTGAGTTCACCAAACACCTCCTCACTGTGATGGAAGGCAAAAGTCTTAGTCTTTGTCTCTTCCCTCCTTGTTCTCCCTCTGCGCTGAGGCGATCCAGGCCTCCGATGTTGTGACCCCGCCGGGTGTTGGTAAGTGAGCCAGTCCCGCGGCCAAATCCAGCTCCGCGAACGGGCCGATTAAAACTCCGCGGCCCGGGGCGGTCAAAGCTGCCGCCCTCCAGTCCAGCGGACGCAGCTGTTGTTGCGGGAGCTCCAGAAAACAGGTCACCAACCTGTGACCTGCGAGCTCCCGACGATGTCGTCCACTGGGCCCGCGGCCGGGTCTCGGACGCCGCGCCGCCACCGCCGCTGAAACACCAGAACACCGCCGCAGCTCCAAAGTCAGGCCACAGCTCCAAGTCAGGCCGCTGCCGCTACCGGAACGCCAGAACACCGCCGCAGCTCCAAAGTCAGGCCACAGCTCCAAGTCGGGCCGCTGCCGCTACCGGAATGCCGGAGTGCCGCCACAGCCTCAAGTCGGGCCGCTGCCACTACCGGAACGCCGGAGTGCCGCCACAGCTCCAAGTCGGGCCACTGCCGCTGCCAGGTCGGGCCAGTCGGGCCACTGCCGGAACTGCCGCTGCCGGAACTGCCGCAGCCCGAGGCCGTCAGCTCCGCCATTACGCCTCAGTGCAGACGGAGACAGGGAACATGACAAGAAAAGGTTGTATCCCCCCGAAGGAAGAGACTAAACCAAGTTTCTCCCACCCCCCCCCCCCCCCCCCCACACTTACACAATATAATAAACTAACTAAACTAAACTAAAACAGACATAAGCAAAACAACGACAAAAAGAAAAAACAGACGGACTGCAGGCGAGCCGCAGCTGCCAGGCAGCGTCGCCACTTCCGGAAGGGCGTCAAAGGATATGGGGAGGCAGGAGAGTAGATTAGCCATGATTGGATGGCAGAGTCGATGGGCTGAATGGCCTAATTCTACTCCGGTGTCTAATGGTCTAACTCGCATCATAGGCACTGAGCAAAGTACCACAAAACTCTAACTGCAGTGGTGCCAGAACACCAGATTTTCCAGGCTTTTCCACCAAACAGTTTGCACAGGGACACAGATCAAAAAGGTTCTAAGGCGAAGTAAAATGGAACTAGCTCAGTTGGGGCATCTTAGTCAGCATGGACAAGTTGGGCCGAAGGGTCCATTGCATGACGTATGACCAGGCATGAGACAAGAAAAAGTGAAAAAAAGAGCAAGAGAGATGGGGGTCCAGGAGGCATTGCACCCTGGTAGGGGGGGGGATGCAGGATGTTTTTGATAATTATACCTTGAAATGACACCATTTCATTGCTTGTTTACCCTTAATTGATACTGTAATTTTTTTTAATTGTACCTTAAAATAACACATTTTACTTGCTTCACTTAATTTACACAGAAAATTTGTGATAATCATACCTTAAAATGACACCAACTCCTTGCTTGTTTACACTTAAATCATATTGAAAATATTTTATATTACACCTATACTTACTTGTAACATGAAACCTGTTCTTTACTCGTTTCCTCTAATTAGAGAGGTATCCTTCACACAGGAAATTTTTGATAATGTTTTGATAATTATACCTTGAAATGATGCCAATTCCTCCCTAATTGATACTGTAATTTTTTTTTAATTACACCTTACAATAACACATTTTACCCAATTGAACATTGTGGTGTCTATGACATACAGACTCTTGAATGCAGTGTGAGCGTTGTGTACGCAAATCTGTGCTTCGCGCCCCAAACCCGGTACGGTAGGCCAAGGGGACAGAGGGAAACCGATACTCGACATGTGTGGAGCTGAGCGCTAGACGTAGAGATGCAAAGGCGGTCGGTCCGCACCCGCGTACACGCTTTCCACTAAAATCAACTCAGCGGATTTCCACGCACTCAACCATCGGCGCAGCGGCTGGCTCACTGTCTCGCGGGAAAACGCAACATTGAATTGAATTGTCACATGCACCAATTAAGGTACAGTGAAATTTGAGTTCCCGTACAGCCATACTAACTAAACAGCAAAAATACACACAACGCATCAAATAAAGTTTCACATAAACATCCACCACAGTGGAATCAACATTCCTCACTGTGATGGAAGGCAATAAAGTTCAGTCATCTTCCTCCTTTGTTCACCCGTGGTCGGGGACTTTGAACGGGGCCGTTGCCGACGGTCCGATGTCCAAGCCCTCTCGTCGGGATGATGGAAACTCCGGCGTCGGGACGGATCGGAACCCAAGTCGGCCGCTTGTTACCGCAGGCCGCTGCTTCACGGTGTTAAAGTCCACAAGCCCCGCGGCCGGAGCTCCAACACTGGCGATCCTGGGCAAAAGATCCCGGGCTCCGCGATGGTAAGTCCGCGCCGCACTTACCATCGCGGTCTTCCCCTTCCTCAAAAGGCCGGACTCCAGGAAAGACCACACCACTCCACATTGTAGGCCGCAAGGGGTTGGGGGGGGGAGGGGGTGGAGATGCAACATGGAGGAACATCGCATCTCCGTTGAGGTAAGTGAATGGAAAAAGTTTCCCCCGATCGCCGCCCCCCCCCCCCTCGCACCCCCACTCATAAAATAAACCAAGAAACATTAAGACAATCATTTAAGAAATACTTAAAATAATAAAAACAGAGAAGGGACAAGACAGGCTGCTGGCGAGGCGGCCATTACGAGCGTCAGCGGAGATTTAGACAGATTTTCTTTTTTTTTTTAACCGAATTTCAAAATCCGCGAAGAAATCACATGCCTGTATGAATCTAACCTATTAATATCCAAACATGGATGTATGCATAGGTGGTGGGTGGATGGAACGAGCTGCCGGAGGAGGTAGCTGAAGCAGGTACTATCTCAAAGTTTAAGAAACATTTAGACAGGTACATAGATAGGACAGGTTTTGAGGGATATGCGCCAAACACAGGCAGGTCGGATTAGTGTAGATGGGCATTTGGGCCGAAGGGCCTGTTTCCACGTTGTGAGTCTCTATGACGCAGTTTTATGTCACTTTTTTTAAAAAACATGTTGCAATCATGTAGTTACATATAAGGGCAGCACGGTGACGCAGTTGTAGAGTTGCTGCTTCACAGCACTATAGACGTGGGTTCGATCCCCACTAGGGGTGCTGTCTGTACAGAGTTTATACTTTCTCCCCCGTGGCCATGTGGGTTTTCTCTGAGATCTTCAGTTTCCTCCCACACACCAAAGACGTGCAGGTTTGTAGGTTAATTAGCTTGGTATAAATGTAAATTGTCCTAGCGTGTGTAGGAGAGGGGATCGCTGGTCAGTGTGGACTCGGAGGGCCGAAGAGTCTGTTTCTGCGCTGTTTCGTTAAACTAAACTGAAACATTTTGGAAAACCCAATGAATTCAAAGCACTGCAGAGCCTGTTTACGCTTCTGGCCCCTGGAGTTCTGCAGCCTGCAGATGCTGGAATCTTGAGCAAAAAAAAAGCAGTCGGAGGAAGTCAGCGAGTCAAGCAGCTCCAGCGGATCAATGACGTTTTAAGTTGCGACCCTTATTCCTACTGTATGATGAGGGAGGATTCAAGTTATGACGCATCGAGCTTGGCCTTTCACGTACCCTTCCAATCCACAGACACATTAATTTATTTCAGTGTTGGAAGGAACTGCAGATGCTGGTTTATACCAAAGATAGACACAAAATACTGCAGTAACTCAGCAGGTCAGGCAGCATGTCTGGAGAAAAGGGATGGGTGACGTTTCGGGTTGGAACCCTTCTACAGATTGCTGGGAGATAATGGCCTGGTGCTCAAACCTGTAGTCTGAAGAAGGGTTCCGCCCCAGTGAGCTGTCCAGTCCATCACGTGGACCAGACTTCCTGCCACTGACTCCATCTAAACTTCACGCTGCCTTGGAAAAGCATCCAACATAATCAAAGACTTGTCCCACTCCAGTCATTCTTTCTTCTCCCTGCTCCTGTCTGGCAGAAAGTACAGAAGCTTGGAAGCATGCACCACCGGACTCAGGGACAACTTGTTCCCCTCTGTGTGTGGAACTGATGTGCTCCAATGCTGAGAATTATATTATGCGCTATCTTCCCCATTACTCTATCTATTGTACTTGAGTTTGACCCGATTGTCTCTATGAATGGTGTATCTGATCAGTTTGCAAAGATACAGCTTTTTACTGTACCTCAGTACATGAAGCAATAATAAACCGAAACCTAATTTGTGTGAGAATGAGAGTGAGTGCGAGAGCGAGAGCGAGAGCGAGAGCGAGAGTGAGAGTGAGAGCTAGTGTGAGAGTGAGAGTGTGAGAGCATTGGTTTATTATTGTCACCAGGACACAGGGAAAAGCTTTGTTTGGAATAAATGCCAGAGTGCAGCATAGAGTGTTATAGCATTAGGGAGACTGGTTGGGTTAATGGACTGGGCTACAACCAGAACTTTCTGCAATGTCTTATCGTCTTGGGCAGAGCTGTTGACAAACAATGTTGAAATGTATTCTATGGTGCATCTGCAGAGTTTGGTCAGAATGGTTGGAGACATGCCAAACTTCCTCAGTCTGTCTGGTCTTCTGTAACAGTAGTTTTCTTGGCCATAGCTGCGACGTAATAGTGTGTTTTCGTGGCCATAGCTTCGACGTATTTTGTCCAAGACAAACTGGTGTGATATTTATGCCGAAGAAATTGAAGTTATCAACCATCTCCATTTTGGCACCAGACCAGGTCATGTACACCACCTCACTTCCTGATGGCAATAACTAGCTCCTTCATCTTGCTGAAATTGAGGAAGAGGTGTTACCAAGCTCTCTATATCTTCTTCCTCTACTCCATCTCGTCATTGCTCGTGATCCGACCCACCACAGTGGTATCAAATGCAAACTGACAAAGGGAATATGAACAGAATTTGGCTGTACAGTCATGAGTGTATAAGAACTATCATCGAAGGGCTGAGAATTCATCATTGCATGGCTCCGGTATTGACACATACAAACACACACACGCACCAGTGTATGTGTGTGTGTATATATATACATATATAAAAGTGTGTGTGTGAGTGCGCGAGTATGTGCGTGTGATTATGTGAGTGTACGAGTGTGTTGATTATGCGAGTATGTACATTTGTGTGTTTGGTGTGTGCAAGAGTGTGCATGAGCACGTGTGTGTGTGTGTGTGTGTGAGTGTAAATGTGTGTGTGTGTGTGTGTGTGTGAGTGTGTATAAGAAAGAGACAGAATAATAATCAAATGCATTTACAACAGATAACATCAATGAATGGAATGAAGAAAAGTTATCTGTGCTCAACACAACCAAATAAGGAAACCAAAACTGTGGACAGTGCTCCAGGTATGTAGTCAGCAAAGCACCACACCCATAGAAAGAATTCCCTAATTTTGTATTCCATCAACAAACAACAAGGAGGTCTCGGGGACTTCTGATCG